>CAUJGJ010000371.1:0-322500 GCA_963170055.1 Halisarca cf. caerulea
CCACAG
Source organism: Halisarca cf. caerulea (assembly GCA_963170055.1). NCBI lineage: Eukaryota > Metazoa > Porifera > Demospongiae > Chondrillida > Halisarcidae > Halisarca > Halisarca cf. caerulea. Next base: position 7 of record CAUJGJ010000371.1, read on the forward strand.
CACTTCAGAAACTTCATGTGTGTCCACTGGGAATGTGCTTGGTGCTAGTGCCAAATATTGGTGTTAGCACCAGCATATCCAACACTACACAAATACGCCCACAGCACTTCAGAAACTTCATGTGTGTCCACTGGGAATGTGCGTGGTGCTAGTGCCAAATATTGGTATTAGAACCAGCATATCCAACACTACACAAATACGCCCACAGCACTTCAGAAAGGTCATGTGTGTCCAATGGGAATGTGCGTGGTGCTAGTGCCAAATATTGGTATTAGCACCAGCATATCCAACACTACACAAATACGCCCACAGTAGTTAAGAAACTTCATGTGTGTCCACTGGGAATGTGCGTGGTGCTAGTGCCAAATATTGGTATTAGCACCAGCATATCCAACACTACACAAATGCACTCACAGCAATTATAATATTTCATGGGTGTCCACTGGGAATGTGGGTGGTGCTAGTGCCAAATTTTTGTATAAGCACAAGCATATCCAGCAATGCACAATTACACCCACAGAACTTATGAAACTTCATGTGTGTCCACTGAGAATGTGTGTGGTGCTAGTGCCAAATATTTATTTTAGCACCAGTATATCCAACACTACACAAATACGCCCACAGCACTTCAGAAACTTCATGTGTGTCCACTGGGAATGTGCGTGGTGCTAGTGCCAAATATTGGTATTAGCACCGGCAAATCCAACACTACACAATTATTCGCACAGAACTTATGAAACTTCATGTGTGTCCATTGAGAATGTGTGTGGTGCTAGTGCTTAACATTGGTATTTGCACCAGCATCTCCAACACTACACACATACGCCCACAGTACTTATAAAACTTCATGTGTGTCCACTGGGATTATGCGTTTTGTTAGTTCCAAATATTGGTATTAGCACCAGCATATCCAACACTACACAAATACGCCCACAGTAGTTAAGAAACTTCATGTGTGTCCACTGGGAATGTGCGTGGTGCTAGTGCCAAATATTGGTATTAGCACCAGCATATCCAACACTACACAAATACGCCCACAGCACTTCAGAACCTCCATGTATGTCCACTGGGAATGTGCGTAGTGCTAGTGCCAAATATTGGTATTAGCACCAGCATATCAAACACTACACAAATACGCCCACAGCACTTCAGAAAGGTCATGTGTGTCCTCTGGGAATGTGCGTGGTGCTAGTGCAAATATTGGTATTAGCACCAGCATATCCAACACTACACAGATATGCCCACAGCACTTCATAAACTTCATGTGTGTCCACTGGGAATGTGCTTGGTGCTAGTGCCAAATATTGAAATTAGCACCAGCATATCCAACACTACACAAATACGCCCACAGCACTTCAGAAACTTCATGTGTGTCCACTGTGAATGTGCGTGGTGCTAGTGCCAAATATTGGTATTAGCACCAGCATATCCAACACTACACAAATACGCCCACAGCACTTCAGAAACTTCATGAGTGTCCACTGGGAATGTGCGTGGTGCTAGTGCCAAATATTGGTATTAGCCCCAGCATATCCAACATTACACAAATACGCCCACAGTAGTTAAGAAACTTAATGTGTGTCCACTGGGAATGTGCGTGGTGCTAGTGCCAAATATTGGTATTAGCACCAGCATATCCAACACTACACAAATACGCCCACAGCACTTCAAAAGGTCATGTGTGTCCACTGGGAATGTGCGTGGTGCTAGTGCCAAATATTGGTATTAGCACCAGCATATCCAACACTACACAAACACGCACACAGCACTTCAGAAAGGTCATGTGTGTCCATTGGGAATGTGCGTGGTGCTAGTGCCAAATATTGGTATTAGCACCAGCATATCCAACACTACACAAATACGCCCACAGCACTTCAGAAACTTCATGTGTGTCCATTGGGAATGTGCGTGGTGCTAGTGCCAAATATTGGTATTAGCACCAGCTTATCTAACACTACACAAACACGCCCACAGTAGTTAAGAAACTTCATGTGTGTCCACTGGGAATGTGCGTGGTGCTAGTGCCAAATATTGGTATTAAAACCAGCATATCCAACACTACACAAATACGCCCACATCAATTAAGAAACTTAATGTGTGTCTACTGGGAATGTGCGTGGTGCTAGTGCCAAATATTGGTATTAGCACCAGCATATCCAACACTACACAAATACGCCCACAGCACTTCAGAAAGGTCATGTGTTTCCACTGGGAATGTGCGTGGTGCTAGTGCCAAATATTGGTATTAGCACCAGCATATCCAACACTACACAAATACGCCCACATCAGTTAAGAAACATAATGTGTGTCCACTGGGAATGTGCGTGGTGCTAGTGCCAAATATTGGTATTAGCACCAGCATATCCAACACTACACAAATACGCCCACAGCACTTCAGAAAGGTCATGTGTGTCCACTGGGAATGTGCGTGGTGCTAGTGCCAAATATTGGTATTAGCACCAGCATATCCAACACTACACAAATACGCCAACAGCACTTCAGAAAGGTCATGTGTGTCCACTGGGAATGTGCGTGGTGCTAGTGAAAAATATTGGTATTAGCACCAGCATATCCAACATTACACAAATACGCCAACAGCTCATCAGAAACTTCATGTGTGTCCACTGGGAATGTGCGTGGTGCTAGTGTCAAATACTGGTATTAGCACCAGCATATCCAACACTACACAAATACGCCCACAGCACTTCAGAAAGGTCATGTGTGTCCACTGGGAATGTGCGTGGTGCTAGTGCCAAATATTGGTATTAGCACCAGCATATCCAACACTACACAAATACGCCCACAGCACTTCAGAAAGGTCATGTGTGTCCATTGGGAATGTGCGTGGTGCTAGTGCCAAATATTGGTATTAGCACCAGCATATCCAACACTACATAAATACGCCCACAGCACTTCAGAAAGGTCATGTGTGTCCACTGGGAATGTGCGTGGTGCTAGTGCCAAATATTAGTATTAGCACCAGCATATCCAACACTACACAAATACGCACACAGCACTTCAGAAAGGTCATGTGTGTCCATTGGGAATGTGCGTGGTGCTAGTGCCAAATATTGGTATTATCACCAGCATATCTAACACTACACAAATACGCCCACAGCACTTCAGAAAGGTCATGTGTGTCCACTGGGAATGTGCGTGGTGCTAGTGCCAAATATTGGTATTAGCACCAGCATATCCAACACTACACAAATACGCCCACAGCACTTCAGAAACTTCATGTTTGTCCATTGGGAATGTGCGTGGTGCTAGTGCCAAATATTGGTATTAGCACCAGCTTATCTAACACTACACAAACACGCCCACAGTAGTTAAGAAACTTCATGTGTGTCCACTGGGAATGTGCGTGGTGCTAGTGCCAAATATTGGTATTAGCACCAGCATATCCAACACTACACAAATACGCCCACAGCACTTCAGAAAGGTCATGTGTGTCCACTGGGAATGTGCGTGGTGCTAGTGCCAAATATTGGTATTAGCACCAGCACATCCAACATTACACAAATACGCCCACAGCACTTCAGAAAGGTCATGTGTGTCCATTGGGAATGTGCGTGGTGCTAGTGCCAAATATTGGTATTAGCACCAGCATATCCAACACTACACAAATACGCCCACAGCACTTGAGAAACTTCATGTGTGTCCACTGGGAATGTGCGTGGTGCTAGTGCCAAATATTGGTATTAGCACCAGCATATCCAACACTACACAAATACGCCCACAGCACTTCAGAAACTTCGTGTGTCCACTGGGAATGTGCGTGGTGCTAGTGCGAAATATTGGTATTAGCACCAGCATATCCAACACTACACAAATACGCCCACATCAATTAAGAAACTTCATGTGTGTCCACTGGGAATGTGCGTGGTGCTAGTGCCAAATATTGGTATTAGCACCAGCATATCCAACACTACACAAATACGCCCACAGCACTTCAGAAAGGTCATGTGTGTCCACTGGGAATGTGCTTGGTGCTAGTGCCAAATATTGGTATTAGCACAAGCATATCCAACACTACGCAAATACGCCCACAGCACTTCAGAAAGGTCATGTGTGTCCACTGGGAATGTGCGTGGTGCTAGTGCCAAATATTGGTATTAGAACCAGCATATCCAACACTAAACAAATACGCCCACAGCACTTCAGAAAGGTCATGTGTGTCCACTGGGAATGTGCATGGTGCTAGTGCCAAATATTGTTATTAGCACCGGCATATCCAACACTACACAAATACGCCCACAGTAGTTAAGAAACTTAATGTGTGTCCACTGGGAATGTGCGTGGTGCTAGTGCCAAATATTGGTATTAGCACCAGCATATCCAACACTACACAAATACGCCCACAGCACTTCAGAAAGGTCATGTGTGTCCACTGGGAATGTGCGTGGTGCTAGTGCCAAATATTGGTATTAGCACCAGCATATCCAACACTACACAAATACGCCCACAGCACTTCAGAAACTTCATGTGTGTCCACTGGGAATGTGCGTGGTGCTAGTGCCAAATATTGGTATTAGCACCAGCATATCCAACAATACACAAATACGCCCACAGCACTTCAGAAACTTCATGTGTGTCCACTGGGAATGTGCGTCGTGCTAGTGCCAAATATTGGTATAAGCACAAGCATATCCAGCAATGCACAATTACACCCACAGAACTTATGAAACTTCATGTGTGTCCACTGAGAATGTGTGTGGTGCTAGTGCCAAATATTTATTTTAGCACCAGTATATCCAACACTACACAAATACGCCCACAGCACTTCAGAAACTTCATGTGTGTCCACTGGGAATGTGCGTGGTGCTAGTGCCAAATATTGGTATTAGCACCGGCAAATCCAACACTACACAATTATTCGCACAGAACTTATGAAACTTCATGTGTGTCCATTGAGAATGTGTGTGGTGCTAGTGCTTAACATTGGTATTTGCACCAGCATCTCCAACACTACACACATACGCCCACAGTACTTATAAAACTTCATGTGTGTCCACTGGGATTATGCGTTTTGTTAGTTCCAAATATTGGTATTAGCACCAGCATATCCAACACTACACAAATACGCCCACAGTAGTTAAGAAACTTCATGTGTGTCAACTGGGAATGTGCGTGGTGCTAGTGCCAAATATTGGTATTAGCACCAGCATATCCAACACTACACAAATACGCCCACAGCACTTCAGAACCTCCATGTATGTCCACTGGGAATGTGCGTAGTTCTAGTGCCAAATATTGGTATTAGCACCAGCATATCAAACACTACACAAATACGCCCACAGCACTTCAGAAAGGTCATGTGTGTCCTCTGGGAATGTGCGTGGTGCTAGTGCAAATATTGGTATTAGCACCAGCATATCCAACACTACACAGATATGCCCACAGCACTTCATAAACTTCATGTGTGTCCACTGGGAATGTGCTTGGTGCTAGTGCCAAATATTGAAATTAGCACCAGCATATCCAACACTACACAAATACGCCCACAGCACTTCAGAAACTTCATGTGTGTCCACTGTGAATGTGCGTGGTGCTAGTGCCAAATATTGGTATTAGCACCAGCATATCCAACACTACACAAATACGCCCACAGCACTTCAGAAACTTCATGAGTGTCCACTGGGAATGTGCGTGGTGCTAGTACCAAATATTGGTATTAGCCCCAGCATATCCAACACTACACAAATACGCCCACAGCACTTCAGAAAGGTCATGTGTGTCCACTGGGAATGTGCGTGGTGCTAGTGCTAAATATTGGTATTAGCACCAGCATATCCAACACTACACAAACACGCACACAGCACTTCAGAAAGGTCATGTGTGTCCACTGGGAATGTGCGTGGTGCTAGTGCCAAATATTGGTATTAGCACCAGCATATCCAACACTACACAAATACGCCCACAGCACTTCAGAAACTTCATGTGTGTCCATTGGGAATGTGCGTGGTGCTAGTGCCAAATATTGGTATTAGCACCAGCTTATCTAACACTACACAAACACGCCCACAGTAGTTAAGAAACTTCATTTGTGTCCACTGGGAATGTGCGTGGTGCTAGTGCCAAATATTGGTATTAAAACCAGCATATCCAACACTACACAAATACGCCCACATCAATTAAGAAACTTAATGTGTGTCCACTGGGAATGTGCGTGGTGCTAGTGCCAAATATTGGTATTAGCACCAGCATATCCAACACTACACAAATACGCCCACAGCACTTCAGAAAGGTCATGTGTTTCCACTGGGAATGTGCGTGGTGCTAGTGCCAAATATTGGTATTAGCACCAGCATATCCAACACTACACAAATACGCCCACATCAGTTAAGAAACATAATGTGTGTCCACTGGGAATGTGCGTGGTGCTAGTGCCAAATATTGGTATTAGCACCAGCATATCCAACACTACACAAATACGCCCACAGCACTTCAGAAAGGTCATGTGTGTCCACTGGGAATGTGCGTGGTGCTAGTGCCAAATATTGCTATTAGCACCAGCATATCCAACACTACACAAATACGCCCACAGCACTTCAGAAAGGTCATGTGTGTCCACTGGGAATGTGCGTGGTGCTAGTGAAAAATATTGGTATTAGCACCAGCATATCCAACATTACACAAATACGCCAACAGCTCATCAGAAACTTCATGTGTGTCCACTGGGAATGTGCGTGGTGCTAGTGTCAAATACTGGTATTAGCACCAGCATATCCAACACTACACAAATACGCCCACAGCACTTCAGAAAGGTCATGTGTGTCCACTGGGAATGTGCGTGGTGCTAGTGCCAAATATTGGTATTAGCACCAGCATATCCAACACTACACAAATACGCCCACAGCACTTCAGAAAGGTCATGTGTGTCCATTGGGAATGTGCGTGGTGCTAGTGCCAAATATTGGTATTAGCACCAGCATATCCAACACTACATAAATACGCCCACAGCACTTCAGAAAGGTCATGTGTGTCCACTGGGAATGTGCGTGGTGCTAGTGCCAAATATTAGTATTAGCACCAGCATATCCAACACTACACAAATACGCACACAGCACTTCAGAAAGGTCATGTGTGTCCATTGGGAATGTGCGTGGTGCTAGTGCCAAATATTGGTATTATCACCAGCATATCTAACACTACACAAATACGCCCACAGCACTTCAGAAAGGTCATGTGTGTCCACTGGGAATGTGCGTGGTGCTAGTGCCAAATATTGGTATTAGCACCAGCATATCCAACACTACACAAATACGCCCACAGCACTTCAGAAACTTCATGTTTGTCCATTGGGAATGTGCGTGGTGCTAGTGCCAAATATTGGTATTAGCACCAGCTTATCTAACACTACACAAACACGCCCACAGTAGTTAAGAAACTTCATGTGTGTCCACTGGGAATGTGCGTGGTGCTAGTGCCAAATATTGGTATTAGCACCAGCATATCCAACACTACACAAATACGCCCACAGCACTTCAGAAAGGTCATGTGTGTCCACTGGGAATGTGCGTGGTGCTAGTGCCAAATATTGGTATTAGCACCAGCACATCCAACATTACACAAATACGCCCACAGCACTTCAGAAAGGTCATGTGTGTCCATTGGGAATGTGCGTGGTGCTAGTGCCAAATATTGGTATTAGCACCAGCATATCCAACACTACACAAATACGCCCACAGCACTTGAGAAACTTCATGTGTGTCCACTGGGAATGTGCGTGGTGCTAGTGCCAAATATTGGTATTAGCACCAGCATATCCAACACTACACAAATACGCCCACAGCACTTCAGAAACTTCATGTGTGTCCACTGGGAATGTGCGTGGTGCTAGTGCGAAATATTGGTATTAGCACCAGCATATCCAACACTACACAAATACGCCCACATCAATTAAGAAACTTAATGTGTGTCCACTGGGAATGTGCGTGGTGCTAGTGCCAAATATTGGTATTAGCACCAGCATATCCAACACTACACAAATACGCCTACAGCACTTCAGAAAGGTCATGTGTGTCCACTGGGAATGTGCTTGGTGCTAGTGCCAAATATTGGTATTAGCACAAGCATATCCAACACTACACAAATACGCCCACAGCACTTCAGAAAGGTCATGTGTGTCCACTGGGAATGTGCGTGGTGCTAGTGCCAAATATTGGTATTAGCACCAGCATATCCAACACTACACAAATACGCCCACAGCACTTCAGAAAGGTCATGTGTGTCCACTGGGAATGTGCGTGGTGCTAGTGCCAAATATTGGTATTAGCACCAGCATATCTAACACTACACAAACACGCCCACAGCACTTCAGAAACTTCATGTGTGTCCACTGGGAATGTGCGTGGTGCTAGTGCCAAATATTGGTATTAGCACCAGCATATCCAACACTACACAAATACGCCCACATCAATTAAGAAACTTAATGTGTGTCCACTGGGAATGTGCGTGGTGCTAGTGCCAAATATTGGTATTAGCACCAGCATATCCAACACTACACAAATACGCCCACAGCACTTCAGAAAGGTCATGTGTGTCCACTGGGAATGTGCGTGGTGCTAGTGCCAAATATTGGTATTAGCACCAGCATATCCAACACTACACAAATACGCCCACAGCACTTCAGAAAGGTCATGTGTGTCCACTGGGAATGTGCGTGGTGCTAGTGCCAAATATTGGTATTAGCACCAGCATATCCAACACTACACAAATACGCCCACAGCACTTCAGAAACTTCATGTGTGTCCACTGGGAATGTGCGTGGTGCTAGTGCCAAATATTGGTATTAGCACCAGCATATCCAACACTACACAAATACGCCCACAGCACTTCAGAAAGGTCATGTGTGTCCACTGGGAATGTGCGTGGTGCTAGTGCCAAATATTGGTATTAGCACCAGCATATCTAACACTACACAAACACGCCCACAGCACTTCAGAAACTTCATGTGTGTCCACTGGGAATGTGCGTGGTGCTAGTGCCAAATATTGGTATTAGCACCAGCATATCCAACACTACACAAATACGCCCACAGCACTTCAGAAAGGTCATGTGTGTCCACTGGGAATGTGCGTGGTGCTAGTGCCAAATATTGGTATTAGCACCAGCATATCCAACACTACACAAATACGCCCACAGCACTTCAGAAACTTCATGTGTGTCCACTGGGAATGTGCGTGGTGCTAGTGCCAAATATTGGTATTAGCACCAGCATATCCAACACTACACAAATACGCCCACAGCACTTCAGAAACTTCATGTGTGTCCACTGGGAATGTGCGTCGTGCTAGTGCCAAATATTGGTATTAGCACCAGCATATCCAACACTGCACAAATACGCCCACAGCACTTCAGAAACTTCATGTGTGTCCACTGGGAATGTGCGTGGTGCTAGTGCCAAATATTGGTATTAGCACCAGCATATCCAACACTACACAAATACGCCCACATCAGTTAAGAAACTTAATGTGTGTCCACTGGGAATGTGCGTGGTGCTAGTGCCAAATATTGGTATTAGCACCAGCATATCCAACACTACACAAATACGCCCACAGCACTTCAGAAAGGTCATGTGTGTCCACTGGGAATGTGCGTGGTGCTAGTGCCAAATATTGGTATTAGCACCAGCATATCCAACACTACACAAATACGCCCACAGCACTTCAGAAAGGTCATGTGTGTCCACTGGGAATGTGCGTGGTGCTAGTGCCAAATATTGGTATTAGCACCAGCATATCTAACACTACACAAACACGCCCACAGCACTTCAGAAACTTCATGTGTGTCCACTGGGAATGTGCGTGGTGCTAGTGCCAAATATTGGTATTAGCACCAGCATATCCAACACTACACAAATACGCCCACAGCACTTCAGAAAGGTCATGTGTGTCCACTGGGAATGTGCGTGGTGCTAGTGCCAAATATTGGTATTAGCACCAGCATATCCAACACTACACAAATACGCCCACAGCACTTCAGAAACTTCATGTGTGTCCACTGGGAATGTGCGTGGTGCTAGTGCCAAATATTGGTATTAGCACCAGCATATCCAACACTACACAAATACGCCCACAGCACTTCAGAAACTTCATGTGTGTCCACTGGGAATGTGCGTCGTGCTAGTGCCAAATATTGGTATTAGCACCAGCATATCCAACACTGCACAAATACGCCCACAGCACTTCAGAAACTTCATGTGTGTCCACTGGGAATGTGCGTGGTGCTAGTGCCAAATATTGGTATTAGCACCAGCATATCCAACACTACACAAATACGCCCACATCAGTTAAGAAACTTAATGTGTGTCCACTGGGAATGTGCGTGGTGCTAGTGCGAAATATTGGTATTAGCACCAGCATATCCAACACTACACAAATACGCCCACAGCACTTCAGAAAGGTCATGTGTGTCCACTGGGAATGTGCTTGGTGCTAGTGCCAAATATTGGTATTGGCACCAGCATATCCAACACTACACAAATACGCCCACAGCACTTCAGAAAGGTCATGTGTGTCCACTGGGAATGTGCGTGGTGCTAGTGCCAAATATTGGTATTAGCACCAGCATATCCAACACTACACAAATACGCCCACAGCACTTCAGAAACTTCATGTGTGTCCACTGGGAATGTGCGTGGTGCTAGTGCCAAATATTGGTATTAGCACCAGCATATCCAACAATACACAAATACGCCCACAGCACTTCAGAAACTTCATGTGTGTCCACTGGGAATGTGCGTCGTGCTAGTGCCAAATATTGGTATTAGCACCAGCATATCCAACACTGCACAAATACGCCCACAGCACTTCAGAAAGTTCATGTGTGTCCACTGGGAATGTGCGTGGTGCTAGTGCCAAATATTGGTATTAGCACCAGCATATCCAACACTACACAAATACGCCGACAGCACTTCAGAAAGGTCATGTGTGTCCACTGGGAATGTGCGTGGTGCTAGTGCCAAATATTGGTATTAGAACCAGCATATCCAACACTACACAAATACGCCCACAGCACTTCAGAAACTTCATGTGTGTCCACTGGGAATGTGCGTGGTGCTAGTGCCAAATATTGGTATTAGCACCAGCATATCAAACACTACACAAATACGCCCACAGCACTGCAGAAAGGTCATGTGTGTCCACTGGGAATGTGCGTGGTGCTAGTGCCAAATATTGGTATTAGCACCAGCATATCCAACACTACAAAAATACGCCCACAGTAGTTTAGAAACTTCATGTGTGTCCACTGGGAATGTGCGTGGTGCTAGTGCCAAATATTAGTATTAGCACCAGCATATCCAACACTACACAAATACGCACACAGCACTTCAGAAAGGTCATGTGTGTCCATTGGGAATGTGCGTGGTGCTAGTGCCAAATATTGGTATTATCACCAGCATATCTAACACTACACAAATACGCCCACAGCACTTCAGAAAGGTCATGTGTGTCCACTGGGAATGTGCGTGGTGCTAGTGCCAAATATTGGTATTAGCACCAGCATATCCAACACTACACAAATACGCCCACAGCACTTCAGAAACTTCATGTTTGTCCATTGGGAATGTGCGTGGTGCTAGTGCCAAATATTGGTATTAGCACCAGCTTATCTAACACTACACAAACACGCCCACAGTAGTTAAGAAACTTCATGTGTGTCCACTGGGAATGTGCGTGGTGCTAGTGCCAAATATTGGTATTAGCACCAGCATATCCAACACTACACAAATACGCCCACAGCACTTCAGAAAGGTCATGTGTGTCCACTGGGAATGTGCGTGGTGCTAGTGCCAAATATTGGTATTAGCACCAGCACATCCAACATTACACAAATACGCCCACAGCACTTCAGAAAGGTCATGTGTGTCCATTGGGAATGTGCGTGGTGCTAGTGCCAAATATTGGTATTAGCACCAGCATATCCAACACTACACAAATACGCCCACAGCACTTGAGAAACTTCATGTGTGTCCACTGGGAATGTGCGTGGTGCTAGTGCCAAATATTGGTATTAGCACCAGCATATCCAACACTACACAAATACGCCCACAGCACTTCAGAAACTTCATGTGTGTCCACTGGGAATGTGCGTGGTGCTAGTGCGAAATATTGGTATTAGCACCAGCATATCCAACACTACACAAATACGCCCACATCAATTAAGAAACTTAATGTGTGTCCACTGGGAATGTGCGTGGTGCTAGTGCCAAATATTGGTATTAGCACCAGCATATCCAACACTACACAAATACGCCCACAGCACTTCAGAAAGGTCATGTGTGTCCACTGGGAATGTGCTTGGTGCTAGTGCCAAATATTGGTATTAGCACAAGCATATCCAACACTACACAAATACGCCCACAGCACTTCAGAAAGGTCATGTGTGTCCACTGGGAATGTGCGTGGTGCTAGTGCCAAATATTGGTATTAGCACCAGCATATCCAACACTACACAAATACGCCCACAGCACTTCAGAAAGGTCATGTGTGTCCACTGGGAATGTGCGTGGTGCTAGTGCCAAATATTGGTATTAGCACCAGCATATCTAACACTACACAAACACGCCCACAGCACTTCAGAAACTTCATGTGTGTTCTCTGGGAATGTGCGTGGTGCTAGTGCCAAATATTGGTATTAGCACCAGCATATCCAACACTACACAAATACGCCCACATCAATTAAGAAACTTAATGTGTGTCCACTGGGAATGTGCGTGGTGCTAGTGCCAAATATTGGTATTAGCACCAGCATATCCAACACTACACAAATACGCCCACAGCACTTCAGAAAGGTCATGTGTGTCCACTGGGAATGTGCGTGGTGCTAGTGCCAAATATTGGTATTAGCACCAGCATATCCAACACTACACAAATACGCCCACAGCACTTCAGAAAGGTCATGTGTGTCCACTGGGAATGTGCGTGGTGCTAGTGCCAAATATTGGTATTAGCACCAGCATATCCAACACTACACAAATACGCCCACAGCACTTCAGAAACTTCATGTGTGTCCACTGGGAATGTGCGTGGTGCTAGTGCCAAATATTGGTATTAGCACCAGCATATCCAACACTACACAAATACGCCCACAGCACTTCAGAAAGGTCATGTGTGTCCACTGGGAATGTGCGTGGTGCTAGTGCCAAATATTGGTATTAGCACCAGCATATCTAACACTACACAAACACGCCCACAGCACTTCAGAAACTTCATGTGTGTCCACTGGGAATGTGCGTGGTGCTAGTGCCAAATATTGGTATTAGCACCAGCATATCCAACACTACACAAATACGCCCACAGCACTTCAGAAAGGTCATGTGTGTCCACTGGGAATGTGCGTGGTGCTAGTGCCAAATATTGGTATTAGCACCAGCATATCCAACACTACACAAATACGCCCACAGCACTTCAGAAACTTCATGTGTGTCCACTGGGAATGTGCGTGGTGCTAGTGCCAAATATTGGTATTAGCACCAGCATATCCAACACTACACAAATACGCCCACAGCACTTCAGAAACTTCATGTGTGTCCACTGGGAATGTGCGTCGTGCTAGTGCCAAATATTGGTATTAGCACCAGCATATCCAACACTGCACAAATACGCCCACAGCACTTCAGAAACTTCATGTGTGTCCACTGGGAATGTGCGTGGTGCTAGTGCCAAATATTGGTATTAGCACCAGCATATCCAACACTACACAAATACGCCCACATCAGTTAAGAAACTTAATGTGTGTCCACTGGGAATGTGCGTGGTGCTAGTGCGAAATATTGGTATTAGCACCAGCATATCCAACACTACACAAATACGCCCACAGCACTTCAGAAAGGTCATGTGTGTCCACTGGGAATGTGCGTGGTGCTAGTGCCAAATATTGGTATTAGCACCAGCATATCCAACACTACACAAATACGCCCACAGCACTTCAGAAAGGTCATGTGTGTCCACTGGGAATGTGCGTGGTGCTAGTGCCAAATATTGGTATTAGCACCAGCATATCTAACACTACACAAACACGCCCACAGCACTTCAGAAACTTCATGTGTGTCCACTGGGAATGTGCGTGGTGCTAGTGCCAAATATTGGTATTAGCACCAGCATATCCAACACTACACAAATACGCCCACAGCACTTCAGAAAGGTCATGTGTGTCCACTGGGAATGTGCGTGGTGCTAGTGCCAAATATTGGTATTAGCACCAGCATATCCAACACTACACAAATACGCCCACAGCACTTCAGAAACTTCATGTGTGTCCACTGGGAATGTGCGTGGTGCTAGTGCCAAATATTGGTATTAGCACCAGCATATCCAACACTACACAAATACGCCCACAGCACTTCAGAAACTTCATGTGTGTCCACTGGGAATGTGCGTCGTGCTAGTGCCAAATATTGGTATTAGCACCAGCATATCCAACACTGCACAAATACGCCCACAGCACTTCAGAAACTTCATGTGTGTCCACTGGGAATGTGCGTGGTGCTAGTGCCAAATATTGGTATTAGCACCAGCATATCCAACACTACACAAATACGCCCACATCAGTTAAGAAACTTAATGTGTGTCCACTGGGAATGTGCGTGGTGCTAGTGCGAAATATTGGTATTAGCACCAGCATATCCAACACTACACAAATACGCCCACAGCACTTCAGAAAGGTCATGTGTGTCCACTGGGAATGTGCTTGGTGCTAGTGCCAAATATTGGTATTGGCACCAGCATATCCAACACTACACAAATACGCCCACAGCACTTCAGAAAGGTCATGTGTGTCCACTGGGAATGTGCGTGGTGCTAGTGCCAAATATTGGTATTAGCACCAGCATATCCAACACTACACAAATACGCCCACAGCACTTCAGAAACTTCATGTGTGTCCACTGGGAATGTGCGTGGTGCTAGTGCCAAATATTGGTATTAGCACCAGCATATCCAACAATACACAAATACGCCCACAGCACTTCAGAAACTTCATGTGTGTCCACTGGGAATGTGCGTCGTGCTAGTGCCAAATATTGGTATTAGCACCAGCATATCCAACACTGCACAAATACGCCCACAGCACTTCAGAAACTTCATGTGTGTCCACTGGGAATGTGCGTGGTGCTAGTGCCAAATATTGGTATTAGCACCAGCATATCCAACACTACACAAATACGCCGACAGCACTTCAGAAAGGTCATGTGTGTCCACTGGGAATGTGCGTGGTGCTAGTGCCAAATATTGGTATTAGAACCAGCATATCCAACACTACACAAATACGCCCACAGCACTTCAGAAACTTCATGTGTGTCCACTGGGAATGTGCGTGGTGCTAGTGCCAAATATTGGTATTAGCACCAGCATATCAAACACTACACAAATACGCCCACAGCACTTCAGAAAGGTCATGTGTGTCCACTGGGAATGTGCGTGGTGCTAGTGCCAAATATTGGTATTAGCACCGGCATATCCAACACTACAAAAATACGCCCACAGTAGTTTAGAAACTTCATGTGTGTCCACTGGGAATGTGCGTGGTGCTAGTGCCCAATATTGGTATTAGCACCAGCATATCCAACACTACACAAATACGCCCACAGCACTTCAGAAAGGTCATGTGTGTCCATTGGGAATGTGCGTGGTGCTAGTGCCAAATATTGGTATTAGCACCAGCATATCCAACACTACATAAATACGCACACAGCACTTCAGAAAGGTCATGTGTGTCCATTGGGAATGTGCGTGTTGCTAGTGCCAAATATTGGTATTATCACCAGCATATCTAACACTACACAAATACGCCCACAGCACTTCAGAAAGGTCATGTGTGTCCACTGGGAATGTGCGTGGTGCTAGTGCCAAATATTGGTATTAGCACCAGCATATCCAACACTACACAAATACGCCCACAGCACTTCAGAAACTTCATGTTTGTCCATTGGGAATGTGCGTGGTGCTAGTGCCAAATATTGGTATTAGCACCAGCTTATCTAACACTACACAAACACGCCCACAGTAGTTAAGAAACTTCATGTGTGTCCACTGGGAATGTGCGTGGTGCTAGTGCCAAATATTGGTATTAGCACCAGCATATCCAACACTACACAAATACGCCCACAGCACTTCAGAAAGGTCATGTGTGTCCACTGGGAATGTGCGTGGTGCTAGTGCCAAATATTGGTATTAGCACCAGCACATCCAACATTACACAAATACGCCCACAGCACTTCAGAAAGGTCATGTGTGTCCATTGGGAATGTGCGTGGTGCTAGTGCCAAATATTGGTATTAGCACCAGCATATCCAACACTACACAAATACGCCCACAGCACTTGAGAAACTTCATGTGTGTCCACTGGGAATGTGCGTGGTGCTAGTGCCAAATATTGGTATTAGCACCAGCATATCCAACACTACACAAATACGCCCACAGCACTTCAGAAACTTCATGTGTGTCCACTGGGAATGTGCGTGGTGCTAGTGCGAAATATTGGTATTAGCACCAGCATATCCAACACTACACAAATACGCCCACATCAATTAAGAAACTTAATGTGTGTCCACTGGGAATGTGCGTGGTGCTAGTGCCAAATATTGGTATTAGCACCAGCATATCCAACACTACACAAATACGCCCACAGCACTTCAGAAAGGTCATGTGTGTCCACTGGGAATGTGCTTGGTGCTAGTGCCAAATATTGGTATTAGCACAAGCATATCCAACACTACACAAATACGCCCACAGCACTTCAGAAAGGTCATGTGTGTCCACTGGGAATGTGCGTGGTGCTAGTGCCAAATATTGGTATTAGAACCAGCATATCCAACACTAAACAAATACGCCCACAGCACTTCAGAAAGGTCATGTGTGTCCACTGGGAATGTGCATGGTGCTAGTGCCAAATATTGTTATTAGCACCGGCATATCCAACACTACACAAATACGCCCACAGTAGTTAAGAAACTTAATGTGTGTCCACTGGGAATGTGCGTGGTGCTAGTGCCAAATATTGGTATTAGCACCAGCATATCCAACACTACACAAATACGCCCACATCAGTTAAGAAACTTAATGTGTGTCCACTGGGAATGTGCGTGGTGCTAGTGCCAAATATTGGTATTAGCACCAGCATATCCAACATTACACAAATACGCCAACAGCTCATCAGAAACTTCATGTGTGTCCACTGGGAATGTGCGTGGTGCTAGTGCCAAATACTGGTATTAGCACCAGCATATCAACCACTACACAAATACGCCCACAGCACTTCAGAAAGGTCATGTGTGTCCACTGGGAATGTGCGTGGTGCTAGTGCCAAATATTGTTATTAGCACCAGCATATCCAACACTACACAAATACGCCCACAGCACTTCAGAAACTTCATGTGTGTCCACTGGGAATGTGCGTGGTGCTAGTGCCAAATATTGGTATTAGCACCAGCATATCCAACACTACACAAATACGCCCACAGCACTTCAGAAAGGTCATGTGTGTCCACTGGGAATGTGCGTGGTGCTAGTGCCAAATATTGGTATTAGCACCAGCTTATCTAACACTACACAAATACGCCCACAGCACTTCAGAAAGGTCATGTGTGTCCACTGGGAATGTGCGTGGTGCTAGTGCCAAATATTGGTATTAGCACCAGCATATCCAACACTACACAAATACGCCCACAGCACTTCAGAAAGGTCATGTGTGTCCACTGGGAATGTGCTTGGTGCTAGTGCCAAATATTGGTATTAGCACAAGCATATCCAACACTACACAAATACGCCCACAGCACTTCAGAAAGGTCATGTGTGTCCACTGGGAATGTGCGTGGTGCTAGTGCCAAATATTGGTATTAGAACCAGCATATCCAACACTAAACAAATACGCCCACAGCACTTCAGAAAGGTCATGTGTGTCCACTGGGAATGTGCATGGTGCTAGTGCCAAATATTGTTATTAGCACCGGCATATCCAACACTACACAAATACGCCCACAGTAGTTAAGAAACTTAATGTGTGTCCACTGGGAATGTGCGTGGTGCTAGTGCCAAATATTGGTATTAGCACCAGCATATCCAACACTACACAAATACGCCCACATCAGTTAAGAAAATTAATGTGTGTCCACTGGGAATGTGCGTGGTGCTAGTGCCAAATATTGGTATTAGCACCAGCATATCCAACATTACACAAATGCGCCCACAGCACTTCAGAAAGGTCATGTGTGTCCACTGGGAATGTGCGTGGTGCTAGTGAAAAATATTGGTATTAGCACCAGCATATCCAACATTACACAAATACGCCAACAGCTCATCAGAAACTTCATGTGTGTCCACTGGGAATGTGCGTGGTGCTAGTGCCAAATACTGGTATTAGCACCAGCATATCCAACACTACACAAATACGCCCACAGCACTTCAGAAAGGTCATGTGTGTCCACTGGGAATGTGCGTGGTGCAAGTGCCAAATATTGTTATTAGCACCAGCATATCCAACACTACACAAATACGCCCACAGCACTTCAGAAACTTCATGTGTGTCCACTGGGAATGTGCGTGGTGCTAGTGCCAAATATGCGTATTAGCACCAGCATATCTAACACTACACAAACACGCCCACAGTAGTTAAGAAACTTCATGTGTGTCCACTGGGAATGTGCGTGGTGCTAGTGCCAAATATTGGTATTAGCACCAGCATATCCAACACTACACAAATACGCCCACAGCACTTTAGAAAGGTCATGTGTGTCCACTGGGAATGTGCGTGGTGCTTGTGCCAAATATTGGTATTAGCACCAGCATATCCAACATTACAAAAATACGCCCACAGCACTTCAGAAACTTAATGTGTGTCCACTGGGAATGTGCGTGGTGCTAGTGCCAAATATTGGTATTAGCACCAGCATATCCAACACTACACAAATACACCCACAGTAGTTAAGAAACTTCACGTGTGTCCTCTGGGAATGTGCGTGGTGCTAGTGCCAAATATTAGTATTAGCACCAGCTAATCCAACATTACACAAATACGCCCACAGCATTATAGAAACTTCATGTGTGTCCACTGGGAATGTGCGTGGTGCTAGTGCCAAATATTGGTTTTAGCACCAGCATATCCAACACTACACAAATACGCTCACAGCACTTCAGAAACTTCATGTATGTCCACTGGGAATGTGCGTGGTGCTAGTGCCAAATATAGGTATTAGCATCAGCATATCCAACACTACACAAATACGCCCACAGCACTTCAGAAAGGTCATGTGTGTTCACTGGGAAGGTTTTGGTGCTAGTGCCAAATATTGGTATTAGCACCAGCATATCCAACACTACACAAATACGCTCACAGCACTTCAGAAACTTCATGTGTGTCCACTGGGAATGTGCGTGGTGCTAGTGCCAAATATTGGTATTAGCACCAGCATATCAAAACTACACAAATAAGCCCACAGCACTTCAGAAAGGTCATGTGTGTCCACTGGGAATGTGCGTGGTGCTAGTGCCAAATATTGGTATTAGCACCAGCATATCCAACATTTTACAAATACGCCCACAGTAGTTAAGAAATTTCATGTGTGTCCACTGGGAATGTACGTGGTGCTAGTGCCAAATATTGGTATTAGCACCAGCATATCCAACACTACACAAATACACCCACAGCTCTTCAGAAAAGTCATGTGTGTCCACTATGAATGTGCGTGGTGCTAGTGCCAAATATTGGTATTAGCAACAGCATGTCCAACACTACACAAATACGCCCACAGCACTTCAGAAAGGTCATGTGTGTCCACTGGGAATGTACGTGGTGCTAGTGCCAAATATTGGTATTAGCACCAGCATATCCAACACTACACAAATACGCCCACAGTAGTTAAGAAACTTCATGTGTTTCTATTGGTAATGTGCGTCGTGCTAGTGCCAAATATTGGTATTAGCACCAGCATATCCAACACTGCACAAATACGCCCACAGCACTTCAGAAACTTCATGTGTGTCCACTGGGAATGTGCGTGGTGCTAGTGCCAAATATTGGTATTAGCACCAGCATATCCAACACTACACAAATACGCCCACATCAGTTAAGAAACTTAATGTGTGTCCACTGGGAATGTGCGTGGTGCTAGTGCCAAATATTGGTATTAGCACCAGCATATCCAACACTACACAAATACGCCCACAGCACTTCAGAAAGGTCATGTGTGTCCACTGGGAATGTGCTTGGTGCTAGTGCCAAATATTGGTATTAGCACCAGCATATCCAACACTACACAAATACGCCCACAGCACTTCAGAAAGGTTATGTGTGTCCACTGGGAATGTGCGTGGTGCTAGTGCCAAATATTGGTATTAGCACCAGCATATCCAACACTACACAAATACGCCCACAGCACTTCAGAAAGGTCATGTGTGTCCACTGGGAATGTGCGTGGTGCTAGTGCCAAATATTGGTATTAGCACCAGCATATCTAACACTACACAAACACGCCCACAGCACTTCAGAAACTTCATGTGTGTCCACTGGGAATGTGCGTGGTGCTAGTGCCAAATATTGGTATTAGCACCAGCATATCCAACACTACACAAATACGCCCACAGCACTTCAGAAAGGTCATGTGTGTCCACTGGGAATGTGCGTGGTGCTAGTGCCAAATATTGGTATTAGCACCAGCATATCCAACACTACACAAATACGCCCACAGCACTTCAGAAACTTCATGTGTGTCCACTGGGAATGTGCGTGGTGCTAGTGCCAAATATTGGTATTAGCACCAGCATATCCAACACTACACAAATACGCCCACAGCACTTCAGAAACTTCATGTGTGTCCACTGGGAATGTGCGTCGTGCTAGTGCCAAATATTGGTATTAGCACCAGCATATCCAACACTGCACAAATACGCCCACAGCACTTCAGAAACTTCATGTGTGTCCACTGGGAATGTGCGTGGTGCTAGTGCCAAATATTGGTATTAGCACCAGCATATCCAACACTACACAAATACGCCCACATCAGTTAAGAAACTTAATGTGTGTCCACTGGGAATGTGCGTGGTGCTAGTGCGAAATATTGGTATTAGCACCAGCATATCCAACACTACACAAATACGCCCACAGCACTTCAGAAAGGTCATGTGTGTCCACTGGGAATGTGCTTGGTGCTAGTGCCAAATATTGGTATTAGCACCAGCATATCCAACACTACACAAATACGCCCACAGCACTTCAGAAAGGTCATGTGTGTCCACTGGGAATGTGCGTGGTGCTAGTGCCAAATATTGGTATTAGCACCAGCATATCCAACACTACACAAATACGCCCACAGCACTTCAGAAACTTCATGTGTGTCCACTGGGAATGTGCGTGGTGCTAGTGCCAAATATTGGTATTAGCACCAGCATATCCAACACTACACAAATACGCCCACAGCACTTCAGAAAGGTCATGTGTGTCCACTGGGAATGTGCGTGGTGCTAGTGCCAAATATTGGTATTAGCACCAGCATATCTAACACTACACAAACACGCCCACAGCACTTCAGAAACTTCATGTGTGTCCACTGGGAATGTGCGTGGTGCTAGTGCCAAATATTGGTATTAGCACCAGCATATCCAACACTACACAAATACGCCCACAGCACTTCAGAAAGGTCATGTGTGTCCACTGAGAATGTGCGTGGTGCTAGTGCCAAATATTGGTATTAGCACCAGCATATCCAACACTACACAAATACGCCCACAGCACTTCAGAAAGGTCATGTGTGTCCACTGGGAATGTGCGTGGTGCTAGTGCCAAATATTGGTATTAGCACCAGCATATCTAACACTACACAAACACGCCCACAGCACTTCAGAAACTTCATGTGTGTCCACTGGGAATGTGCGTGGTGCTAGTGCCAAATATTGGTATTAGCACCAGCATATCCAACACTACACAAATACGCCCACAGCACTTCAGAAAGGTCATGTGTGTCCACTGGGAATGTGCGTGGTGCTAGTGCCAAATATTGGTATTAGCACCAGCATATCCAACACTACACAAATACGCCCACAGCACTTCAGAAACTTCATGTGTGTCCACTGGGAATGTGCGTGGTGCTAGTGCCAAATATTGGTATTAGCACCAGCATATCCAACACTACACAAATACGCCCACAGCACTTCAGAAACTTCATGTGTGTCCACTGGGAATGTGCGTCGTGCTAGTGCCAAATATTGGTATTAGCACCAGCATATCCAACACTGCACAAATACGCCCACAGCACTTCAGAAACTTCATGTGTGTCCACTGGGAATGTGCGTGGTGCTAGTGCCAAATATTGGTATTAGCACCAGCATATCCAACACTACACAAATACGCCCACATCAGTTAAGAAACTTAATGTGTGTCCACTGGGAATGTGCGTGGTGCTAGTGCGAAATATTGGTATTAGCACCAGCATATCCAACACTACACAAATACGCCCACAGCACTTCAGAAAGGTCATGTGTGTCCACTGGGAATGTGCTTGGTGCTAGTGCCAAATATTGGTATTAGCACCAGCATATCCAACACTACACAAATACGCCCACAGCACTTCAGAAAGGTCATGTGTGTCCACTGGGAATGTGCGTGGTGCTAGTGCCAAATATTGGTATTAGCACCAGCATATCCAACACTACACAAATACGCCCACAGCTCATCAGAAACTTCATGTGTGTCCACTGGGAATGTGCGTGGTGCTAGTGCCAAATATTGGTATTAGCACCAGCATATCCAACATTACAAAAATACGCCCACAGCACTTCAGAAACTTAATGTGTGTCCACTGGGAATGTGCGTGGTGCTAGTGCCAAATATTGGTATTAGCACCAGCATATCCAACACTACACAAATACACCCACAGTAGTTAAGAAACTTCACGTGTGTCCTCTGGGAATGTGCGTGGTGCTAGTGCCAAATATTAGTATTAGCACCAGCTAATCCAACATTACACAAATACGCCCACAGCATTATAGAAACTTCATGTGTGTCCACTGGGAATGTGCGTGGTGCTAGTGCCAAATATTGGTTTTAGCACCAGCATATCCAACACTACACAAATACGCTCACAGCACTTCAGAAACTTCATGTATGTCCACTGGGAATGTGCGTGGTGCTAGTGCCAAATATAGGTATTAGCATCAGCATATCCAACACTACACAAATACGCCCACAGCACTTCAGAAAGGTCATGTGTGTTCACTGGGAAGGTTTTGGTGCTAGTGCCAAATATTGGTATTAGCACCAGCATATCCAACACTACACAAATACGCTCACAGCACTTCAGAAACTTCATGTGTGTCCACTGGGAATGTGCGTGGTGCTAGTGCCAAATATTGGTATTAGCACCAGCATATCAAAACTACACAAATAAGCCCACAGCACTTCAGAAAGGTCATGTGTGTCCACTGGGAATGTGCGTGGTGCTAGTGCCAAATATTGGTATTAGCACCAGCATATCCAACATTTTACAAATACGCCCACAGTAGTTAAGAAATTTCATGTGTGTCCACTGGGAATGTACGTGGTGCTAGTGCCAAATATTGGTATTAGCACCAGCATATCCAACACTACACAAATACACCCACAGCTCTTCAGAAAAGTCATGTGTGTCCACTATGAATGTGCGTGGTGCTAGTGCCAAATATTGGTATTAGCAACAGCATGTCCAACACTACACAAATACGCCCACAGCACTTCAGAAAGGTCATGTGTGTCCACTGGGAATGTACGTGGTGCTAGTGCCAAATATTGGTATTAGCACCAGCATATCCAACACTACACAAATACGCCCACAGTAGTTAAGAAACTTCATGTGTTTCTATTGGTAATGTGCGTCGTGCTAGTGCCAAATATTGGTATTAGCACCAGCATATCCAACACTGCACAAATACGCCCACAGCACTTCAGAAACTTCATGTGTGTCCACTGGGAATGTGCGTGGTGCTAGTGCCAAATATTGGTATTAGCACCAGCATATCCAACACTACACAAATACGCCCACATCAGTTAAGAAACTTAATGTGTGTCCACTGGGAATGTGCGTGGTGCTAGTGCGAAATATTGGTATTAGCACCAGCATATCCAACACTACACAAATACGCCCACAGCACTTCAGAAAGGTCATGTGTGTCCACTGGGAATGTGCTTGGTGCTAGTGCCAAATATTGGTATTAGCACCAGCATATCCAACACTACACAAATACGCCCACAGCACTTCAGAAAGGTCATGTGTGTCCACTGGGAATGTGCGTGGTGCTAGTGCCAAATATTGGTATTAGCACCAGCATATCCAACACTACACAAATACGCCCACAGCACTTCAGAAAGGTCATGTGTGTCCACTGGGAATGTGCGTGGTGCTAGTGCCAAATATTGGTATTAGCACCAGCATATCTAACACTACACAAACACGCCCACAGCACTTCAGAAACTTCATGTGTGTCCACTGGGAATGTGCGTGGTGCTAGTGCCAAATATTGGTATTAGCACCAGCATATCCAACACTACACAAATACGCCCACAGCACTTCAGAAAGGTCATGTGTGTCCACTGGGAATGTGCGTGGTGCTAGTGCCAAATATTGGTATTAGCACCAGCATATCCAACACTACACAAATACGCCCACAGCACTTCAGAAACTTCATGTGTGTCCACTGGGAATGTGCGTGGTGCTAGTGCCAAATATTGGTATTAGCACCAGCATATCTAACACTACACAAATACGCCCACAGCACTTCAGAAACTTCATGTGTGTCCACTGGGAATGTGCGTCGTGCTAGTGCCAAATATTGGTATTAGCACCAGCATATCCAACACTGCACAAATACGCCCACAGCACTTCAGAAACTTCATGTGTGTCCACTGGGAATGTGCGTGGTGCTAGTGCCAAATATTGGTATTAGCACCAGCATATCCAACACTACACAAATACGCCCACATCAGTTAAGAAACTTAATGTGTGTCCACTGGGAATGTGCGTGGTGCTAGTGCGAAATATTGGTATTAGCACCAGCATATCCAACACTACACAAATACGCCCACAGCACTTCAGAAAGGTCATGTGTGTCCACTGGGAATGTGCTTGGTGCTAGTGCCAAATATTGGTATTAGCACCAGCATATCCAACACTACACAAATACGCCCACAGCACTTCAGAAAGGTCATGTGTGTCCACTGGGAATGTGCGTGGTGCTAGTGCCAAATATTGGTATTAGCACCAGCATATCCAACACTACACAAATACGCCCACAGCACTTCAGAAACTTCATGTGTGTCCACTGGGAATGTGCGTGGTGCTAGTGCCAAATATTGGTATTAGCACCAGCATATCCAACACTACACAAATACGCCCACAGCACTTCAGAAAGGTCATGTGTGTCCACTGGGAATGTGCGTGGTGCTAGTGCCAAATATTGGTATTAGCACCAGCATATCTAACACTACACAAACACGCCCACAGCACTTCAGAAACTTCATGTGTGTCCACTGGGAATGTGCGTGGTGCTAGTGCCAAATATTGGTATTAGCACCAGCATATCCAACACTACACAAATACGCCCACAGCACTTCAGAAAGGTCATGTGTGTCCACTGGGAATGTGCGTGGTGCTAGTGCCAAATATTGGTATTAGCACCAGCATATCCAACACTACACAAATACGCCCACAGCACTTCAGAAAGGTCATGTGTGTCCACTGGGAATGTGCGTGGTGCTAGTGCCAAATATTGGTATTAGCACCAGCATATCTAACACTACACAAACACGCCCACAGCACTTCAGAAACTTCATGTGTGTCCACTGGGAATGTGCGTGGTGCTAGTGCCAAATATTGGTATTAGCACCAGCATATCCAACACTACACAAATACGCCCACAGCACTTCAGAAAGGTCATGTGTGTCCACTGGGAATGTGCGTGGTGCTAGTGCCAAATATTGGTATTAGCACCAGCATATCCAACACTACACAAATACGCCCACAGCACTTCAGAAACTTCATGTGTGTCCACTGGGAATGTGCGTGGTGCTAGTGCCAAATATTGGTATTAGCACCAGCATATCCAACACTACACAAATACGCCCACAGCACTTCAGAAACTTCATGTGTGTCCACTGGGAATGTGCGTCGTGCTAGTGCCAAATATTGGTATTAGCACCAGCATATCCAACACTGCACAAATACGCCCACAGCACTTCAGAAACTTCATGTGTGTCCACTGGGAATGTGCGTGGTGCTAGTGCCAAATATTGGTATTAGCACCAGCATATCCAACACTACACAAATACGCCCACATCAGTTAAGAAACTTAATGTGTGTCCACTGGGAATGTGCGTGGTGCTAGTGCGAAATATTGGTATTAGCACCAGCATATCCAACACTACACAAATACGCCCACAGCACTTCAGAAAGGTCATGTGTGTCCACTGGGAATGTGCTTGGTGCTAGTGCCAAATATTGGTATTAGCACCAGCATATCCAACACTACACAAATACGCCCACAGCACTTCAGAAAGGTCATGTGTGTCCACTGGGAATGTGCGTGGTGCTAGTGCCAAATATTGGTATTAGCACCAGCATATCCAACACTACACAAATACGCCCACAGCACTTCAGAAACTTCATGTGTGTCCACTGGGAATGTGCGTGGTGCTAGTGCCAAATATTGGTATTAGCACCAGCATATCCAACAATACACAAATACGCCCACAGCACTTCAGAAACTTCATGTGTGTCCACTGGGAATGTGCGTCGTGCTAGTGCCAAATATTGGTATTAGCACCAGCATATCCAACACTGCACAAATACGCCCACAGCACTTCAGAAACTTCATGTGTGTCCACTGGGAATGTGCGTGGTGCTAGTGCCAAATATTGGTATTAGCACCAGCATATCCAACACTACACAAATACGCCGACAGCACTTCAGAAAGGTCATGTGTGTCCACTGGGAATGTGCGTGGTGCTAGTGCCAAATATTGGTATTAGAACCAGCATATCCAACACTACACAAATACGCCCACAGCACTTCAGAAACTTCATGTGTGTCCACTGGGAATGTGCGTGGTGCTAGTGCCAAATATTGGTATTAGCACCAGCATATCAAACACTACACAAATACGCCCACAGCACTTCAGAAAGGTCATGTGTGTCCACTGGGAATGTGCGTGGTGCTAGTGCCAAATATTGGTATTAGCACCGGCATATCCAACACTACAAAAATACGCCCACAGTAGTTTGAAACTTCATGTGTGTCCACTGGGAATGTGCGTGGTGCTAGTGCCAAATATTGGTATTAGCACCAGCATATCCAACACTACACAAATACGCCCACAGCACTTCAGAAAGGTCATGTGTGTCCATTGGGAATGTGCGTGGTGCTAGTGCCAAATATTGGTATTAGCACCAGCATCTCCAACACTACATAAATACGCACACAGCACTTCAGAAAGGTCATGTGTGTCCATTGGGAATGTGCGTGTTGCTAGTGCCAAATATTGGTATTATCACCAGCATATCTAACACTACACAAATACGCCCACAGCACTTCAGAAAGGTCATGTGTGTCCACTGGGAATGTGCGTGGTGCTAGTGCCAAATATTGGTATTAGCACCAGCATATCCAACACTACACAAATACGCCCACAGCACTTCAGAAACTTCATGTTTGTCCATTGGGAATGTGCGTGGTGCTAGTGCCAAATATTGGTATTAGCACCAGCTTATCTAACACTACACAAACACGCCCACAGTAGTTAAGAAACTTCATGTGTGTCCACTGGGAATGTGCTTGGTGCTAGTGCCAAATATTGGTATTAGCACCAGCATATCCAACACTACACAAATACGCCCACAGCACTTCAGAAAGGTCATGTGTGTCCACTGGGAATGTGCGTGGTGCTAGTGCCAAATATTGGTATTAGCACCAGCACATCCAACATTACACAAATACGCCCACAGCACTTCAGAAAGGTCATGTGTGTCCATTGGGAATGTGCGTGGTGCTAGTGCCAAATATTGGTATTAGCACCAGCATATCCAACACTACACAAATACGCCCACAGCACTTGAGAAACTTCATGTGTGTCCACTGGGAATGTGCGTGGTGCTAGTGCCAAATATTGGTATTAGCACCAGCATATCCAACACTACACAAATACGCCCACAGCACTTCAGAAACTTCATGTGTGTCCACTGGGAATGTGCGTGGTGCTAGTGCGAAATATTGGTATTAGCACCAGCATATCCAACACTACACAAATACGCCCACATCAATTAAGAAACTTAATGTGTGTCCACTGGGAATGTGCGTGGTGCTAGTGCCAAATATTGGTATTAGCACCAGCATATCCAACACTACACAAATACGCCCACAGCACTTCAGAAAGGTCATGTGTGTCCACTGGGAATGTGCTTGGTGCTAGTGCCAAATATTGGTATTAGCACAAGCATATCCAACACTACACAAATACGCCCACAGCACTTCAGAAAGGTCATGTGTGTCCACTGGGAATGTGCGTGGTGCTAGTGCCAAATATTGGTATTAGAACCAGCATATCCAACACTAAACAAATACGCCCACAGCACTTCAGAAAGGTCATGTGTGTCCACTGGGAATGTGCATGGTGCTAGTGCCAAATATTGTTATTAGCACCGGCATATCCAACACTACACAAATACGCCCACAGTAGTTAAGAAACTTAATGTGTGTCCACTGGGAATGTGCGTGGTGCTAGTGCCAAATATTGGTATTAGCACCAGCATATCCAACACTACACAAATACGCCCACATCAGTTAAGAAACTTAATGTGTGTCCACTGGGAATGTGCGTGGTGCTAGTGCCAAATATTGGTATTAGCACCAGCATATCCAACATTACACAAATGCGCCCACAGCACTTCAGAAAGGTCATGTGTGTCCACTGGGAATGTGCGTGGTGCTAATGAAAAATATTGGTATTAGCACCAGCATATCCAACATTACACAAATACGCCAACAGCTCATCAGAAACTTCATGTGTGTCCACTGGGAATGTGCGTGGTGCTAGTGCCAAATACTGGTATTAGCACCAGCATATCAACCACTACACAAATACGCCCACAGCACTTCAGAAAGGTCATGTGTGTCCACTGGGAATGTGCGTGGTGCTAGTGCCAAATATTGTTATTAGCACCAGCATATCCAACACTACACAAATACGCCCACAGCACTTCAGAAACTTCATGTGTGTCCACTGGGAATGTGCGTGGTGCTAGTGCCAAATATTGGTATTAGCACCAGCATATCCAACACTACACAAATACGCCCACAGCACTTCAGAAAGGTCATGTGTGTCCACTGGGAATGTGCGTGGTGCTAGTGCCAAATATTGGTATTAGCACCAGCTTATCTAACACTACACAAATACGCCCAGCGCACTTCAGAAAGGTCATGTGTGTCCACTGGGAATGTGCGTGGTGCTAGTGCCAAATATTGGTATTAGCACCAGCATATCCAACACTACACAAATACGCCCACAGCACTTCAGAAAGGTCATGTGTGTCCACTGGGAATGTGCTTGGTGCTAGTGCCAAATATTGGTATTAGCACAAGCATATCCAACACTACACAAATACGCCCACAGCACTTCAGAAAGGTCATGTGTGTCCACTGGGAATGTGCGTGGTGCTAGTGCCAAATATTGGTATTAGAACCAGCATATCCAACACTAAACAAATACGCCCACAGCACTTCAGAAAGGTCATGTGTGTCCACTGGGAATGTGCATGGTGCTAGTGCCAAATATTGTTATTAGCACCGGCATATCCAACACTACACAAATACGCCCACAGTAGTTAAGAAACTTAATGTGTGTCCACTGGGAATGTGCGTGGTGCTAGTGCCAAATATTGGTATTAGCACCAGCATATCCAACACTACACAAATACGCCCACATCAGTTAAGAAAATTAATGTGTGTCCACTGGGAATGTGCGTGGTGCTAGTGCCAAATATTGGTATTAGCACCAGCATATCCAACATTACACAAATGCGCCCACAGCACTTCAGAAAGGTCATGTGTGTCCACTGGGAATGTGCGTGGTGCTAGTGAAAAATATTGGTATTAGCACCAGCATATCCAACATTACACAAATACGCCAACAGCTCATCAGAAACTTCATGTGTGTCCACTGGGAATGTGCGTGGTGCTAGTGCCAAATACTGGTATTAGCACCAGCATATCCAACACTACACAAATACGCCCACAGCACTTCAGAAAGGTCATGTGTGTCCACTGGGAATGTGCGTGGTGCTAGTGCCAAATATTGTTATTAGCACCAGCATATCCAACACTACACAAATACGCCCACAGCACTTCAGAAACTTCATGTGTGTCCACTGGGAATGTGCGTGGTGCTAGTGCCAAATATTGGTATTAGCACCAGCATATCTAACACTACACAAACACGCCCACAGTAGTTAAGAAACTTCATGTGTGTCCACTGGGAATGTGCGTGGTGCTAGTGCCAAATATTGGTATTAGCACCAGCATATCCAACACTACACAAATACGCCCACAGCACTTTAGAAAGGTCATGTGTGTCCACTGGGAATGTGCGTGGTGCTTGTGCCAAATATTGGTATTAGCACCAGCATATCCAACATTACAAAAATACGCCCACAGCACTTCAGAAACTTAATGTGTGTCCACTGGGAATGTGCGTGGTGCTAGTGCCAAATATTGGTATTAGCACCAGCATATCCAACACTACACAAATACACCCACAGTAGTTAAGAAACTTCACGTGTGTCCTCTGGGAATGTGCGTGGTGCTAGTGCCAAATATTAGTATTAGCACCAGCTAATCCAACATTACACAAATACGCCCACAGCATTATAGAAACTTCATGTGTGTCCACTGGGAATGTGCGTGGTGCTAGTGCCAAATATTGGTTTTAGCACCAGCATATCCAACACTACACAAATACGCTCACAGCACTTCAGAAACTTCATGTATGTCCACTGGGAATGTGCGTGGTGCTAGTGCCAAATATAGGTATTAGCATCAGCATATCCAACACTACACAAATACGCCCACAGCACTTCAGAAAGGTCATGTGTGTTCACTGGGAAGGTTTTGGTGCTAGTGCCAAATATTGGTATTAGCACCAGCATATCCAACACTACACAAATACGCTCACAGCACTTCAGAAACTTCATGTGTGTCCACTGGGAATGTGCGTGGTGCTAGTGCCAAATATTGGTATTAGCACCAGCATATCAAAACTACACAAATAAGCCCACAGCACTTCAGAAAGGTCATGTGTGTCCACTGGGAATGTGCGTGGTGCTAGTGCCAAATATTGGTATTAGCACCAGCATATCCAACATTTTACAAATACGCCCACAGTAGTTAAGAAATTTCATGTGTGTCCACTGGGAATGTACGTGGTGCTAGTGCCAAATATTGGTATTAGCACCAGCATATCCAACACTACACAAATACACCCACAGCTCTTCAGAAAAGTCATGTGTGTCCACTATGAATGTGCGTGGTGCTAGTGCCAAATATTGGTATTAGCAACAGCATGTCCAACACTACACAAATACGCCCACAGCACTTCAGAAAGGTCATGTGTGTCCACTGGGAATGTACGTGGTGCTAGTGCCAAATATTGGTATTAGCACCAGCATATCCAACACTACACAAATACGCCCACAGTAGTTAAGAAACTTCATGTGTTTCTATTGGTAATGTGCGTGGTGCTAGTTCCAAATATTGGTATTAGCACCAGCATATCCAACACTACACAAATACGCCCACAGCACTTCAGAAACTTCAGCTGTGTCCACTGGGAATGTGCGTGGTGCTAGTGCCAAATATTGGTATTAGCACCAGCATATCCAACACTACACAAATACCCCAACAGTAGTTAAGAAACTTCACGTGTGTCCACTGGGAATGTGCGTGGTGCTAGTGCCAAATATTGGTATTAGCACCAGCATATCCAACACTACACAAATACGCCCACAGTAGTTAAGAAACTTCACGTGTGTCCACTGGGAATGTGCGTGGTGCTAGTGCCAAATATTGGTATTAGCACCAGCATATCCAACACTACACAAATACGCCCACAGCACTTCAGAAACTTCATGTGTGTCCACTGGGAATGTGCGTGGTGCTAGTGCCAAATATTGGTATTAACACCAGCATATCCAACACTACACAAATACGCCTACAGCACTTCAGAAAGGTCATGTGTGTCCACTGGGAATGTGCGTGGTGCTAGTGCCAAATATAGGTATTAGCATCAGCATATCCAACACTACACAAATACGCCCACAGCACTTCAGAAAGGTCATGTGTGTTCACTATGAATGTGCGTGGTGCTAGTGCCAAATATTGGTATTATCACCAGCATATCCAACTCTACACAAATACGCCCACAGCACTTCAGAAACTAAATGTGTGTCCACTGGGAATGTGCGTGGTGCTAGTGCCAAATATTGGTATTAGCACCAGTATATGTAACACTACACAAATACGCCCACAGTAGTTAAGAAACTTCATGTGTATCCACTGGGAATGTGCAAGGTGCTAGTGCCAATTATTGGTATTAGCACCAGCATATCCAACACTACACAAATACGCCCACAGCACTTCAGAAACTTCATTTGTTTCAACTGGGAATGTGCGTGGTACTAGTGCCAAATATTGGTATTAGCACCAGCATATCCAACACTACACAAATACGCTCACAGCACTTCAGAAACTTCATGTGTGTCCACTGGGAATGTGCGTGGTGCTAGTGCCAAATATTGGTATTAGCACCAGCATATCAAAACTACACAAATAAGCCCACAGCACTTCAGAAAGGTCATGTGTGTCCACTGGGAATGTGCGTGGTGCTAGTGCCAAATATTGGTATTAGCACCAGCATATCCAACATTACACAAATACGCCCACAGTAGTAAAGAAATTTCATGTGTGTCCACTGGGAATGTACGTGGTGCTAGTGCCAAATATTGGTATTAGCACCAGCATATCCAACACTACACAAATACACCCACAGCTCTTCAGAAAGGTCATGTGTGTCCACTATGAATGTGCGTGGTGCTAGTGCCAAATATTGGTATTAGCAACAGCATATCCAACACTACACAAATACGCCCACAGCACTTCAGAAAGGTCATGTGTGTCCACTGGGAATGTACGTGGTGCTAGTGCCAAATATTGGTATTAGCACCAGCATATCCAACACTACACAAATACACCCACAGCTCTTCAGAAAGGTCATGTGTGTCCACTATGAATGTGCGTGGTGCTAGTGCCAAATATTGGTATTAGCAACAGCATATCCAACACTACACAAATACGCCCACAGCACTTCAGAAAGGTCATGTGTGTCCACTGGGAATGTACGTGGTGCTAGTGCCAAATATTGGTATTAGCACCAGCATATCCAACACTACACAAATACGCCCACAGTAGTTAAGAAACTTCATGTGTTTCTATTGGGAATGTGCGTGGTGCTAGTTCCAAATATTGGTATTATCACCAGCATATCCAACTCTACACAAATACGCCCACAGCACTTCAGAAACTAAATGTGTGTCCACTGGGAATGTGCGTGGTGCTAGTGCCAAATATTGGTATTAGCACCAGCATATCCAAGATACACAAATACGCCCACAGCACTTAAGAAAGGTCATGTGTGTCCATTGAGAATGTGCGTGGTGCTAGTGCCAAATATTGGTATTTGCACCAGCATATCCAACACTACACAAATACGCCCACAGCACTTCAGAAAGGTCATGTGTGTCCACTGGGAATGTGCGTGGTTCTAGTGCCAAATATTGTTATTAGCACCGGCATATCCAACACTACACAAATACGACCACAGTAGTTAAGAAACTTCATGTGTGTCCATTGGGAATGTGCGTGGTGCTAGTGCCAAATATTGGTATTAGCACCAGCATATCCAACACTACATAATTACGCCCACAGCACTTCAGAAAGGTCATGTGTGTCACTGGGAATGTGCGTGGTGCTAGTGCCAAATATTAGTATTAGCACCAGCATATCCAACACTACACAAATACGCCCACAGCACTTCAGAAAGGTCATGTGTTTTCATTGGGAATGTGCGTGGTGCTAGTGCCAAATATTGGTATTAGCACCAGCATATCCAACACTACACAAATACGCCCACAGCACTTCAGAAAGGTCATGTGTGTCCATTGGGAATGTGCGTGGTGCTAGTGCCAAATATTGGTATTAGCACCAGCATATCCAACACTACATAAATACACCCACAGCACTTCAGAAAGGTCATGTGTGTCCACTGGGAATGTGCGTGGTGCTAGTGCCAAATATTAGTATTAGCACTAGCATATCCAACACTACACAAATACGCCCACAGCACTTCAGAAAGGTCATGTGTGTCCATTGGGAATGTGCGTGGTTCTAGTGCCAAATATTGGTATTAGCACCAGCATATCCAACACTACACAAATACGCCCACAGCACTTCAGAAAGGTCATGTGTGTCCACAGGGAATGTGCGTGGTGCTAGTGCAAAATATTGGTATTAGCACCAGCACATCCAACACTACACAAATACGCCCACAGTAGTTAAGAAACTTCATGTGTGTCCACTGGGAATGTGCGTGGTGCTAGTGCCAAATATTGGTATTAGCACCAGCATATCCAACACTACACAAATGCGCCCACAGCACTTCAGAAAGGTCATGTGTGTCCATTGGGAATGTGCGTGGTGCTAGTGCCAAATATTGGTATTAGCACCAGCATATCCAACACTACATAAATACACCCACAGCACTTCAGAAAGGTCATGTGTGTCCACTGGGAATGTGCGTGGTGCTAGTGCCAAATATTAGTATTAGCACCAGCATATCCAACACTAAACAAATACGCCCACAGCACTTCAGAAAGGTCATGTGTGTCCACTGGGAATGTGCGTGGTGCTAGTGCCAAATATTGGTATTAGCACGTGCACATCCAACACTACACAAATACGCCCACAGCACTTCAGAAAGGTCATGTGTGTCCATTGGGAATGTGCGTGGTGCTAGTGCCAAATATTGGTATTAGCACCAGCATATCCAACACTACACAAATACGCCCACAGCACTTCAGAAAGGTCATGTGTGTCCACTGGGAATGTGCGTGGTGCTAGTGCCAAATATTGGTATTAGCACGTGCACATCCAACACTACACAAATACGCCCACAGCACTTCAGAAAGGTCATGTGTGTCCATTGGGAATGTGCGTGGTGCTAGTGCCAAATATTGGTATTAGCACAAGCATATCCAACACAACACAAATACGCCCACAGCACTTCAGAAAGGTCATGTGTGTCCACTGGGAATGTGCGTGGTGCTAGTGCCAAATATTGTTATTAGCACCGGCATATCCAACACTACACAAATACGCCCACAGTAGTTAAGAAACTTCATGTGTGTCCACTGGGAATGTGCGTGGTGCTAGTGCCAAATATTGGTATTAGCACCAGCATATCCAACACTACACAAATACGCCCACAGCACTTCAGAAAGGTCATGTGTGTCCATTGGGAATGTGCGTGGTGCTAGTGCCAAATATTGGTATTTGCACCAGCATATCCAACACTACATAAATACACCCACAGCACTTCAGAAAGGTCATGTGTGTCCATTGTGAATGTGCGTGGTGCTAGTGCCAAATATTCGTATTAGCACCAGCATATCCAACACTACACAAATACGCCCACAGCACTTCAGAAAGGTCATGTGTGTCCATTGGGAATGTGCGTGGTGCTAGTGCCAAATATTAGTATTAGCACCAGCATATCCAACACTACACAAATACGCCCACAGCACTTAAGAAAGGTCATGTGTGTCCACTGGGAATGTGCGTGGTGCTAGTGCCAAATATTGGTATTAGCACGTGCACATCCAACACTAATCAAATACGCCCACAGCACTTCAGAAAGGTCATGTGTGTCCATTGGGAATGTGCGTGGTGCTAGTGCCAAATATTGGTATTAGCACCAGCATATCCAACACTACATAAATACGCCCACAGCACTTCAGAAAGGTCATGTGTGTCCACTGGGAATGTGCGTGGTGCTAGTGCCAAATATTAGTATTAGCACCAGCATATCCAACACTACACAAATACGCACACAGCACTTCAGAAAGGTCATTTGTGTCCATTGGGAATGTGCGTGGTGCTAGTGCCAAATATTGGTATTAGCACCAGCATATCTAACACTACACAAATACGCCCACAGCACTTCAGAAAGGTCATGTGTGTCCACTGGGAATGTGCGTGGTGCTAGTGCCAAATATTGGTATTAGCACCAGCATATCCAACACTACACAAATACGCCCACAGCACTTCAGAAAGGTCATGTGTGTCCATTGGGAATGTGCGTGGTGCTAGTGCAAATATTGGTATTAGCACCAGCATATCCAACACTACACAAATACGCCCACAGCACTTCAGAAAGGTCATGTGTGTCCACAGGGAATGTGCGTGGTGCTAGTGCCAAATATTGGTATTAGCACGTGCACATCCAACACTACACAAATACGCCCACAGTAGTTAAGAAACTTCATGTGTGTCCACTGGGAATGTGCGTGGTGCTAGTGCCAAATATTGGTATTAGCACCAGCATATCCAACACTACACAAATACGCCCACAGCACTTCAGAAAGGTCATGTGTGTCCATTGGGAATATGCGTGGTGCTAGTGCCAAATATTGGTATTAGCACCAGCATATCCAACACTACATAATTACGCCCACAGCACTTCAGAAAGGTCATGTGTGTCACTGGGAATGTGCGTGGTGCTAGTGCCAAATATTAGTATTAGCACCAGCATATCCAACACTACACAAATACGCCCACAGCACTTCAGAAAGGTCATGTGTTTTCATTGGGAATGTGCGTGGTGCTAGTGCCAAATATTAGTATTAGCACTAGCATATCCAACACTACACAAATACGCCCACAGCACTTCAGAAAGGTCATGTGTGTCCATTGGGAATGTGCGTGGTGCTAATGCCAAATATTGGTATTAGCACCAGCATATCAGACACTACACAAATACGCCCACAGCACTTAAGAAAGGTCATGTGTGTCCACAGGGAATGTGCGTGGTGCTAGTGCCAAATATTGGTATTAGCACCAGCACATCCAACACTACACAAATACGCCCACAGTAGTTAAGAAACTTCATGTGTGTCCACTGGGAATGTGCGTGGTGCTAGTGCCAAATATTGGTATTAGCACCAGCATATCCAACACTACACAAATACGCCCACAGCACTTCAGAAAGGTCATGTGTGTCCATTGGGAATGTGCGTGGTGCTAGTGCCAAATATTGGTATTAGCACCAGCATATCCAAGACTACACAAATACGCCCACAGCACTTAAGAAAGGTCATGTGTGTCCATTGAGAATGTGCGTGGTGCTAGTGCCAAATATTGGTATTAGCACCAGCATATCCAACACTACACAAATACGCCCACAGCA
This sequence comes from Halisarca cf. caerulea, assembly GCA_963170055.1. NCBI lineage: Eukaryota > Metazoa > Porifera > Demospongiae > Chondrillida > Halisarcidae > Halisarca > Halisarca cf. caerulea. The sequence continues at coordinate 37,536 of CAUJGJ010000371.1, forward strand.
CTTCAGAAAGGTCATGTGTGTCCATTGGGAATGTGCGTGGTGCTAGTGCCAAATATTGGTATTAGCACCAGCATATCCAACACTACACAAATACGCCCACAGCACTTCAGAAAGGTCATGTGTGTCCACTGGGAATGTGCGTGGTGCTAGTGCCAAATATTGGTATTAGCACGTGCACATCCAACACTACACAAATACGCCCACAGCACTTCAGAAAGGTCATGTGTGTCCATTGGGAATGTGCGTGGTGCTAGTGCCAAATATTGGTATTAGCACAAGCATATCCAACACAACACAAATACGCCCACAGCACTTCAGAAAGGTCATGTGTGTCCACTGGGAATGTGCGTGGTGCTAGTGCCAAATATTGTTATTAGCACCGGCATATCCAACACTACACAAATACGCCCACAGTAGTTAAGAAACTTCATGTGTGTCCACTGGGAATGTGCGTGGTGCTAGTGCCAAATATTGGTATTAGCACCAGCATATCCAACACTACACAAATACGCCCACAGCACTTCAGAAAGGTCATGTGTGTCCATTGGGAATGTGCGTGGTGCTAGTGCCAAATATTGGTATTTGCACCAGCATATCCAACACTACATAAATACACCCACAGCACTTCAGAAAGGTCATGTGTGTCCATTGTGAATGTGCGTGGTGCTAGTGCCAAATATTCGTATTAGCACCAGCATATCCAACACTACACAAATACGCCCACAGCACTTCAGAAAGGTCATGTGTGTCCATTGGGAATGTGCGTGGTGCTAGTGCCAAATATTAGTATTAGCACCAGCATATCCAACACTACACAAATACGCCCACAGCACTTAAGAAAGGTCATGTGTGTCCACTGGGAATGTGCGTGGTGCTAGTGCCAAATATTGGTATTAGCACGTGCACATCCAACACTAATCAAATACGCCCACAGCACTTCAGAAAGGTCATGTGTGTCCATTGGGAATGTGCGTGGTGCTAGTGCCAAATATTGGTATTAGCACCAGCATATCCAACACTACATAAATACGCCCACAGCACTTCAGAAAGGTCATGTGTGTCCACTGGGAATGTGCGTGGTGCTAGTGCCAAATATTAGTATTAGCACCAGCATATCCAACACTACACAAATACGCACACAGCACTTCAGAAAGGTCATTTGTGTCCATTGGGAATGTGCGTGGTGCTAGTGCCAAATATTGGTATTAGCACCAGCATATCTAACACTACACAAATACGCCCACAGCACTTCAGAAAGGTCATGTGTGTCCACTGGGAATGTGCGTGGTGCTAGTGCCAAATATTGGTATTAGCACCAGCATATCCAACACTACACAAATACGCCCACAGCACTTCAGAAAGGTCATGTGTGTCCATTGGGAATGTGCGTGGTGCTAGTGCAAATATTGGTATTAGCACCAGCATATCCAACACTACACAAATACGCCCACAGCACTTCAGAAAGGTCATGTGTGTCCACAGGGAATGTGCGTGGTGCTAGTGCCAAATATTGGTATTAGCACGTGCACATCCAACACTACACAAATACGCCCACAGTAGTTAAGAAACTTCATGTGTGTCCACTGGGAATGTGCGTGGTGCTAGTGCCAAATATTGGTATTAGCACCAGCATATCCAACACTACACAAATACGCCCACAGCACTTCAGAAAGGTCATGTGTGTCCATTGGGAATATGCGTGGTGCTAGTGCCAAATATTGGTATTAGCACCAGCATATCCAACACTACATAATTACGCCCACAGCACTTCAGAAAGGTCATGTGTGTCACTGGGAATGTGCGTGGTGCTAGTGCCAAATATTAGTATTAGCACCAGCATATCCAACACTACACAAATACGCCCACAGCACTTCAGAAAGGTCATGTGTTTTCATTGGGAATGTGCGTGGTGCTAGTGCCAAATATTAGTATTAGCACTAGCATATCCAACACTACACAAATACGCCCACAGCACTTCAGAAAGGTCATGTGTGTCCATTGGGAATGTGCGTGGTGCTAATGCCAAATATTGGTATTAGCACCAGCATATCAGACACTACACAAATACGCCCACAGCACTTAAGAAAGGTCATGTGTGTCCACAGGGAATGTGCGTGGTGCTAGTGCCAAATATTGGTATTAGCACCAGCACATCCAACACTACACAAATACGCCCACAGTAGTTAAGAAACTTCATGTGTGTCCACTGGGAATGTGCGTGGTGCTAGTGCCAAATATTGGTATTAGCACCAGCATATCCAACACTACACAAATACGCCCACAGCACTTCAGAAAGGTCATGTGTGTCCATTGGGAATGTGCGTGGTGCTAGTGCCAAATATTGGTATTAGCACCAGCATATCCAAGACTACACAAATACGCCCACAGCACTTAAGAAAGGTCATGTGTGTCCATTGAGAATGTGCGTGGTGCTAGTGCCAAATATTGGTATTAGCACCAGCATATCCAACACTACACAAATACGCCCACAGCACTTCAGAAAGGTCATGTGTGTCCATTGGGAATGTGCGTGGTGCTAGTGCCAAATATTGGTATTAGCACCAGCATATCCAAGACTACACAAATACGCCCACAGCACTTAAGAAAGGTCATGTGTGTCCATTGAGAATGTGCGTGGTGCTAGTGCCAAATATTGGTATTAGCACCAGCATATCCAACACTACACAAATACGCCCACAGCACTTCAGAAAGGTCATGTGTGTCCACTGGGAATGTGCGTGGTGCTAGTGCCAAATATTGGTATTAGCACCAGCATATCCAACACTACACAAATACGCCCACAGCACTTCAGAAAGGTCATGTGTGTCCACTGGGAATGTGCTTTGTTCTAGTGCCAAATATTGCTAATTAGCACCGGCATATCCAACACTACACAAATACGCCCACAGTAGTTAAGAAACTTCATGTGTGTCCACTGGGAATGTGCGTGGTGCTAGTGCCAAATATTGGTATTAGCACCAGCATATCCAACACTACACAAATACGCCCACAGCACTTCAGAAAGGTCATGTGTGTCCACTGGGAATGTGCTTGGTGCTAGTGCCAAATATTGGTATTAGCACCAGCATATCCAACACTACACAAATACGCCCACAGCACTTCAGAAAGGTCATGTGTGTCCACTGGGAATGTGCGTGGTGCTAGTGCCAAATATTGGTATTAGCACGAGCACATCCAACACTACACAAATACGCCCACAGTAGTTAAGAAACTTCATGTGTGTCCACTGGGAATGTGCGTGGTGCTAGTGCCAAATATTGGTATTAGCACCAGCATATCCAACACTACACAAATACGCCCACAGCACTTCAGAAAGGTCATGTGTGTCCATTGGGAATGTGCGTGGTGCTAGTGCCAAATATTGGTATTAGCACCAGCATATCCAACACTACACAAATACGCCCACAGCACTTAAGAAAGGTCATGTGTGTCCACTGGGAATGTGCGTGGTGTTAGTGCCAAATATTGGTATTAGCACGTGCACATCCAACACTAATCAAATACGCCCACAGCACTTCAGAAAGGTCATGTGTGTCCATTGGGAATGTGCGTGGTGCTAGTGCCAAATATTGGTATTAGCACCAGCATATCCAACACTACATAAATACGCCCACAGCACTTCAGAAAGGTCATGTGTGTCCACTGGGAATGTGCGTGGTGCTAGTGCCAAATATTAGTATTAGCACCAGCATATCCAACACTACACAAATACGCACACAGCACTTTAGAAAGGTCATTTGTGTCCATTGGGAATGTGCGTGGTGCTAGTGCCAAATATTGGTATTAGCACCAGCATATCTAACACTACACAAATACGCCCACAGCACTTCAGAAAGGTCATGTGTGTCCACTGGGAATGTGCGTGGTGCTAGTGCCAAATATTGGTATTAGCACCAGCATATCCAACACTACACAAATACGCCCACAGCACTTCAGAAAGGTCATGTGTGTCCATTGGGAATGTGCGTGGTGCTAGTGCAAATATTGGTATTAGCACCAGCATATCCAACACTACACAAATACGCCCACAGCACTTCAGAAAGGTCATGTGTGTCCACAGGGAATGTGCGTGGTGCTAGTGCCAAATATTGGTATTAGCACCAGCACATCCAACACTACACAAATACGCCCACAGTAGTTAAGAAACTTCATGTGTGTCCACTGGGAATGTGCGTGGTGCTAGTGCCAAATATTGGTATTAGCAACAGCATATCCAACACTACACAAATACGCCCACAGTAGTTAAGAAACTTCATGTGTGTCCACTGGGAATGTGCGTGGTGCTAGTGCCAAATATTGGTATTAGCAACAGCATATCCAACACTACACAAATGCGCCCACAGCACTTCAGAAAGGTCATGTGTGTCCATTGGGAATGTGCGTGGTGCTAGTGCCAAATATTGGTATTAGCACCAGCATATCCAACACTACATAAATACACCCACAGCACTTCAGAAAGGTCATGTGTGTCCACTGGGAATGTGCGTGGTGCTAGTGCCAAATATTAGTATTAGCACCAGCATATCCAACACTACACAAATACGCCCACAGCACTTCAGAAAGGTCATGTGTGTCCACTGGGAATGTGCGTGGTGCTAGTGCCAAATATTGGTATTAGCACGTGCACATCCAACACTACACAAATACGCCCACAGCACTTCAGAAAGGTCATGTGTGTCCATTGGGAATGTGCGTGGTGCTAGTGCCAAATATTGGTATTAGCACCAGCATATCCAACACTACACAAATACGCCCACAGCACTTCAGAAAGGTCATGTGTGTCCACTGGGAATGTGCGTGGTGCTAGTGCCAAATATTGGTATTAGCACGTGCACATCCAACACTACACAAATACGCCCACAGCACTTCAGAAAGGTCATGTGTGTCCATTGGGAATGTGCGTGGTGCTAGTGCAAAATATTGGTATTAGCACAAGCATATCCAACACTACACAAATACGCCCACAGCACTTCAGAAAGGTCATGTGTGTCCACTGGGAATGTGCGTGGTGCTAGTGCCAAATATTGGTTTTAGCACCAGCATATCCAACACAACACAAATACGCCCACAGCACTTCAGAAAGGTCATGTGTGTCCACTGGGAATGTGCGTGGTGCTAGTGCCAAATATTGGTATTAGCACCAGCATATCCAACACTACACAAATACGCCCACAGCACTTCAGAAAGGTCATGTGTGTCCATTAGGAATGTGCGTGGTGCTAGTGCCAAATATTGGTGTTTGCACCAGCATATCCAACACTACATAAATACACCCACAGCACTTCAGAAAGGTCATGTGTGTCCATTGTGAATGTGCGTGGTGCTAGTGCCAAATATTCGTATTAGCACCAGCATATCCAACACTACACAAATACGCCCACAGCACTTCAGAAAGGTCATGTGTGTCCATTGGGAATGTGCGTGGTGCTAGTGCCAAATATTGGTATTAGCACCAGCATATCCAAGACTACACAAATACGCCCACAGCACTTAAGAAAGGTCATGTGTGTCCATTGGGAATGTGCGTGATGCTAGTGCCAAATATTGGTATTAGCACCAGCATATCCAACACTACACAAATACGCCCACAGCAGTTCAGAAAGGTCATGTGTGTCCACTGGGAATGTGCGTGGTGCTAGTGCCAAATATTGTTATTAGCACCGGCACATCCAACACTACACAAATACGCCCACAGTAGTTAAGAAACTTCATGTGTGTCCACTGGGAATGTGCGTGGTGCTAGTGCCAAATATTGGTATTAGCACCAGCATATCCAACACTACACAAATACGCCCACAGCACTTCAGAAAGGTCATGTGTGTCCATTGGGAATGTGCGTGGTGCTAGTGCCAAATATTGGTATTAGCACCAGCATATCCAAGACTACACAAATACGCCCACAGCACTTAAGAAAGGTCATGTGTGTCCATTGGGAATGTGCGTGATGCTAGTGCCAAATATTGGTATTAGCACCAGCATATCCAACACTACACAAATACGCCCACAGCACTTCAGAAAGGTCATGTGTGTCCACTGGGAATGTGCGTGGTGCTAGTGCCAAATATTGTTATTAGCACCGGCACATCCAACACTACACAAATACGCCCACAGTAGTTAAGAAACTTCATGTGTGTCCACTGGGAATGTGCGTGGTGCTAGTGCCAAATATTGGTATTAGCACCAGCATATCCAACACTACACAAATACGCCCACAGCACTTCAGAAAGGTCATGTGTGTCCACTGGGAATGTGCGTGGTGCTAGTGCCAAATATTGGTATTAGCACCAGCATATCCAACACTACATAATTACGCCCACAGCACTTCAGAAAGGTCATGTGTGTCACTGGGAATGTGCGTGGTGCTAGTGCCAAATATTAGTATTAGCACCAGCATATCCAAAACTACACAAATACGCCCACAGCACTTCAGAAAGGTCATGTGTTTTCATTGGGAATGTGCGTGGTGCTAGTGCCAAATATTAGTATTAGCACTAGCATATCCAACACTACACAAATACGCCCAAAGCACTTCAGAAAGGTCATGTGTGTCCATTGGGAATGTGCGTGGTGCTAATGCCAAATATTGGTATTAGCACCAGCATATCCAACACTACACAAATACGCCCACAGCACTTAAGAAAGGTCATGTGTGTCCACAGGGAATGTGCGTGGTGCTAGTGCCAAATATTGGTATTAGCACCAGCACATCCAACACTACACAAATACGCCCACAGTAGTTAAGAAACTTCATGTGTGTCCACTGGGAATGTGCGTGGTGCTAGTGCCAAATATTGGTATTAGCACCAGCATATCCAACACTACACAAATACGCCCACAGCACTTCAGAAAGGTCATGTGTGTCCATTGGGAATGTGCGTGGTGCTAGTGCCAAATATTGGTATTAGCACCAGCATATCCAAGACTACACAAATACGCCCACAGCACTTAAGAAAGGTCATGTGTGTCCATTGAGAATGTGCGTGGTGCTAGTGCCAAATATTGGTATTAGCACCAGCATATCCAACACTACACAAATACGCCCACAGCAGTTCAGAAAGGTCATGTGTGTCCACTGGGAATGTGCGTGGTGCTAGTGCCAAATATTGTTATTAGCACCGGCATATCCAACACTACACAAATACGACCACAGTAGTTAAGAAACTTCATGTGTGTCCATTGGGAATGTGCGTGGTGCTAGTGCCAAATATTGGTATTAGCACCAGCATATCCAACACTACATAATTACGCCCACAGCACTTCAGAAAGGTCATGTGTGTCACTGGGAATGTGCGTGGTGCTAGTGCCAAATATTAGTATTAGCACCAGCATATCCAACACTACACAAATACGCCCACAGTAGTTAAGAAACTTCATGTGTGTCCACTGGGAATGTGCGTGGTGCTAGTGCCAAATATTGGTATTAGCACCAGTATATCCAACACTACACAAATACGCCCACAGTACTTCAGAAAGGTCAAGTGTGTCCATTGGGAATGTGCGTGGTGCTAGTGCCAAATATTGGTATTAGCACCAGCATATCCAACACTACATAATTACGCCCACAGCACTTCAGAAAGGTCATGTGTGTCACTGGGAATGTGCGTGGTGCTAGTGCCAAATATTAGTATTAGCACCAGCATATCCAACACTACACAAATACGCCCACAGTAGTTAAGAAACTTCATGTGTGTCCACTGGGAATGTGCGTGGTGCTAGTGCCAAATATTGGTATTAGCACCAGTATATCCAACACTACACAAATACGCCCACAGCACTTCAGAAAGGTCATGTGTGTCACTGGGAATGTGCGTGGTGCTAGTGCCAAATATTAGTATTAGCACCAGCATATCCAAAACTACACAAATACGCCCACAGCACTTCAGAAAGGTCATGTGTTTTCATTGGGAATGTGCGTGGTGCTAGTGCCAAATATTAGTATTAGCACTAGCATATCCAACACTACACAAATACGCCCAAAGCACTTCAGAAAGGTCATGTGTGTCCATTGGGAATGTGCGTGGTGCTAATGCCAAATATTGGTATTAGCACCAGCATATCCAACACTACACAAATACGCCCACAGCACTTAAGAAAGGTCATGTGTGTCCACAGGGAATGTGCGTGGTGCTAGTGCCAAATATTGGTATTAGCACCAGCACATCCAACACTACACAAATACGCCCACAGTAGTTAAGAAACTTCATGTGTGTCCACTGGGAATGTGCGTGGTGCTAGTGCCAAATATTGGTATTAGCACCAGCATATCCAACACTACACAAATACGCCCACAGCACTTCAGAAAGGTCATGTGTGTCCATTGGGAATGTGCGTGGTGCTAGTGCCAAATATTGGTATTAGCACCAGCATATCCAAGACTACACAAATACGCCCACAGCACTTAAGAAAGGTCATGTGTGTCCATTGAGAATGTGCGTGGTGCTAGTGCCAAATATTGGTATTAGCACCAGCATATCCAACACTACACAAATACGCCCACAGCAGTTCAGAAAGGTCATGTGTGTCCACTGGGAATGTGCGTGGTGCTAGTGCCAAATATTGTTATTAGCACCGGCATATCCAACACTACACAAATACGACCACAGTAGTTAAGAAACTTCATGTGTGTCCATTGGGAATGTGCGTGGTGCTAGTGCCAAATATTGGTATTAGCACCAGCATATCCAACACTACATAATTACGCCCACAGCACTTCAGAAAGGTCATGTGTGTCACTGGGAATGTGCGTGGTGCTAGTGCCAAATTTTAGTATTAGCACCAGCATATCCAACACTACACAAATACGCCCACAGTAGTTAAGAAACTTCATGTGTGTCCACTGGGAATGTGCGTGGTGCTAGTGCCAAATATTGGTATTAGCACCAGTATATCCAACACTACACAAATACGCCCACAGCACTTCAGAAAGGTCAAGTGTGTCCATTGGGAATGTGCGTGGTGCTAGTGCCAAATATTGGTATTAGCACCAGCATATCCAACACTACATAATTACGCCCACAGCACTTCAGAAAGGTCATGTGTGTCACTGGGAATGTGCGTGGTGCTAGTGCCAAATATTAGTATTAGCACCAGCATATCCAACACTACACAAATACGCCCACAGCACTTCAGAAAGGTCATGTGTTTTCATTGGGAATGTGCGTGGTGCTAGTGCCAAATATTGGTATTAGCACCAGCATATCCAACACTACACAAATACGCCCACAGCACTTCAGAAAGGTCATGTGTGTCCACTGGGAATGTGCGTGGTGCTAGTGCCAAATATTGGTATTAGCACCAGCATATCCAACACTACACAAATACGCCCACAGCACTTCAGAAAGGTCATGTGTGTCCACTGGGAATGTGCGTGGTGCTAGTGCCAAATATTGTTATTAGCACCGGCACATCCAACACTACACAAATACGCCCACAGTAGTTAAGAAACTTCATGTGTGTCCACTGGGAATGTGCGTGGTGCTAGTGCCAAATATTGGTATTAGCACCAGCATATCCAACACTACACAAATACGCCCACAGCACTTCAGAAAGGTCATGTGTGTCCATTGGGAATGTGCGTGGTGCTAGTGCCAAATATTGGTATTAGCACCAGCATATCCAAGACTACACAAATACGCCCACAGCACTTAAGAAAGGTCATGTGTGTCCATTGGGAATGTGCGTGATGCTAGTGCCAAATATTGGTATTAGCACCAGCATATCCAACACTACACAAATACGCCCACAGCACTTCAGAAAGGTCATGTGTGTCCACTGGGAATGTGCGTGGTGCTAGTGCCAAATATTGTTATTAGCACCGGCACATCCAACACTACACAAATACGCCCACAGTAGTTAAGAAACTTCATGTGTGTCCACTGGGAATGTGCGTGGTGCTAGTGCCAAATATTGGTATTAGCACCAGCATATCCAACACTACACAAATACGCCCACAGCACTTCAGAAAGGTCATGTGTGTCCACTGGGAATGTGCGTGGTGCTAGTGCCAAATATTGGTATTAGCACCAGCATATCCAACACTACATAATTACGCCCACAGCACTTCAGAAAGGTCATGTGTGTCACTGGGAATGTGCGTGGTGCTAGTGCCAAATATTAGTATTAGCACCAGCATATCCAAAACTACACAAATACGCCCACAGCACTTCAGAAAGGTCATGTGTTTTCATTGGGAATGTGCGTGGTGCTAGTGCCAAATATTAGTATTAGCACTAGCATATCCAACACTACACAAATACGCCCAAAGCACTTCAGAAAGGTCATGTGTGTCCATTGGGAATGTGCGTGGTGCTAATGCCAAATATTGGTATTAGCACCAGCATATCCAACACTACACAAATACGCCCACAGCACTTAAGAAAGGTCATGTGTGTCCACAGGGAATGTGCGTGGTGCTAGTGCCAAATATTGGTATTAGCACCAGCACATCCAACACTACACAAATACGCCCACAGTAGTTAAGAAACTTCATGTGTGTCCACTGGGAATGTGCGTGGTGCTAGTGCCAAATATTGGTATTAGCACCAGCATATCCAACACTACACAAATACGCCCACAGCACTTCAGAAAGGTCATGTGTGTCCATTGGGAATGTGCGTGGTGCTAGTGCCAAATATTGGTATTAGCACCAGCATATCCAAGACTACACAAATACGCCCACAGCACTTAAGAAAGGTCATGTGTGTCCATTGAGAATGTGCGTGGTGCTAGTGCCAAATATTGGTATTAGCACCAGCATATCCAACACTACACAAATACGCCCACAGCAGTTCAGAAAGGTCATGTGTGTCCACTGGGAATGTGCGTGGTGCTAGTGCCAAATATTGTTATTAGCACCGGCATATCCAACACTACACAAATACGACCACAGTAGTTAAGAAACTTCATGTGTGTCCATTGGGAATGTGCGTGGTGCTAGTGCCAAATATTGGTATTAGCACCAGCATATCCAACACTACATAATTACGCCCACAGCACTTCAGAAAGGTCATGTGTGTCACTGGGAATGTGCGTGGTGCTAGTGCCAAATATTAGTATTAGCACCAGCATATCCAACACTACACAAATACGCCCACAGTAGTTAAGAAACTTCATGTGTGTCCACTGGGAATGTGCGTGGTGCTAGTGCCAAATATTGGTATTAGCACCAGTATATCCAACACTACACAAATACGCCCACAGCACTTCAGAAAGGTCAAGTGTGTCCATTGGGAATGTGCGTGGTGCTAGTGCCAAATATTGGTATTAGCACCAGCATATCCAACACTACATAATTACGCCCACAGCACTTCAGAAAGGTCATGTGTGTCACTGGGAATGTGCGTGGTGCTAGTGCCAAATATTAGTATTAGCACCAGCATATCCAACACTACACAAATACGCCCACAGTAGTTAAGAAACTTCATGTGTGTCCACTGGGAATGTGCGTGGTGCTAGTGCCAAATATTGGTATTAGCACCAGTATATCCAACACTACACAAATACGCCCACAGCACTTCAGAAAGGTCATGTGTGTCACTGGGAATGTGCGTGGTGCTAGTGCCAAATATTAGTATTAGCACCAGCATATCCAAAACTACACAAATACGCCCACAGCACTTCAGAAAGGTCATGTGTTTTCATTGGGAATGTGCGTGGTGCTAGTGCCAAATATTAGTATTAGCACTAGCATATCCAACACTACACAAATACGCCCAAAGCACTTCAGAAAGGTCATGTGTGTCCATTGGGAATGTGCGTGGTGCTAATGCCAAATATTGGTATTAGCACCAGCATATCCAACACTACACAAATACGCCCACAGCACTTAAGAAAGGTCATGTGTGTCCACAGGGAATGTGCGTGGTGCTAGTGCCAAATATTGGTATTAGCACCAGCACATCCAACACTACACAAATACGCCCACAGTAGTTAAGAAACTTCATGTGTGTCCACTGGGAATGTGCGTGGTGCTAGTGCCAAATATTGGTATTAGCACCAGCATATCCAACACTACACAAATACGCCCACAGCACTTCAGAAAGGTCATGTGTGTCCATTGGGAATGTGCGTGGTGCTAGTGCCAAATATTGGTATTAGCACCAGCATATCCAAGACTACACAAATACGCCCACAGCACTTAAGAAAGGTCATGTGTGTCCATTGAGAATGTGCGTGGTGCTAGTGCCAAATATTGGTATTAGCACCAGCATATCCAACACTACACAAATACGCCCACAGCACTTCAGAAAGGTCATGTGTGTCCACTGGGAATGTGCGTGGTGCTAGTGCCAAATATTGTTATTAGCACCGGCATATCCAACACTACACAAATACGACCACAGTAGTTAAGAAACTTCATGTGTGTCCATTGGGAATGTGCGTGGTGCTAGTGCCAAATATTGGTATTAGCACCAGCATATCCAACACTACATAATTACGCCCACAGCACTTCAGAAAGGTCATGTGTGTCACTGGGAATGTGCGTGGTGCTAGTGCCAAATTTTAGTATTAGCACCAGCATATCCAACACTACACAAATACGCCCACAGTAGTTAAGAAACTTCATTTGTGTCCACTGGGAATGTGCGTGGTGCTAGTGCCAAATATTGGTATTAGCACCAGTATATCCAACACTACACAAATACGCCCACAGCACTTCAGAAAGGTCAAGTGTGTCCATTGGGAATGTGCGTGGTGCTAGTGCCAAATATTGGTATTAGCACCAGCATATCCAACACTACATAATTACGCCCACAGCACTTCAGAAAGGTCATGTGTGTCACTGGGAATGTGCGTGGTGCTAGTGCCAAATATTAGTATTAGCACCAGCATATCCAACACTACACAAATACGCCCACAGCACTTCAGAAAGGTCATGTGTTTTCATTGGGAATGTGCGTGGTGCTAGTGCCAAATATTGGTATTAGCACCAGCATATCCAACACTACACAAATACGCCCACAGCACTTCAGAAAGGTCATGTGTGTCCACTGGGAATGTGCGTGGTGCTAGTGCCAAATATTGGTATTAGCACCAGCATATCCAACACTACACAAATACGCCCACAGCACTTCAGAAAGGTCATGTGTGTCCACTGGGAATGTGCGTGGTGCTAGTGCCAAATATTGGTATTAGAACCAGCATATCCAACACTACACAAATACGCCCACAGCACTTCAGAAAGGTCATGTGTGTCCATTGGGAATGTGCGTGGTGCTAGTGCCAAATATTGGTATTAGCACCAGCATATCCAACACTACACAAATACGCCCACAGCACTTCAGAAAGGTCATGTGTGTCCACTGGGAATGTGCTTTGTTCTAGTGCCAAATATTGGTATTAGCACCGGCATATCCAACACTACACAAATACGCCCACAGTAGTTAAGAAACTTCATGTGTGTCCACTGGGAATGTGCGTGGTGTTAGTGCCAAATATTGGTATTAGCACCAGCATATCCAACACTACACAAATACGCCCACAGCACTTCAGAAAGGTCATGTGTGTCCATTGGGAATGTGCGTGGTGCTAGTGCCAAATATTGGTATTAGCACCAGCATATCCAACACTACATAATTACGCCCACAGCACTTCAGAAAGGTCATGTGTGTCACTGGGAATGTGCGTGGTGCTAGTGCCAAATATTAGTATTAGCACCAGCATATCCAACACTACACAAATACGCCCACAGCACTTCAGAAAGGTCATGTGTGTCCATTGGGAATGTGCGTGGTGCTAGTGCCAAATATTGGTATTAGCACCAGCATATCCAACACTACACAAATACGCCCACAGCACTTCAGAAAGGTCATGTGTGTCCACTGGGAATGTGCGTGGTGCTAGTGCCAAATATTAGTATTAGCACTAGCATATCTAACACTACACAAATACGCCCACAGCACTTCAGAAAGGTCATGTGTGTCCATTGGGAATGTGCGTGGTGCTAGTGCCAAATATTGGTATTAGCACCAGCATATCCAACACTACACAAATACGCCCACAGCACTTCAGAAAGGTCATGTGTGTCCACAGGGAATGTGCGTAGTGCTAGTGCCAAATATTGGTATTAGCACCAGCACATCCAAAACTACACAAATACGCCCACAGTAGTTAAGAAACTTCATGTGTGTCCACTGGGAATGTGCGTGGTGCTAGTGCCAAATATTGGTATTAGCACCGGCATATCCAACACTACACAAATACGCCCACAGTAGTTAAGAAACTTCATGTGTGTCCACTGGGAATGTGCGTGGTGCTAGTGCCAAATATTGGTAATAGCACCAGCATATCCAACACTACACAAATACGCCCACAGCACTTCAGAAAGGTCATGTGTGTCCATTGGGAATGTGCGTGGTGCTAGTGCCAAATATTGGTATTTGCACCAGCATATCCAACACTACATAAATACACCCACAGCACTTCAGAAAGGTCATGTGTGTCCACTGGGAATGTGCGTGGTGCTAGTGCCAAATATTCGTTATTAGCACCAGCATATCCAACACTACACAAATACGCCCACAGCACTTCAGAAAGGTCATGTGTGTCCATTGGGAATGTGCGTGGTGCTAGTGCCAAATATTGGTATTAGCACCAGCATATCCAACACTACACAAATACGCCCACAGCACTTCAGAAAGGTCATGTGTGTCCACTGGGAATGTGAGTGGTGCTAGTGCCAAATATTGGTATTAGCACGTGCACATCCAACACTAAACAAATACGCCCACAGCACTTAAGAAAGGTCATGTGTGTCTACTGGGAATGTGCGTGGTGCTAGTGCCAAATATTGGTATTAGCACCAGCATATCCAACACTACACAAATACGCCCACAGCACTTCAGAAAGGTCATGTGTGTCCATTGGGAATGTGCGTGGTGCTAGTGCCAAATATTGGTATTAGCACCAGCATATCTAACACTACACAAACACGACCACAGTAGTTAAGAAACTTCATGTGTGTCCACTGGGAATGTGCGTGGTGCTAGTGCCAAATATTGGTATTAGCACCAGCATATCCAACACTACACAAATACGCCCACATCAATTAAGAAACTTAATGTGTGTCCACTGGGAATGTGCGTGGTGCTAGTGCCAAATATTGGTAATAGCACCAGCATATCCAACACTACACAAATACGCCCACAGCACTTCAGAAAGGTCATGTGTGTCCATTGGGAATGTGCGTGGTGCTAGTGCCAAATATTGGTATTTGCACCAGCATATCCAACACTACATAAATACACCCACAGCACTTCAGAAAGGTCATGTGTGTCCACTGGGAATGTGCGTGGTGCTAGTGCCAAATATTCGTATTAGCACCAGCATATCCAACACTACACAAATACGCCCACAGCACTTCAGAAAGGTCATGTGTGTCCATTGGGAATGTGCGTGGTGCTAGTGCCAAATATTGGTATTAGCACCAGCATATCCAACACTACACAAATACGCCCACAGCACTTCAGAAAGGTCATGTGTGTCCACTGGGAATGTGAGTGGTGCTAGTGCCAAATATTGGTATTAGCACGTGCACATCCAACACTAAACAAATACGCCCACAGCACTTAAGAAAGGTCATGTGTGTCTACTGGGAATGTGCGTGGTGCTAGTGCCAAATATTGGTATTAGCACCAGCATATCCAACACTACACAAATACGCCCACAGCACTTCAGAAAGGTCATGTGTGTCCATTGGGAATGTGCGTGGTGCTAGTGCCAAATATTGGTATTAGCACCAGCATATCTAACACTACACAAACACGACCACAGTAGTTAAGAAACTTCATGTGTGTCCACTGGGAATGTGCGTGGTGCTAGTGCCAAATATTGGTATGAGCACCAGCATATCCAACACTACACAAATACGCCCACATCAATTAAGAAACTTAATGTGTGTCCACTGGGAATGTGCGTGGTGCTAGTGCTAAATATTGGTATTAGCACCAGCATATCCAACACTACACAAATACGCCCACAACACTTCAGAAAGGTCATGTGTGTCCACTGGGAATGTGTGTGGTGCTAGTGCCAAATATTGGTATTAGCACCAGCATATCCAACACTACACAAATACGCCCACAGCACTTCAGAAAGGTCATGTGTTTCCACTGGGAATGTGCGTGGTGCTAGTGCCAAATATTGGTATTAGAACCAGCATATCCAACACTACACAAATACGCCCACAGCACTTCAGAAACTTCATGTGTGTCCACTGGGAATGTGCGTGGTGATAGTGCCAAATATTGGTATTAGCACCAGCATATCCAACACTACACAAATACGCCCACAGCACTTCAGAAAGGTCATGTGTGTCCACTGGGAATGTGCTTTGTTCTAGTGTCAAATATTGTTATTAACACCGGCATATCCAACACTACACAAATACGCCCACAGTAGTTAAGAAACTTCATGTGTGTCCACTGGGAATGTGCGTGGTGCTAGTGCCAAATATTGGTATTAGCACCAGCATATCCAACACTACACAAATACGCCCACAGCACTTCAGAAAGGTCATGTGTGTCCATTGGGAATGTGCGTGGTGCTAGTGCCAAATATTAGTATTAGCACCAGCATATCCAACACTACACAAATACGCACACAGCACTTCAGAAAGGTCATGTGTGTCCATTGGGAATGTGCGTGGTGCTAGTGCCAAATATTGGTATTAGCACCAGCATATCCAACACTACACAAATACGCCCACAGCACTTCAGAAAGGTCATGTGTGTCCACTGGGAATGTGCGTGGTGCTAGTGCCAAATATTGGTATTAGCACCAGCATATCCAACACTACACAAATACGCCCACAGCACTTCAGAAAGGTCATGTGTGTCCATTGGGAATGTGCGTGGTGCTAGTGCCAAATATTGGTATTAGCACCAGCATATCTAACACTACACAAACACGCCCACAGTAGTTAAGAAACTTCATGTGTGTCCACTGGGAATGTGCGTGGTGCTAGTGCCAAATATTGGTAATAGCACCAGCATATCCAACACTACACTAATACGCCCACATCAATTAAGAAACTTAATGTGTGTCAACTAGGAATGTGCGTGGTGCTAGTGCCAAATATTGGTATTAGCACCAGCATATCCAACACTACACAAATACGCCCACAACACTTCAGAAAGGTCATGTGTGTCCACTGGGAATGTGCGTGGTGCTAGTGCCAAATATTGGTATTAGCACCAGCATATTCAACACTACACAAATACGCCCACAGCACTTCAGAAAGGTCATGTGTTTCCACTGGGAATGTGCGTAGTGCTAGTGCCAAATATTGGTATTAGAACCAGCATATCCAACACTACACAAATACGCCCACAGCACTTCAGAAACTTCATGTGTGTCCACTGGGAATGTGCGTGGTGCTAGTGCCAAATATTGGTATTAGCACCAGCATATCCAACACTACACAAATACGCCCACAGCACTTCAGAAAGGTCATGTGTGTCCATTGGGAATGTGCGTGGTGCTAGTGCCAAATATTGGTATTAGCACCAGCATATCCAGCACTACATAATTACGCCCACAGCACTTCAGAAAGGTCATGTGTGTCACTTGGAATGTGCGTGGTGCTAGTGCCAAAGATTAGTATTAGCACCAGCATATCCAACACTACACAAATACGCCCACAGCACTTCAGAAAGGTCATGTGTTTTCATTGGGAATGTGCGTGGTGCTAGTGCCAAATATTGGTATTAGCACCAGCATATCAAACACTACACAAATACGCACACAGCACTTCAGAAAGGTCATGTGTGTCCATTGGGAATGTGCGTGGTGCTAGTGCCAAATATTGGTATTAGCACCAGCATATCCAACACTACACAAATACGCCCACAGCACTTCAGAAAGGTCATGTGTGTCCACTGGGAATGTGCGTGGTGCTAGTGCCAAATATTGGTATTAGCACCAGCATATCCAACACTACACAAATACGCCCACAGCACTTCAGAAAGGTCATGTGTGTCCATTGGGAATGTGCGTGGTGCTAGTGCCAAATATTGGTATTAGCACCAGCATATCTAACACTACACAAACACGCCCACAGTAGTTAAGAAACTTCGTGTGTCCACCGGGAATTTGCGTGGTGCTAGTGCCAAATATTGGTATTAGCACCAGCATATCCAACACTACACAAATACGCCCACAGCACTTCAGAAAGGTCATGTGTTTCCACTGGGAATGTGCGTGGTGCTAGTGCCAAATATTGGTATTAGAACCAGCATATCCAACACTACACAAATACGCCCACAGCACTTCAGAAACTTCATGTGTGTCCACTGGGAATGTGCGTGGTGCTAGTGCCAAATATTGGTATTAGCACCAGCATATCCAACACTACACAAATACGCCCACAGCACTTCAGAAAGGTCATGTGTGTCCATTGGGAATGTGCGTGGTGCTATTGCCAAATATTGGTATTAGCACCAGCATATCCAACACCACACAAATACGCCCACAGCACTTCAGAAAGGTCATGTGTGTCCACTGGGAATGTGCTTTGTTCTAGTGCCAAATATTGTTATTAGTACCGGCATATCCTACACTACACAAATACGCCCACAGTAGTTAACAAACTTCATGTGTGTCCACTGGGAATGTGCGTGGTGCTAGTGCCAAATATTCGTATTAGCACCAGCATATCCAACACTACACAAATACGCCCACAGCACTTCAGAAAGGTCATATGTGTCCACTGGGAATGTGCGTGGTGCTAGTGCCAAATATTGGTATTAGAACCAGCATATCCAACACTACACAAATACGCCCACAGCACTTCAGAAACTTCATGTGTGTCCACTGGGAATGTGCGTGGTGCTAGTGCCAAATATTGGTATTAGCACCAGCATATCCAACACTACACAAATACGCCCACAGCACTTCAGAAAGGTCATGTGTGTCCACTGGGAATGTGCGTGGTGCTAGTGCCAAATATTGGTATTAGAACCAGCATATCCAACACTACACAAATACGCCCACAGTAGTTAAGAAACTTCATGTGTGTCCACTGGGAATGTGCGTGGTGCTAGTGCCAAATATTCGTATTAGCACCAGCATATCCAACACTACACAAATACGCCCACAGCACTTCAGAAAGGTCATATGTGTCCACTGGGAATGTGCGTGGTGCTAGTGCCAAATATTGGTATTAGAACCAGCATATCCAACACTACACAAATACGCCCACAGCACTTCAGAAACTTCATGTGTGTCCACTGGGAATGTGCGTGGTGCTAGTGCCAAATATTGGTATTAGCACCAGCATATCCAACACTACACAAATACGCCCACAGCACTTCAGAAAGGTCATGTGTGTCCACTGGGAATGTGCGTGGTGCTAGTGCCAAATATTGGTATTAGAACCAGCATATCCAACACTACACAAATACGCCCACAGCACTTCAGAAACTTCATGTGTGTCCACTGGGAATGTGCGTGGTGCTAGTGCCAAATATTGGTATTAGCACCAGCATATCCAACACTACACAAATACGCCCACAGCACTTCAGAAAGGTCATGTGTGTCCATTGGGAATGTGCGTGGTGCTAATGCCAAATATTGGTATTAGCACCAGCATATCTAACACTACACAAACACGCCCACAGTAGTTAAGAAACTTCGTGTGTCCACTGGGAATGTGCGTGGTGCTAGTGCCAAATATTGGTATTAGCACCAGCATATCCAACACTACACAAATACGCCCACAGCACTTCAGAAAGGTCATGTGTTTCCACTGGGAATGTGCGTGGTGCTAGTGCCAAATATTGGTATTAGAACCAGCATATCCAACACTACACAAATACGCCCACAGCACTTCAGAAACTTCATGTGTGTCCACTGGGAATGTGCGTGGTGCTAGTGCCAAATATTGGTATTAGCACCAGCATATCCAACACTACACAAATACGCCCACAGCACTTCAGAAAGGTCATGTGTGTCCATTGGGAATGTGCGTGGTGCTAGTGCCAAATATTGGTATTAGCACCAGCATATCCAACACTACACAAATACGCCCACAGCACTTCAGAAAGGTCATGTGTGTCCACTGGGAATGTGCTTTGTTCTAGTGCCAAATATTGTTATTAGCACCGGCATATCCAACACTACACAAATACGCCCACAGTAGTTAACAAACTTCATGTGTGTCCACTGGGAATGTGCGTGGTGCTAGTGCCAAATATTCGTATTAGCACCAGCATATCCAACACTACACAAATACGCCCACAGCACTTCAGAAAGGTCATATGTGTCCACTGGGAATGTGCGTGGTGCTAGTGCCAAATATTGGTATTAGAACCAGCATATCCAACACTACACAAATACGCCCACAGCACTTCAGAAACTTCATGTGTGTCCACTGGGAATGTGCGTGGTGCTAGTGCCAAATATTGGTATTAGCACCAGCATATCCAACACTACACAAATACGCCCACAGCACTTCAGAAAGGTCATGTGTGTCCACTGGGAATGTGCGTGGTGCTAGTGCCAAATATTGGTATTAGAACCAGCATATCCAACACTACACAAATAAGCCCACAGCACTTCAGAAACTTCATGTGTGTCCACTGGGAATGTGCGTGGTGCTAGTGCCAAATATTGGTATTAGCACCAGCATATCCAACACTACACAAATACGCCCACAGCTCTTCAGAAAGGTCATGTGTGTCCACTGGGAATGTGCTTTGTTCTAGTGCCAAATATTGTTATTAGCACCGGCATATCCAACACTACACAAATACGCCCACAGTAGTTAAGAAACTTCATGTGTGTCCACTGGGAATGTGCGTGGTGCTAGTGCCAAATATTGGTATTAGCACCAGCATATCCAACACTACACAAATACGCCCACAGAACTTCAGAAAGGTCATGTGTGTCCATTGGGAATGTGCGTGGTGCTAGTGCCAAATATTGGTATGAGCACCAGCATATCCAACACTACATAATTACGCCCACAGCACTTCAGAAAGGTCATGTGTGTCACTGGGAATGTGCGTGGTGCTAGTGCCAAATATTAGTATTAGCACCAGCATATCCAACACTACACAAATACGCCCACAGCACTTCAGAAAGGTCATGTGTTTTCATTGGGAATGTGCGTGGTGCTAGTGCCAAATATTGGTATTAGCACCAGCATATCCAACACTACACAAATACGCCCACAGCACTTCAGAAAGGTCATGTGTGTCCATTGGGAATGTGCGTGGTGCTAGTGCCAAATATTGGTATTAGCACCAGCATATCTAACACTACACAAATACGCCCACAGCACTTCAGAAAGCTCATGTGTGTCCACTGGGAATGTGCGTGGTGCTAGTGCCAAATATTGGTATTAGCACCAGCATATCCAACACTACACAAATACGCCCACAGCACTTCAGAAAGGTCATGTGTGTCCATTGGGAATGTGCGTGGTGCTAGTGCCAAATATTGGTATTAGCACCAGCATATCTAACACTACACAAACACGCCCACAGTAGTTAAGAAACTTCGTGTGTCCACTGGGAATGTGCGTGGTGCTAGTGCCAAATATTGGTATTAGCACCAGCATATCCAACACTACACAAATACGCCAACATCAATTAAGAAACTTAATGTGTGTCCACTGGGAATGTGCGTGGTGCTAGTGCCAAATATTGGTATTAGCACCAGCATATCCAACACTACACAAATACGCCCACAGCACTTCAGAAAGGTCATGTGTGTCCACTGGGAATGTGCGTGGTGCTAGTGCCAAATATTGGTATTAGCACCAGCATATCCAACACTACACAAATACGCCCACAGCACTTCAGAAAGGTCATGTGTTTCCACTGGGAATGTGCGTGGTGCTAGTGCCAAATATTGGTATTAGAACCAGCATATCCAACACTACACAAATACGCCCACAGCACTTCAGAAACTTCATGTGTGTCCACTGGGAATGTGCGTGGTGCTAGTGCCAAATATTGGTATTAGCACCAGCATATCCAACACTACACAAATACGCCCACAGCACTTCAGAAAGGTCATGTGTGTCCATTGGGAATGTGCGTGGTGCTAGTGCCAAATATTGGTATTAGCACCAGCATATCCAACACTACACAAATACGCCCACAGCACTTCAGAAAGGTCATGTGTGTCCACTGGGAATGTGCTTTGTTCTAGTGCCAAATATTGTTATTAGCACCGGCATATCCAACACTACACAAATACGCCCACAGTAGTTAACAAACTTCATGTGTGTCCACTGGGAATGTGCGTGGTGCTAGTGCCAAATATTGGTATTAGAACCAGCATATCCAACACTACACAAATACGCCCACAGTAGTTAAGAAACTTCATGTGTGTCCACTGGGAATGTGCGTGGTGCTAGTGCCAAATATTGGTATTAGCACCAGCATATCCAACACTACACAAATACGCCCACAGCACTTCAGAAAGGTCATGTGTTTCCACTGGGAATGTGCGTGGTGCTAGTGCCAAATATTGGTATTAGAACCAGCATATCCAACACTACACAAATACGCCCACAGCACTTCAGAAACTTCATGTGTGTCCACTGGGAATGTGCGTGGTGCTAGTGCCAAATATTGGTATTAGCACCAGCATATCCAACACTACACAAATACGCCCACAGCACTTCAGAAAGGTCATGTGTGTCCATTGGGAATGTGCGTGGTGCTATTGCCAAATATTGGTATTAGCACCAGCATATCCAACACTACACAAATACGCCCACAGCACTTCAGAAAGGTCATGTGTGTCCACTGGGAATGTGCTTTGTTCTAGTGCCAAATATTGTTATTAGCACCGGCATATCCAACACTACACAAATACGCCCACAGTAGTTAACAAACTTCATGTGTGTCCACTGGGAATGTGCGTGGTGCTAGTGCCAAATATTCGTATTAGCACCAGCATATCCAACACTACACAAATACGCCCACAGCACTTCAGAAACTTCATGTGTGTCCATTGGGAATGTGCGTGGTGCTAGTGCCAAATATTGGTATTAGCACCAGCATATCCAACACTACACAAATACGCCCACAGCTCTTCAGAAAGGTCATGTGTGTCCACTGGGAATGTGCTTTGTTCTAGTGCCAAATATTGTTATTAGCACCGGCATATCCAACACTACACAAATACGCCCACAGTAGTTAAGAAACTTCATGTGTGTCCACTGGGAATGTGCGTGGTGCTAGTGCCAAATATTGGTATTAGCACCAGCATATCCAACACTACACAAATACGCCCACAGCACTTCAGAAAGGTCATGTGTGTCCATTGGGAATGTGCGTGGTGCTAGTGCCAAATATTGGTATGAGCACCAGCATATCCAACACTACATAATTACGCCCACAGCACTTCAGAAAGGTCATGTGTGTCACTGGGAATGTGCGTGGTGCTAGTGCCAAATATTAGTATTAGCACCAGCATATCCAACACTACACAAATACGCCCACAGCACTTCAGAAAGGTCATGTGTTTTCATTGGGAATGTGCGTGGTGCTAGTGCCAAATATTGGTATTAGCACAAGCATATCCAACACTACACAAATACGCCCACAGCACTTCAGAAAGGTCATGTGTGTCCATTGGGAATGTGCGTGGTGCTAGTGCCAAATATTGGTATTAGCACCAGCATATCTAACACTACACAAATACGCCCACAGCACTTCAGAAAGCTCATGTGTGTCCACTGGGAATGTGCGTGGTGCTAGTGCCAAATATTGGTATTAGCACCAGCATATCCAACACTACACAAATACGCCCACAGCACTTCAGAAAGGTCATGTGTGTCCATTGGGAATGTGCGTGGTGCTAGTGCCAAATATTGGTATTAGCACCAGCATATCTAACACTACACAAACACGCCCACAGTAGTTAAGAAACTTCGTGTGTCCACTGGGAATGTGCGTGGTGCTAGTGCCAAATATTGGTATTAGCACCAGCATATCCAACACTACACAAATACGCCAACATCAATTAAGAAACTTAATGTGTGTCCACTGGGAATGTGCGTGGTGCTAGTGCCAAATATTGGTATTAGCACCAGCATATCCAACACTACACAAATACGCCCACAGCACTTCAGAAAGGTCATGTGTGTCCACTGGGAATGTGCGTGGTGCTAGTGCCAAATATTGGTATTAGCACCAGCATATCCAACACTACACAAATACGCCCACAGCACTTCAGAAAGGTCATGTGTTTCCACTGGGAATGTGCGTGGTGCTAGTGCCAAATATTGGTATTAGAACCAGCATATCCAACACTACACAAATACGCCCACAGCACTTCAGAAACTTCATGTGTGTCCACTGGGAATGTGCGTGGTGCTAGTGCCAAATATTGGTATTAGCACCAGCATATCCAACACTACACAAATACGCCCACAGCACTTCAGAAAGGTCATGTGTGTCCATTGGGAATGTGCGTGGTGCTAGTGCCAAATATTGGTATTAGCACCAGCATATCCAACACTACACAAATACGCCCACAGCACTTCAGAAAGGTCATGTGTGTCCACTGGGAATGTGCTTTGTTCTAGTGCCAAATATTGTTATTAGCACCGGTATATCCAACACTACACAAATACGCCCACAGTAGTTAACAAACTTCATGTGTGTCCACTGGGAATGTGCGTGGTGCTAGTGCCAAATATTGGTATTAGAACCAGCATATCCAACACTACACAAATACGCCCACAGCACTTCAGAAACTTCATGTGTGTCCACTGGGAATGTGCGTGGTGCTAGTGCCAAATATTGGTATTAGCACCAGCATATCCAACACTACACAAATACGCCCACAGCACTTCAGAAAGGTCATGTGTGTCCACTGGGAATGTGCGCGGTGCTAGTGCCAAATATTGTTATTAGCACCGGCATATCCAACACTACACAAATACGCCCACAGTAGTTAAGAAACTTCATGTGTGTCCACTGGGAATGTGCGTGGTGCTAGTGCCAAATATTGGTATTAGCACCAGCATATCCAACACTACACAAATACGCCCACAGCACTTCAGAAAGGTCATGTGTGTCCATTGGGAATGTGCGTGGTGCTAGTGCCAAATATTGGTATTCGCACCAGCATATCCAACACTACATAAATACACCCACAGTACTTCAGAAAGGTCATGTGTGTCCATTGGGAATGTGCGTGGTGCTAGTGCCAAATATTGGTATTAGCACCAGCATATCGAACACTACACAAATACGCCCACAGCACTTCAGAAAGGTCATGTGTGTCCACTGGGAATGTGCGTGGTGCTAGTGCCAAATATTGGTATTAGCACGTGCACATCCAACACTACACAAATACGCCCACAGCACTTCAGAAAGGTCATGTGTGTCCATTGGGAATGTGCGTGGTGCTAGTGCCAAATATTGGTATTAGCACCAGCATATCCAACACTACACAAATACGCACACAGCACTTCAGAAAGGTCATGTGTATCCATTGGGAATGTGCGTGGTGCTAGTGCCAAATATTGGTATTAGCACCAGCATATCCAACACTACACAAATACGCCCACAGCACTTCAGAAAGGTCATGTGTGTCCATTGCGAATGTGCGTGGTGCTAGTGCCAAATATTGGTATTAGCACCAGCATATCTAACACTACACAAACACGCCCACAGTAGTTAAGAAACTTCATGTGTGTCCACTGGGAATGTGCGTGGTGCTAGTGCCAAATATTGGTATTAGCACCAGCATATCCAACACTACACAAATACGCCCACATCAATTTTAGAAACGTAATGTGTGTCCACTGGGAATGTGCGTGGTGCTAGTGCCAAATATTGGTATTAGCACCAGCATATCCAACACTACACAAATACGCACACAGCACTTCAGAAAGGTCATGTGTGTCCACTGGGAATGTGCGTGGTGCTAGTGCCAAATATTGGTATTAGCACCAGCATATCCAACACTACACAAATACGCCCACAGCACTTCAGAAAGGTCATGTGTTTCCACTGGGAATGTGCGTGGTGCTAGTGCCAAATATTGGTATTAGAACCAGCATATCCAACACTACACAAATACGCCCACAGCACTTCAGAAACTTCATGTGTGTCCACTGGGAATGTGCGTGGTGCTAGTGCCAAATATTGGTATTAGCACCAGCATATCCAACACTACACAAATACGCCCACAGCACTTCAGAAAGGTCATGTGTGTCCACTGGGAATGTGCGTGGTGCTAGTGCCAAATATTGGTATTAGCACCAGCATATCCAACACTACACAAATACGCCCACAGCACTTCAGAAAGGTCATGTGTGTCCATTGGGAATGTGCGTGGTGCTAGTGCCAAATATTGGTATTAGCACCAGCATATCTAACACTACACAAACACGCCCACAGTAGTTAAGAAACTTCATGTGTTTCCACTGGGAATGTGCGTGGTGCTAGTGCCAAATATTGGTATTAGCACCAGCATATCCAACACTACACAAATACGCCCACATCAATTAACAAAACTTAATGTGTGTCCACTGGGAATGTGCGTGGTGCTAGTGCCAAATATTGGTATTAGCACCAGCATATCCAACACTACACAAATACGCCAACAACACTTCAGAAAGGTCATGTGTGTCCACTGGGAATGTGCGTGGTGCTAGTGCCAAATATTGGTATTAGCACCAGCATATCCAACACTACACAAATACGCCCACAGCACTTCAGAAAGGTCATGTGTTTCCACTGGGAATGTGCGTGGTGCTAGTGCCAAATATTGGTATTAGAACCAGCATATCCAACACTACACAAATACGCCCACAGCACTTCAGAAACTTCATGTGTGTCCACTGGGAATGTGCGTGGTGCTAGTGCCAAATATTGGTATTAGCACCAGCATATCCAACACTACACAAATACGCCCACAGCACTTCAGAAAGGTCATGTGTGTCCACTGGGAATGTGCTTTGTTCTAGTGCCAAATATTGATATTAGCACCGGCATATCCAACACTACACAAATACGCCCACAGTAGTTAAGAAACTTCATGTGTGTCCACTGGGAATGTGCGTGGTGTTAGTGCCAAATATTGGTATTAGCACCAGCATATCGAACACTACACAAATACGCCCACAGCACTTCAGAAAGGTCATGTGTGTCCACTGGGAATGTGCGTGGTGCTAGTGCCAAATATTGGTATTAGCACGTGCACATCCAACACTACACAAATACGCCCACAGCACTTCAGAAAGGTCATGTGTGTCCATTGGGAATGTGCGTGGTGCTAGTGCCAAATATTGGTATTAGCACCAGCATATCCAACACTACACAAATACGCACACAGCACTTCAGAAAGGTCATGTGTATCCATTGGGAATGTGCGTGGTGCTAGTGCCAAATATTGGTATTAGCACCAGCATATCCAACACTACACAAATACGCCCACAGCACTTCAGAAAGGTCATGTGTGTCCATTGCGAATGTGCGTGGTGCTAGTGCCAAATATTGGTATTAGCACCAGCATATCTAACACTACACAAACACGCCCACAGTAGTTAAGAAACTTCATGTGTGTCCACTGGGAATGTGCGTGGTGCTAGTGCCAAATATTGGTATTAGCACCAGCATATCCAACACTACACAAATACGCCCACATCAATTTTAGAAACGTAATGTGTGTCCACTGGGAATGTGCGTGGTGCTAGTGCCAAATATTGGTATTAGCACCAGCATATCCAACACTACACAAATACGCACACAGCACTTCAGAAAGGTCATGTGTGTCCACTGGGAATGTGCGTGGTGCTAGTGCCAAATATTGGTATTAGCACCAGCATATCCAACACTACACAAATACGCCCACAGCACTTCAGAAAGGTCATGTGTTTCCACTGGGAATGTGCGTGGTGCTAGTGCCAAATATTGGTATTAGAACCAGCATATCCAACACTACACAAATACGCCCACAGCACTTCAGAAACTTCATGTGTGTCCACTGGGAATGTGCGTGGTGCTAGTGCCAAATATTGGTATTAGCACCAGCATATCCAACACTACACAAATACGCCCACAGCACTTCAGAAAGGTCATGTGTGTCCACTGGGAATGTGCGCGGTGCTAGTGCCAAATATTGTTATTAGCACCGGCATATCCAACACTACACAAATACGCCCACAGTAGTTAAGAAACTTCATGTGTGTCCACTGGGAATGTGCGTGGTGCTAGTGCCAAATATTGGTATTAGCACCAGCATATCCAACACTACACAAATACGCCCACAGCACTTCAGAAAGGTCATGTGTGTCCATTGGGAATGTGCGTGGTGCTAGTGCCAAATATTGGTATTCGCACCAGCATATCCAACACTACATAAATACACCCACAGTACTTCAGAAAGGTCATGTGTGTCCATTGGGAATGTGCGTGGTGCTAGTGCCAAATATTGGTATTAGCACCAGCATATCGAACACTACACAAATACGCCCACAGCACTTCAGAAAGGTCATGTGTGTCCACTGGGAATGTGCGTGGTGCTAGTGCCAAATATTGGTATTAGCACGTGCACATCCAACACTACACAAATACGCCCACAGCACTTCAGAAAGGTCATGTGTGTCCATTGGGAATGTGCGTGGTGCTAGTGCCAAATATTGGTATTAGCACCAGCATATCCAACACTACACAAATACGCACACAGCACTTCAGAAAGGTCATGTGTATCCATTGGGAATGTGCGTGGTGCTAGTGCCAAATATTGGTATTAGCACCAGCATATCCAACACTACACAAATACGCCCACAGCACTTCAGAAAGGTCATGTGTGTCCATTGCGAATGTGCGTGGTGCTAGTGCCAAATATTGGTATTAGCACCAGCATATCTAACACTACACAAACACGCCCACAGTAGTTAAGAAACTTCATGTGTGTCCACTGGGAATGTGCGTGGTGCTAGTGCCAAATATTGGTATTAGCACCAGCATATCCAACACTACACAAATACGCCCACATCAATTTTAGAAACGTAATGTGTGTCCACTGGGAATGTGCGTGGTGCTAGTGCCAAATATTGGTATTAGCACCAGCATATCCAACACTACACAAATACGCACACAGCACTTCAGAAAGGTCATGTGTGTCCACTGGGAATGTGCGTGGTGCTAGTGCCAAATATTGGTATTAGCACCAGCATATCCAACACTACACAAATACGCCCACAGCACTTCAGAAAGGTCATGTGTTTCCACTGGGAATGTGCGTGGTGCTAGTGCCAAATATTGGTATTAGAACCAGCATATCCAACACTACACAAATACGCCCACAGCACTTCAGAAACTTCATGTGTGTCCACTGGGAATGTGCGTGGTGCTAGTGCCAAATATTGGTATTAGCACCAGCATATCCAACACTACACAAATACGCCCACAGCACTTCAGAAAGGTCATGTGTGTCCACTGGGAATGTGCGTGGTGCTAGTGCCAAATATTGGTATTAGCACCAGCATATCCAACACTACACAAATACGCCCACAGCACTTCAGAAAGGTCATGTGTGTCCATTGGGAATGTGCGTGGTGCTAGTGCCAAATATTGGTATTAGCACCAGCATATCTAACACTACACAAACACGCCCACAGTAGTTAAGAAACTTCATGTGTTTCCACTGGGAATGTGCGTGGTGCTAGTGCCAAATATTGGTATTAGCACCAGCATATCCAACACTACACAAATACGCCCACATCAATTAACAAAACTTAATGTGTGTCCACTGGGAATGTGCGTGGTGCTAGTGCCAAATATTGGTATTAGCACCAGCATATCCAACACTACACAAATACGCCAACAACACTTCAGAAAGGTCATGTGTGTCCACTGGGAATGTGCGTGGTGCTAGTGCCAAATATTGGTATTAGCACCAGCATATCCAACACTACACAAATACGCCCACAGCACTTCAGAAAGGTCATGTGTTTCCACTGGGAATGTGCGTGGTGCTAGTGCCAAATATTGGTATTAGAACCAGCATATCCAACACTACACAAATACGCCCACAGCACTTCAGAAACTTCATGTGTGTCCACTGGGAATGTGCGTGGTGCTAGTGCCAAATATTGGTATTAGCACCAGCATATCCAACACTACACAAATACGCCCACAGCACTTCAGAAAGGTCATGTGTGTCCACTGGGAATGTGCTTTGTTCTAGTGCCAAATATTGATATTAGCACCGGCATATCCAACACTACACAAATACGCCCACAGTAGTTAAGAAACTTCATGTGTGTCCACTGGGAATGTGCGTGGTGTTAGTGCCAAATATTGGTATTAGCACCAGCATATCGAACACTACACAAATACGCCCACAGCACTTCAGAAAGGTCATGTGTGTCCACTGGGAATGTGCGTGGTGCTAGTGCCAAATATTGGTATTAGCACGTGCACATCCAACACTACACAAATACGCCCACAGCACTTCAGAAAGGTCATGTGTGTCCATTGGGAATGTGCGTGGTGCTAGTGCCAAATATTGGTATTAGCACCAGCATATCCAACACTACACAAATACGCACACAGCACTTCAGAAAGGTCATGTGTATCCATTGGGAATGTGCGTGGTGCTAGTGCCAAATATTGGTATTAGCACCAGCATATCCAACACTACACAAATACGCCCACAGCACTTCAGAAAGGTCATGTGTGTCCATTGCGAATGTGCGTGGTGCTAGTGCCAAATATTGGTATTAGCACCAGCATATCTAACACTACACAAACACGCCCACAGTAGTTAAGAAACTTCATGTGTGTCCACTGGGAATGTGCGTGGTGCTAGTGCCAAATATTGGTATTAGCACCAGCATATCCAACACTACACAAATACGCCCACATCAATTTTAGAAACGTAATGTGTGTCCACTGGGAATGTGCGTGGTGCTAGTGCCAAATATTGGTATTAGCACCAGCATATCCAACACTACACAAATACGCACACAGCACTTCAGAAAGGTCATGTGTGTCCACTGGGAATGTGCGTGGTGCTAGTGCCAAATATTGGTATTAGCACCAGCATATCCAACACTACACAAATACGCCCACAGCACTTCAGAAAGGTCATGTGTTTCCACTGGGAATGTGCGTGGTGCTAGTGCCAAATATTGGTATTAGAACCAGCATATCCAACACTACACAAATACGCCCACAGCACTTCAGAAACTTCATGTGTGTCCACTGGGAATGTGCGTGGTGCTAGTGCCAAATATTGGTATTAGCACCAGCATATCCAACACTACACAAATACGCCCACAGCACTTCAGAAAGGTCATGTGTGTCCACTGGGAATGTGCGTGGTGCTAGTGCCAAATATTGGTATTAGCACCAGCATATCCAACACTACACAAATACGCCCACAGCACTTCAGAAAGGTCATGTGTGTCCATTGCGAATGTGCGTGGTGCTAGTGCCAAATATTGGTATTAGCACCAGCATATCTAACACTACACAAACACGCCCACAGTAGTTAAGAAACTTCATGTGTTTTCACTGGGAATGTGCGTGGTGCTAGTGCCAAATATTGGTATTAGCACCAGCATATCCAACACTACACAAATACGCCCACATCAATTAACAAAACTTAATGTGTGTCCACTGGGAATGTGCGTGGTGCTAGTGCCAAATATTGGTATTAGCACCAGCATATCCAACACTACACAAATACGCCAACAACACTTCAGAAAGGTCATGTGTGTCCACTGGGAATGTGCGTGGTGCTAGTGCCAAATATTGGTATTAGCACCAGCATATCCAACACTACACAAATACGCCCACAGCACTTCAGAAAGGTCATGTGTTTCCACTGGGAATGTGCGTGGTGCTAGTGCCAAATATTGGTATTAGAACCAGCATATCCAACACTACACAAATACGCCCACAGCACTTCAGAAACTTCATGTGTGTCCACTGGGAATGTGCGTGGTGCTAGTGCCAAATATTGGTATTAGCACCAGCATATCCAACACTACACAAATACGCCCACAGCACTTCAGAAAGGTCATGTGTGTCCACTGGGAATGTGCTTTGTTCTAGTGCCAAATATTGATATTAGCACCGGCATATCCAACACTACACAAATACGCCCACAGTAGTTAAGAAACTTCATGTGTGTCCACTGGGAATGTGCGTGGTGTTAGTGCCAAATATTGGTATTAGCACCAGCATATCGAACACTACACAAATACGCCCACAGCACTTCAGAAAGGTCATGTGTGTCCACTGGGAATGTGCGTGGTGCTAGTGCCAAATATTGGTATTAGCACGTGCACATCCAACACTACACAAATACGCCCACAGCACTTCAGAAAGGTCATGTGTGTCCATTGGGAATGTGCGTGGTGCTAGTGCCAAATATTGGTATTAGCACCAGCATATCCAACACTACACAAATACGCACACAGCACTTCAGAAAGGTCATGTGTATCCATTGGGAATGTGCGTGGTGCTAGTGCCAAATATTGGTATTAGCACCAGCATATCCAACACTACACAAATACGCCCACAGCACTTCAGAAAGGTCATGTGTGTCCATTGCGAATGTGCGTGGTGCTAGTGCCAAATATTGGTATTAGCACCAGCATATCTAACACTACACAAACACGCCCACAGTAGTTAAGAAACTTCATGTGTGTCCACTGGGAATGTGCGTGGTGCTAGTGCCAAATATTGGTATTAGCACCAGCATATCCAACACTACACAAATACGCCCACATCAATTTTAGAAACGTAATGTGTGTCCACTGGGAATGTGCGTGGTGCTAGTGCCAAATATTGGTATTAGCACCAGCATATCCAACACTACACAAATACGCACACAGCACTTCAGAAAGGTCATGTGTGTCCACTGGGAATGTGCGTGGTGCTAGTGCCAAATATTGGTATTAGCACCAGCATATCCAACACTACACAAATACGCCCACAGCACTTCAGAAAGGTCATGTGTTTCCACTGGGAATGTGCGTGGTGCTAGTGCCAAATATTGGTATTAGAACCAGCATATCCAACACTACACAAATACGCCCACAGCACTTCAGAAACTTCATGTGTGTCCACTGGGAATGTGCGTGGTGCTAGTGCCAAATATTGGTATTAGCACCAGCATATCCAACACTACACAAATACGCCCACAGCACTTCAGAAAGGTCATGTGTGTCCACTGGGAATGTGCGTGGTGCTAGTGCCAAATATTGGTATTAGCACCAGCATATATAACACTACACAAATACGCCCACAGCACTTCAGAAAGGTCATGTGTGTCCATTGGGAATGTGCGTGGTGCTAGTGCCAAATATTGGTATTAGCACCAGCATATCTAACACTACACAAACACGCCCACAGTAGTTAAGAAACTTCATGTGTTTCCACTGGGAATGTGCGTGGTGCTAGTGCCAAATATTGGTATTAGCACCAGCATATCCAACACTACACAAATACGCCCACATCAATTAACAAAACTTAATGTGTGTCCACTGGGAATGTGCGTGGTGCTAGTGCCAAATATTGGTATTAGCACCAGCATATCCAACACTACACAAATACGCCAACAACACTTCAGAAAGGTCATGTGTGTCCACTGGGAATGTGCGTGGTGCTAGTGCCAAATATTGGTATTAGCACCAGCATATCCAACACTACACAAATACGCCCACAGCACTTCAGAAAGGTCATGTGTTTCCACTGGGAATGTGCGTGGTGCTAGTGCCAAATATTGGTATTAGAACCAGCATATCCAACACTACACAAATACGCCCACAGCACTTCAGAAACTTCATGTGTGTCCACTGGGAATGTGCGTGGTGCTAGTGCCAAATATTGGTATTAGCACCAGCATATCCAACACTACACAAATACGCCCACAGCACTTCAGAAAGGTCATGTGTGTCCACTGGGAATGTGCTTTGTTCTAGTGCCAAATATTGATATTAGCACCGGCATATCCAACACTACACAAATACGCCCACAGTAGTTAAGAAACTTCATGTGTGTCCACTGGGAATGTGCGTGGTGTTAGTGCCAAATATTGGTATTAGCACCAGCATATCCAACACTACACAAATACGCCCACAGCACTTCAGAAAGGTCATGTGTGTCCATTGGGAATGTGCGTGGTGCTAGTGCCAAATATTGGTATTAGCACCAGCATATCCAACACTACATAATTACGCCCACAGCACTTCAGAAAGGTCATGTGTGTCACTGGGAATGTGCGTGGTGCTAGTGCCAAATATTAGTATTAGCACCAGCATATCCAACACTACACAAATACGCCCACAGCACTTCAGAAAGGTCATGTGTTTTCATTGGGAATGTGCGTGGTGCTAGTGCCAAATATTGGTATTAGCACCAGCATATCCAACACTACACAAATACGCCCACAGCACTTCAGAAAGGTCATGTGTGTCCATTGGGAATGTGCGTGGTGCTAGTGCCAAATATTGGTATTAGCACCAGCATATCTAACACTACACAAATACGCCCACAGCACTTCAGAAAGCTCATGTGTGTCCACTGGGAATGTGCGTGGTGCTAGTGCCAAATATTGGTATTAGCACCAGCATATCCAACACTACACAAATACGCCCACAGCACTTCAGAAAGGTCATGTGTGTCCATTGGGAATGTGCGTGGTGCTAGTGCCAAATATTGGTATTAGCACCAGCATATCTAACACTACACAAACACGCCCACAGTAGTTAAGAAACTTCGTGTGTCCACTGGGAATGTGCGTGGTGCTAGTGCCAAATATTGGTATTAGCACCAGCATATCCAACACTACACAAATACGCCAACATCAATTAAGAAACTTAATGTGTGTCCACTGGGAATGTGCGTGGTGCTAGTGCCAAATATTGGTATTAGCACCAGCATATCCAACACTACACAAATACGCCCACAGAACTTCAGAAAGGTCATGTGTGTCCACTGGGAATGTGCGTGGTGCTAGTGCCAAATATTGGTATTAGCACCAGCATATCCAACACTACACAAATACGCCCACAGCACTTCAGAAAGGTCATGTGTTTCCACTGGGAATGTGCGTGGTGCTAGTGCCAAATATTGGTATTAGAACCAGCATATCCAACACTACACAAATACGCCCACAGCACTTCAGAAACTTCATGTGTGTCCACTGGGAATGTGCGTGGTGCTAGTGCCAAATATTGGTATTAGCACCAGCATATCCAACACTACACAAATACGCCCACAGCACTTCAGAAAGGTCATGTGTGTCCATTGGGAATGTGCGTGGTGCTAGTGCCAAATATTGGTATTAGCACCAGCATATCCAACACTACACAAATACGCCCACAGCACTTCAGAAAGGTCATGTGTGTCCACTGGGAATGTGCTTTGTTCTAGTGCCAATATTGTTATTAGCACCGGTATATCCAACACTACACAAATACGCCCACAGTAGTTAACAAACTTCATGTGTGTCCACTGGGAATGTGCGTGGTGCTAGTGCCAAATATTGGTATTAGAACCAGCATATCCAACACTACACAAATACGCCCACAGCACTTCAGAAACTTCATGTGTGTCCACTGGGAATGTGCGTGGTGCTAGTGCCAAATATTGGTATTAGCACCAGCATATCCAACACTACACAAATACGCCCACAGCACTTCAGAAAGGTCATGTGTGTCCACTGGGAATGTGCGCGGTGCTAGTGCCAAATATTGTTATTAGCACCGGCATATCCAACACTACACAAATACGCCCACAGTAGTTAAGAAACTTCATGTGTGTCCACTGGGAATGTGCGTGGTGCTAGTGCCAAATATTGGTATTAGCACCAGCATATCCAACACTACACAAATACGCCCACAGCACTTCAGAAAGGTCATGTGTGTCCATTGGGAATGTGCGTGGTGCTAGTGCCAAATATTGGTATTTGCACCAGCATATCCAACACTACATAAATACACCCACAGTACTTCAGAAAGGTCATGTGTGTCCATTGGGAATGTGCGTGGTGCTAGTGCCAAATATTGGTATTAGCACCAGCATATCGAACACTACACAAATACGCCCACAGCACTTCAGAAAGGTCATGTGTGTCCACTGGGAATGTGCGTGGTGCTAGTGCCAAATATTGGTATTAGCACGTGCACATCCAACACTACACAAATACGCCCACAGCACTTCAGAAAGGTCATGTGTGTCCATTGGGAATGTGCGTGGTGCTAGTGCCAAATATTGGTATTAGCACCAGCATATCCAACACTACACAAATACGCACACAGCACTTCAGAATGGTCATGTGTATCCATTGGGAATGTGCGTGGTGCTAGTGCCAAATATTGGTATTAGCACCAGCATATCCAACACTACACAAATACGCCCACAGCACTTCAGAAAGGTCATGTGTGTCCATTGCGAATGTGCGTGGTGCTAGTGCCAAATATTGGTATTAGCACCAGCATATCTAACACTACACAAACACGCCCACAGTAGTTAAGAAACTTCATGTGTGTCCACTGGGAATGTGCGTGGTGCTAGTGCCAAATATTGGTATTAGCACCAGCATATCCAACACTACACAAATACGCCCACATCAATTTTAGAAACGTAATGTGTGTCCACTGGGAATGTGCGTGGTGCTAGTGCCAAATATTGGTATTAGCACCAGCATATCCAACACTACACAAATACGCACACAGCACTTCAGAAAGGTCATGTGTGTCCACTGGGAATGTGCGTGGTGCTAGTGCCAAATATTGGTATTAGCACCAGCATATCCAACACTACACAAATACGCCCACAGCACTTCAGAAAGGTCATGTGTTTCCACTGGGAATGTGCGTGGTGCTAGTGCCAAATATTGGTATTAGAACCAGCATATCCAACACTACACAAATACGCCCACAGCACTTCAGAAACTTCATGTGTGTCCACTGGGAATGTGCGTGGTGCTAGTGCCAAATATTGGTATTAGCACCAGCATATCCAACACTACACAAATACGCCCACAGCACTTCAGAAAGGTCATGTGTGTCCATTGGGAATGTGCTTTGTTCTAGTGCCAAATATTGTTATTAGCACCGGTATATCCAACACTACACAAATACGCCCACAGTAGTTAAGAAACTTCATGTGTGTCCACTGGGAATGTGCGTGGTGCTAGTGCCAAATATTGGTATTAGCACCAGCATATCCAACACTACACAAATACGCCCACAGCACTTCAGAAAGGTCATGTGTGTCCATTGGGAATGTGCGTGGTGCTAGTGCCAAATATTAGTATTAGCACCAGCATATCCAACACTAATCAAATACGCACACAGCACTTCAGAAAAGTCATGTGTGTCCATTGGGAATGTGCGTGGTGCTAGTGCCAAATAATGGTATTAGCACCAGCATATCTAACACTACACAAATACGCCCACAGCACTTCAGAAAGGTCATGTGTGTCCACTGGGAATGTGCGTGGTGCTAGTGCCAAATATTGGTATTAGCACCAGCATATCCAACACTACACAAATACGCCCACAGCACTTCAGAAAGGTCATGTGTGTCCATTGGGAATGTGCGTGGTGCTAGTGCCAAATATTGGTATTAGCACCAGCATATCTAACACTACACAAACACGCCCACAGTAGTTAAGAAACTTCATGTGTTTCCACTGGGAATGTGCGTGGTGCTAGTGCCAAATATTGGTATTAGCACCAGCATATCCAACACTACACAAATACGCCCACATCAATTAACAAAACTTAATGTGTGTCCACTGGGAATGTGCGTGGTGCTAGTGCCAAATATTGGTATTAGCACCAGCATATCCAACACTACACAAATACGCCAACAACACTTCAGAAAGGTCATGTGTGTCCACTGGGAATGTGCGTGGTGCTAGTGCCAAATATTGGTATTAGCACCAGCATATCCAACACTACACAAATACGCCCTCAGCACTTCAGAAAGGTCATGTGTTTCCACTGGGAATGTGCGTGGTGCTAGTGCCAAATATTGGTATTAGAACCAGCATATCCAACACTACACAAATACGCCCACAGCACTTCAGAAACTTCATGTGTGTCCACTGGGAATGTGCGTGGTGCTAGTGCCAAATATTGGTATTAGCACCAGCATATCCAACACTACACAAATACGCCCACAGCACTTCAGAAAGGTCATGTGTGTCCACTGGGAATGTGCTTTGTTCTAGTGCCAAATATTGATATTAGCACCGGCATATCCAACACTACACAAATACGCCCACAGTAGTTAAGAAACTTCATGTGTGTCCACTGGGAATGTGCGTGGTGTTAGTGCCAAATATTGGTATTAGCACCAGCATATCCAACACTACACAAATACGCCCACAGCACTTCAGAAAGGTCATGTGTGTCCATTGGGAATGTGCGTGGTGCTAGTGCCAAATATTGGTATTAGCACCAGCATATCCAACACTACATAATTACGCCCACAGCACTTCAGAAAGGTCATGTGTGTCACTGGGAATGTGCGTGGTGCTAGTGCCAAATATTAGTATTAGCACCAGCATATCCAACACTACACAAATACGCCCACAGCACTTCAGAAAGGTCATGTGTTTTCATTGGGAATGTGCGTGGTGCTAGTGCCAAATATTGGTATTAGCACCAGCATATCCAACACTACACAAATACGCCCACAGCACTTCAGAAAGGTCATGTGTGTCCATTGGGAATGTGCGTGGTGCTAGTGCCAAATATTGGTATTAGCACCAGCATATCTAACACTACACAAACACGCCCACAGTAGTTAAGAAACTTCATGTGTTTCCACTGGGAATGTGCGTGGTGCTAGTGCCAAATATTGGTATTAGCACCAGCATATCCAACACTACACAAATACGCCCACATCAATTAACAAAACTTAATGTGTGTCCACTGGGAATGTGCGTGGTGCTAGTGCCAAATATTGGTATTAGCACCAGCATATCCAACACTACACAAATACGCCAACAACACTTCAGAAAGGTCATGTGTGTCCACTGGGAATGTGCGTGGTGCTAGTGCCAAATATTGGTATTAGCACCAGCATATCCAACACTACACAAATACGCCCTCAGCACTTCAGAAAGGTCATGTGTTTCCACTGGGAATGTGCGTGGTGCTAGTGCCAAATATTGGTATTAGAACCAGCATATCCAACACTACACAAATACGCCCACAGCACTTCAGAAACTTCATGTGTGTCCACTGGGAATGTGCGTGGTGCTAGTGCCAAATATTGGTATTAGCACCAGCATATCCAACACTACACAAATACGCCCACAGCACTTCAGAAAGGTCATGTGTGTCCACTGGGAATGTGCTTTGTTCTAGTGCCAAATATTGATATTAGCACCGGCATATCCAACACTACACAAATACGCCCACAGTAGTTAAGAAACTTCATGTGTGTCCACTGGGAATGTGCGTGGTGTTAGTGCCAAATATTGGTATTAGCACCAGCATATCCAACACTACACAAATACGCCCACAGCACTTCAGAAAGGTCATGTGTGTCCATTGGGAATGTGCGTGGTGCTAGTGCCAAATATTGGTATTAGCACCAGCATATCCAACACTACATAATTACGCCCACAGCACTTCAGAAAGGTCATGTGTGTCACTGGGAATGTGCGTGGTGCTAGTGCCAAATATTAGTATTAGCACCAGCATATCCAACACTACACAAATACGCCCACAGCACTTCAGAAAGGTCATGTGTGTCCATTGGGAATGTGCGTGGTGCTAGTGCCAAATATTGGTATTAGCACCAGCATATCCAACACTACACAAATACGCCCACAGCACTTCAGAAAGGTCATGTGTGTCCACTGGGAATGTGCGTGGTGCTAGTGCCAAATATTGGTATTAGCACCAGCATATCCAACACTACACAAATACGCCCACAGCACTTCAGAAAGGTCATGTGTGTCCATTGAGAATGTGCGTGGTGCTAGTGCAAAATATTGGTATTAGCACAAGCATATCTAACACTACACAAACACGCCCACAGTAGTTAAGAAACTTCGTGTGTCCACTGGGAATGTGCGTGGTGCTAGTGCCAAATATTGGTATTAGCACCAGCATATCCAACACTACACAAATACGCCAACATCAATTAAGAAACTTAATGTGTGTCCACTGGGAATGTGCGTGGTGCTAGTGCCAAATATTGGTATTAGCACCAGCATATCCAACACTACACAAATACGCCCACAGCACTTCAGAAAGGTCATGTGTGTCTACTGGGAATGTGCGTGGTGCTAGTGCCAAATATTGGTATTAGCACCAGCATATCCAACACTACACAAATACGCCCACAGCACTTCAGAAAGGTCATGTGTGTCCATTGGGAATGTGCGTGGTGCTAGTGCCAAATATTGGTATTAGCACTAGCATATCCAACACTACACAAATACGCCCACAGCACTTCAGAAAGGTCATGTGTGTCCACTGGGAATGTGCGTGGTGCTAGTGCCAAATATTGGTATTAGAACCAGCATATCCAACACTACACAAATACGCCCACAGCACTTCAGAAACTTCATGTGTGTCCACTGGGAATGTGCGTGGTGCTAGTGCCAAATATTGGTATTAGCACCAGCATATCCAACACTACACAAATACGCCCACAGCACTTCAGAAAGGTCATGTGTGTCCATTGGGAATGTGCGTGGTGCTAGTGCCAAATATTGGTATTAGCACCAGCATATCCAACACTACACAAATACGCCCACAGCACTTCAGAAAGGTCATGTGTGTCCACTGGGAATG
The DNA here is from genome assembly GCA_963170055.1 of Halisarca cf. caerulea. Lineage (NCBI taxonomy): Eukaryota > Metazoa > Porifera > Demospongiae > Chondrillida > Halisarcidae > Halisarca > Halisarca cf. caerulea. The sequence continues at coordinate 78,316 of CAUJGJ010000371.1, forward strand.
TGCTTTGTTCTAGTGCCAAATATTGATATTAGCACCGGCATATCCAACACTACACAAATACGCCCACAGTAGTTAAGAAACTTCATGTGTGTCCACTGGGAATGTGCGTGGTGTTAGTGCCAAATATTGGTATTAGCACCAGCATATCCAACACTACACAAATACGCCCACAGCACTTCAGAAAGGTCATGTGTGTCCATTGGGAATGTGCGTGGTGCTAGTGCCAAATATTGGTATTAGCACCAGCATATCCAACACTACATAATTACGCCCACGGCACTTCATAAAGGTCATGTGTGTCACTGGGAATGTGCGTGGTGCTAGTGCCAAATATTAGTATTAGCACCAGCATATCCAACACTACACAAATACGCCCACAGCACTTCAGAAAGGTCATGTGTTTTCATTGGGAATGTGCGTGGTGCTAGTGCCAAATATTGGTATTAGCACCAGCATATCCAACACTACACAAATACGCCCACAGCACTTCAGAAAGGTCATGTGTGTCCATTGGGAATGTGCGTGGTGCTAGTGCCAAATATTGGTATTAGCACCAGCATATCCAACACTACACAAATACGCCCACAGCACTTCAGAAAGGTCATGTGTGTCCACTGGGAATGTGCGTGGTGCTAGTGCCAAATATTGGTATTAGCACCAGCATATCCAACACTACACAAATACGCCCACAGCACTTCAGAAAGGTCATGTGTGTCCATTGAGAATGTGCGTGGTGCTAGTGCAAAATATTGGTATTAGCACCAGCATATCTAACACTACACAAACACGCCCACAGTAGTTAAGAAACTTCGTGTGTCCACTGGGAATGTGCGTGGTGCTAGTGCCAAATATTGGTATTAGCACCAGCATATCCAACACTACACAAATACGCCAACATCAATTAAGAAACTTAATGTGTGTCCACTGGGAATGTGCGTGGTGCTAGTGCCAAATATTGGTATTAGCACCAGCATATCCAACACTACACAAATACGCCCACAGCACTTCAGAAAGGTCATGTGTGTCCACTGGGAATGTGCGTGGTGCTAGTGCCAAATATTGGTATTAGAACCAGCATATCCAACACTACACAAATACGCCCACAGCACTTCAGAAACTTCATGTGTGTCCACTGGGAATGTGCGTGGTGCTAGTGCCAAATATTGGTATTAGCACCAGCATATCCAACACTACACAAATACGCCCACAGCACTTCAGAAAGGTCATGTGTGTCCATTGGGAATGTGCGTGGTGCTAGTGCCAAATATTGGTATTAGCACCAGCATATCCAACACTACACAAATACGCCGACAGCACTTCAGAAAGGTCATGTGTGTCCACTGGGAATGTGCTTTGTTCTAGTGCCAAATATTGTTATTAGCACCGGCATATCCAACACTACACAAATACGCCCACAGTAGTTAAGAAACTTCATGTGTGTCCACTGGGAATGTGCGTGGTGCTAGTGCCAAATATTGGTATTAGCACCAGCATATCCAACACTACACAAATACGCCCACAGCACTTCAGAATGGTCATGTGTGTCCATTGGAAATGTGCGTGGTGCTAGTGCCAAATATTGGTATTAGCACCAGCATATCCAACACTACATAATTACGCCCACAGCACCTCAGAAAGGTCATGTGTGTCACTGGGAATGTGCGTGGTGCTAGTGCCAAATATTAGTATTAGCACCAGCATATCCAACACTACACAAATACGCCCACAGCACTTCAGAAAGGTCATGTGTTTTCATTGGGAATGTGCGTGGTGCTAGTGCCAAATATTGGTATTAGCACCAGCATATCCAACACTACACAAATACGCCCACAGCACTTCAGAAAGGTCATGTGTGTCCATTGGGAATGTGCGTGGTGCTAGTGCCAAATAATGGTATTAGCACCAGCATATCCAACACTACATAAATACACCCACAGCACTTTAGAAAGGTCATGTGTGTCCACTGGGAATGTGCGTGGTGCTAGTGCCAAATATTGGTATTAGCACCAGCACATCCAAGACTACACAAATACGCCCACAGCACTTCAGAAAGGTCATGTGTGTCCATTGAGAATGTGCGTGGTGCTAGTGCCAAATATTGGTATTAGCACCAGCATATCCAACACTACACAAATACGCCCACAGCACTTCAGAAAGGTCATGTGTGTCCACTGGGAATGTGCGTGGTGCTAGTGCCAAATATTGGTATTAACAACAGCATATCCAACACTACACAAATACGCCCACAGCACTTCAGAAACTTCATGTGTGTCCACTGGGAATGTGCGTCGTGCTAGTGCCAAATATTGGTATTAGCACCAGCATATCCAACACTACACAAATACGCCCACAGCACTTCAGAAAGGTCATGTGTGTCCACTGGGAATGTGCGTGGTGCTAGTGCCAAATATTGGTATTAGCACCAGCATATCCAACACTACACAAATACGCCCACAGCACTTCAGAAAGGTCATGTGTGTCCACTGGGAATGTGCGTGGTGCTAGTGCAAAATATTGGTATTAGAACCAGCATATCCAACACTACACAAATACGCCCACAGCACTTCAGAAACTCCATGTGTGTCCACTGGGAATGTGCGTGGTGCTAGTGGCAAATATTGGTATTAGCACCAGCATATCCAACACTACACAAATACGCCCACAGCACTTCAGAAAGGTCATGTGAGTCCACTGGGAATGTGCGTGGTGCTAGTGCCAAATATTGCTATTAGCACCGGCATATCCAACACTACACAAATACGCCCACAGTAGTTAAGAAACTTCATGTGTGTCCACTGGGAATGTGCGTGGTGCTAGTGCCAAATATTGGTATTAGCACCAGCATATCCAACACTACACAAATACGCCCACAGCATTTCAGAAAGGTCATGTGTGTCCATTGGGAATGTGCGTGGTGCTAGTGCCAAATATTGGTATTTGCACCAGCATATCCAACACTACATAAATACACCCACAGCACTTCAGAAAGGTCATGTGTGTCCACTGGGAATGTGCGTGGTGCTAGTGCCAAATATTGGTATTAGCACCAGCATATCCAACACTACACAAATACGCCCACAGTACTTCAGAAAGGTCATGTGTGTCCATTGGGAATGTGCGTGGTGCTAGTGCCAAATATTGGTATTAGCACCAGCATATCCAACACTACACAAATACGCCCACAGCACTTCAGAAAGGTCATGTGTGTCCACTGGGAATGTGCGTGGTGCTAGTGCCAAATATTGGTATTAGCACGTGCACATCCAACACTACACAAATACGCCCACAGCACTTCAGAAAGGTCATGTGTGTCCATTGGGAATGTGCGTGGTGCTAGTGCCAAATATTGGTATTAGCACCAGCATATCCAACACTACACAAATACGCACACAGCACTTCAGAAAGGTCATGTGTATCCATTGGGAATGTGCGTGGTGCTAGTGCCAAATATTGGTATTAGCACCAGCATATCCAACACTACACAAATGCGCCCACAGCACTTCAGAAAGGTCATGTGTGTCCATTGCGAATGTGCGTGGTGCTAGTGCCAAATATTGGTATTAGCACCAGCATATCTAACACTACACAAACACGCCCACAGTAGTTAAGAAACTTCATGTGTGTCCACTGGGAATGTGCGTGGTGCTAGTGCCAAATATTGGTATTAGCACCAGCATATCCAACACTACACAAATACGCCCACATCAATTTTAGAAACTTAATGTGTGTCCACTGGGAATGTGCGTGGTGCTAGTGCCAAATATTGGTATTAGCACCAGCATATCCAACACTACACAAATACGCACACAGCACTTCAGAAAGGTCATGTGTGTCCACTGGGAATGTGCGTGGTGCTAGTGCCAAATATTGGTATTAGCACCAGCATATCCAACACTACACAAATACGCCCACAGCACTTCAGAAAGGTCATGTGTTTCCACTGGGAATGTGCGTGGTGCTAGTGCCAAATATTGGTATTAGAACCAGCATATCCAACACTACACAAATACGCCCACAGCACTTCAGAAACTTCATGTGTGTCCACTGGGAATGTGCGTGGTGCTAGTGCCAAATATTGGTATTAGCACCAGCATATCCAACACTACACAAATACGCCCACAGCACTTCAGAAAGGTCATGTGTGTCCACTGGGAATGTGCGTGGTGCTAGTGCCAAATATTGTTATTAGCACCGGCATATCCAACACTACACAAATACGCCCACAGTAGTTAAGAAACTTCATGTGTGTCCACTGGGAATGTGCGTGGTGCTAGTGCCAAATATTGGTATTAGCACCAGCATATCCAACACTACACAAATACGCCCACAGCACTTCAGAAAGGTCATGTGTGTCCACTGGGAATGTGCGTGGTGCTAGTGCCAAATATTAGTATTAGCACCAGCATATCCAACACTAATCAAATACGCACACAGCACTTCAGAAAAGTCATGTGTGTCCATTGGGAATGTGCGTGGTGCTAGTGCCAAATAATGGTATTAGCACCAGCATATCTAACACTACACAAATACGCCCACAGCACTTCAGAAAGGTCATGTGTGTCCACTGGGAATGTGCGTGGTGCTAGTGCCAAATATTGGTATTAGCACCAGCATATCCAACACTACACAAATACGCCCACAGCACTTCAGAAAGGTCATGTGTGTCCATTGGGAATGTGCGTGGTGCTAGTGCCAAATATTGGTATTAGCACCAGCATATCTAACACTACACAAACACGCCCACAGTAGTTAAGAAACTTCATGTGTTTCCACTGGGAATGTGCGTGGTGCTAGTGCCAAATATTGGTATTAGCACCAGCATATCCAACACTACACAAATACGCCCACATCAATTAACAAAACTTAATGTGTGTCCACTGGGAATGTGCGTGGTGCTAGTGCCAAATATTGGTATTAGCACCAGCATATCCAACACTACACAAATACGCCCACAACACTTCAGAAAGGTCATGTGTGTCCACTGGGAATGTGCGTGGTGCTAGTGCCAAATATTGGTATTAGCACCAGCATATCCAACACTACACAAATACGCCCTCAGCACTTCAGAAAGGTCATGTGTTTCCACTGGGAATGTGCGTGGTGCTAGTGCCAAATATTGGTATTAGAACCAGCATATCCAACACTACACAAATACGCCCACAGCACTTCAGAAACTTCATGTGTGTCCACTGGGAATGTGCGTGGTGCTAGTGCCAAATATTGGTATTAGCACCAGCATATCCAACACTACACAAATACGCCCACAGCACTTCAGAAAGGTCATGTGTGTCCATTGAGAATGTGCGTGGTGCTAGTGCCAAATATTGGTATTAGCACCAGCATATCCAACACTACACAAATACGCCCACAGCACTTCAGAAAGGTCATGTGTGTCCACTGGGAATGTGCGTGGTGCTAGTGCCAAATATTGGTATTAACAACAGCATATCCAACACTACACAAATACGCCCACAGCACTTCAGAAAGGTCATGTGTGTCCATTGGGAATGTGCGTGGTGCTAGTGCCAAATATTGGTATTAGCACCAGCATATCCAACACTACATAAATACGCCCACAGCACTTCAGAAAGGTCATGTGTGTCACTGGGAATGTGCGTGGTGCTAGTGCCAAATATTAGTATTAGCACCAGCATATCCAACACTACACAAATACGCCCACAGCACTTCAGAAAGGTCATGTGTTTTCATTGGGAATGTGCGTGGTGCTAGTGCCAAATATTGGTATTAGCACCAGCATATCCAACACTACACAAATACGCCCACAGCACTTCAGAAAGGTCATGTGTGTCCATTGGGAATGTGCGTGGTGCTAGTGCCAAATATTGGTATTAGCACCAGCATATCCAACACTACACAAATACGCCCACAGCACTTCAGAAAGGTCATGTGTGTCCACTGGGAATGTGCGTGGTGCTAGTGCCAAATATTGGTATTAGCACCAGCATATCCAACACTACACAAATACGCCCACAGCACTTCAGAAAGGTCATGTGTGTCCATTGAGAATGTGCGTGGTGCTAGTGCAAAATATTGGTATTAGCACAAGCATATCTAACACTACACAAACACGCCCACAGTAGTTAAGAAACTTCGTGTGTCCACTGGGAATGTGCGTGGTGCTAGTGCCAAATATTGGTATTAGCACCAGCATATCCAACACTACACAAATACGCCAACATCAATTAAGAAACTTAATGTGTGTCCACTGGGAATGTGCGTGGTGCTAGTGCCAAATATTGGTATTAGCACCAGCATATCCAACACTACACAAATACGCCCACAGCACTTCAGAAAGGTCATGTGTGTCCACTGGGAATGTGCGTGGTGCTAGTGCCAAATATTGGTATTAGCACCAGCATATCCAACACTACACAAATACGCCCACAGCACTTCAGAAAGGTCATGTGTGTCCACTGGGAATGTGCGTGGTGCTAGTGCCAAATATTGGTATTAGCACTAGCATATCCAACACTACACAAATACGCCCACAGCACTTCAGAAAGGTCATGTGTGTCCACTGGGAATGTGCGTGGTGCTAGTGCCAAATATTGGTATTAGAACCAGCATATCCAACACTACACAAATACGCCCACAGCACTTCAGAAACTTCATGTGTGTTCACTGGGAATGTGCGTGGTGCTAGTGCCAAATATTGGTATTAGCACCAGCATATCCAACACTACACAAATACGCCCACAGAACTTCAGAAAGGTCATGTGTGTCCACTGGGAATGTGCTTTGTTCTAGTGCCAAATATTGATATTAGCACCGGCATATCCAACACTACACAAATACGCCCACAGTAGTTAAGAAACTTCATGTGTGTCCACTGGGAATGTGCGTGGTGTTAGTGCCAAATATTGGTATTAGCACCAGCATATCCAACACTACACAAATACGCCCACAGCACTTCAGAAAGGTCATGTGTGTCCATTGGGAATGTGCGTGGTGCTAGTGCCAAATATTGGTATTAGCACCAGCATATCCAACACTACATAATTACGCCCACAGCACTTCAGAAAGGTCATGTGTGTCACTGGGAATGTGCGTGGTGCTAGTGCCAAATATTAGTATTAGCACCAGCATATCCAACACTACACAAATACGCCCACAGCACTTCAGAAAGGTCATGTGTTTTCATTGGGAATGTGCGTGGTGCTAGTGCCAAATATTGGTATTAGCACCAGCATATCCAACACTACACAAATACGCCCACAGCACTTCAGAAAGGTCATGTGTGTCCATTGGGAATGTGCGTGGTGCTAGTGCCAAATATTGGTATTAGCACCAGCATATCCAACACTACACAAATACGCCCACAGCACTTCAGAAAGGTCATGTGTGTCCACTGGGAATGTGCGTGGTGCTAGTGCCAAATATTGGTATTAGCACCAGCATATCCAACACTACACAAATACGCCCACAGCACTTCAGAAAGGTCATGTGTGTCCATTGAGAATGTGCGTGGTGCTAGTGCAAAATATTGGTATTAGCACAAGCATAACTAACACTACACAAACACGCCCACAGTAGTTAAGAAACTTCGTGTGTCCACTGGGAATGTGCGTGGTGCTAGTGCCAAATATTGGTATTAGCACCAGCATATCCAACACTACACAAATACGCCAACATCAATTAAGAAACTTAATGTGTGTCCACTGGGAATGTGCGTGGTGCTAGTGCCAAATATTGGTATTAGCACCAGCATATCCAACACTACACAAATACGCCCACAGCACTTCAGAAAGGTCATGTGTGTCCACTGGGAATGTGCGTGGTGCTAGTGCCAAATATTGGTATTAGCACCAGCATATCCAACACTACACAAATACGCCCACAGCACTTCAGAAAGGTCATGTGTGTCCACTGGGAATGTGCGTGGTGCTAGTGCCAAATATTGGTATTAGCACTAGCATATCCAACACTACACAAATACGCCCACAGCACTTCAGAAAGGTCATGTGTGTCCACTGGGAATGTGCGTGGTGCTAGTGCCAAATATTGGTATTAGAACCAGCATATCCAACACTACACAAATACGCCCACAGCACTTCAGAAACTTCATGTGTGTCCACTGGGAATGTGCGTGGTGCTAGTGCCAAATATTGGTATTAGCACCAGCATATCCAACACTACACAAATACGCCCACAGCACTTCAGAAAGGTCATGTGTGTCCATTGGGAATGTGCGTGGTGCTAGTGCCAAATATTGGTATTAGCACCAGCATATCCAACACTACACAAATACGCCCACAGCACTTCAGAAAGGTCATGTGTGTCCACTGGGAATGTGCTTTGTTCTAGTGCCAAATATTGATATTAGCACCGGCATATCCAACACTACACAAATACGCCCACAGTAGTTAAGAAACTTCATGTGTGTCCACTGGGAATGTGCGTGGTGTTAGTGCCAAATATTGGTATTAGCACCAGCATATCCAACACTACACAAATACGCCCACAGCACTTCAGAAAGGTCATGTGTGTCCATTGGGAATGTGCGTGGTGCTAGTGCCAAATATTGGTATTAGCACCAGCATATCCAACACTACATAATTACGCCCACAGCACTTCAGAAAGGTCATGTGTGTCACTGGGAATGTGCGTGGTGCTAGTGCCAAATATTAGTATTAGCACCAGCATATCCAACACTACACAAATACGCCCACAGCACTTCAGAAAGGTCATGTGTTTTCATTGGGAATGTGCGTGGTGCTAGTGCCAAATATTGGTATTAGCACCAGCATATCCAACACTACACAAATACGCCCACAGCACTTCAGAAAGGTCATGTGTGTCCATTGGGAATGTGCGTGGTGCTAGTGCCAAATATTGGTATTAGCACCAGCATATCCAACACTACACAAATACGCCCACAACACTTCAGAAAGGTCATGTGTGTCCACTGGGAATGTGCGTGGTGCTAGTGCCAAATATTGGTATTAGCACCAGCATATCCAACACTACACAAATACGCCCACAGCACTTCAGAAAGGTCATGTGTGTCCATTGAGAATGTGCGTGGTGCTAGTGCAAAATATTGGTATTAGCACCAGCATATCTAACACTACACAAACACGCCCACAGTAGTTAAGAAACTTCGTGTGTCCACTGGGAATGTGCGTGGTGCTAGTGCCAAATATTGGTATTAGCACCAGCATATCCAACACTACACAAATACGCCAACATCAATTAAGAAACTTAATGTGTGTCCACTGGGAATGTGCGTGGTGCTAGTGCCAAATATTGGTATTAGCACCAGCATATCCAACACTACACAAATACGCCCACAGCACTTCAGAAAGGTCATGTGTGTCCACTGGGAATGTGCGTGGTGCTAGTGCCAAATATTGGTATTAGAACCAGCATATCCAACACTACACAAATACGCCCACAGCACTTCAGAAACTTCATGTGTGTCCACTGGGAATGTGCGTGGTGCTAGTGCCAAATATTGGTATTAGCACCAGCATATCCAACACTACACAAATACGCCCACAGCACTTCAGAAAGGTCATGTGTGTCCATTGGGAATGTGCGTGGTGCTAGTGCCAAATATTGGTATTAGCACCAGCATATCCAACACTACACAAATACGCCGACAGCACTTCAGAAAGGTCATGTGTGTCCACTGGGAATGTGCTTTGTTCTAGTGCCAAATATTGTTATTAGCACCGGCATATCCAACACTACACAAATACGCCCACAGTAGTTAAGAAACTTCATGTGTGTCCACTGGGAATGTGCGTGGTGCTAGTGCCAAATATTGGTATTAGCACCAGCATATCCAACACTACACAAATACGCCCACAGCACTTCAGAAAGGTCATGTGTGTCCATTGGGAATGTGCGTGGTGCTAGTGCCAAATATTGGTATTAGCACCAGCATATCCAACACTACATAATTACGCCCACAGCACCTCAGAAAGGTCATGTGTGTCACTGGGAATGTGCGTGGTGCTAGTGCCAAATATTAGTATTAGCACCAGCATATCCAACACTACACAAATACGCCCACAGCACTTCAGAAAGGTCATGTGTTTTCATTGGGAATGTGCGTGGTGCTAGTGCCAAATATTGGTATTAGCACCAGCATATCCAACACTACACAAATACGCCCACAGCACTTCAGAAAGGTCATGTGTGTCCATTGGGATTGTGCGTGGTGCTAGTGCCAAATAATGGTATTAGCACCAGCATATCCAACACTACATAAATACACCCACAGCACTTTAGAAAGGTCATGTGTGTCCACTGGGAATGTGCGTGGTGCTAGTGCCAAATATTGGTATTAGCACCAGCACATCCAAGACTACACAAATACGCCCACAGCATTTCAGAAAGGTCATGTGTGTCCATTGAGAATGTGCGTGGTGCTAGTGCCAAATATTGGTATTAGCACCAGCATATCCAACACTACACAAATACGCCCACAGCACTTCAGAAAGGTCATGTGTGTCCACTGGGAATGTGCGTGGTGCTAGTGCCAAATATTGGTATTAACAACAGCATATCCAACACTACACAAATACGCCCACAGCACTTCAGAAACTTCATGTGTGTCCACTGGGAATGTGCGTCGTGCTAGTGCCAAATATTGGTATTAGCACCAGCATATCCAACACTACACAAATACGCCCACAGCACTTCAGAAAGGTCATGTGTGTCCACTGGGAATGTGCGTGGTGCTAGTGCCAAATATTGGTATTAGCACCAGCATATCCAACACTACACAAATACGCCCACAGCACTTCAGAAAGGTCATGTGTGTCCACTGGGAATGTGCGTGGTGCTAGTGCCAAATATTGGTATTAGAACCAGCATATCCAACACTACACAAATACGCCCACAGCACTTCAGAAACTCCATGTGTGTCCACTGGGAATGTGCGTGGTGCTAGTGCCAAATATTGGTATTAGCACCAGCATATCCAACACTACACAAATACGCCCACAGCACTTCAGAAAGGTCATGTGAGTCCACTGGGAATGTGCGTGGTGCTAGTGCCAAATATTGCTATTAGCACCGGCATATCCAACACTACACAAATACGCCCACAGTAGTTAAGAAACTTCATGTGTGTCCACTGGGAATGTGCGTGGTGCTAGTACCAAATATTGGTATTAGCACCAGCATATCCAACACTACACAAATACGCCCACAGCACTTCAGAAAGGTCATGTGTGTCCATTGGGAATGTGCGTGGTGCTAGTGCCAAATATTGGTATTAGCACCAGCATATCCAACACTACACAAATACGCCCACAGCACTTCAGAAAGGTCATGTGTGTCCATTGGGAATGTGCGTGGTGCTAGTGCCAAATATTAGTATTAGCACCAACATATCCAACACTACACAAATACGCCCACAGCACTTCAGAAAGGTCATGTGTGTCCACTGGGAATGTGCGTGGTGCTAGTGCCAAATATTGGTATTAGCACCAGCATATCCAACACTACACAAATACGCCCACAGCACTTCAGAAAGGTCATGTGTGTCCACTGGGAATGTGCGTGGTGCTAGTGCCAAATATTGGTATTAGAACCAGCATATCCAACACTACACAAATACGCCCACAGCACTTCAGAAACTCCATGTGTGTCCACTGGGAATGTGCGTGGTGCTAGTGCCAAATATTGGTATTAGCACCAGCATATCCAACACTACACAAATACGCCCACAGCACTTCAGAAAGGTCATGTGAGTCCACTGGGAATGTGCGTGGTGCTAGTGCCAAATATTGCTATTAGCACCGGCATATCCAACACTACACAAATACGCCCACAGTAGTTAAGAAACTTCATGTGTGTCCACTGGGAATGTGCGTGGTGCTAGTACCAAATATTGGTATTAGCACCAGCATGTCCAACACTACACAAATACGCCCACAGCACTTCAGAAAGGTCATGTGTGTCCATTGGGAATGTGCGTGGTGCTAGTGCCAAATATTGGTATTAGCACCAGCATATCCAACACTACACAAATACGCCCACAGCACTTCAGAAAGGTCATGTGTGTCCATTGGGAATGTGCGTGGTGCTAGTGCCAAATATTAGTATTAGCACCAACATATCCAACACTACACAAATACGCCCACAGTACTTCAGAAAGGTCATGTGTGTCCATTGGGAATGTGCGTGGTGCTAGTGCCAAATATTGGTATTAGCACCAGCATATCCAACACTACACAAATACGCCCACAGCACTTCAGAAAGGTCATGTGTGTCCACTGGGAATGTGCGTGGTGCTAGTGCCAAATATTGGTATTAGCACCAGCACATCCAACACTACACAAATACGCCCAAAGCACTTCAGAAAGGTCATGTGTGTCCATTGGGAATGTGCGTGGTGCTAGTGCCAAATATTGGTATTAGCACCAGCATATCCAACACTACATAAATACGCCCACAGCACTTCAGAAAGGTCATGTGTGTCCACTGGGAATGTTCGTGGTGCTAGTGCCAAATATTAGTATTAGCACCAGCATATCCAACACTACACAAATACGCACACAGCACTTCAGAAAGGTCATGTGTGTCCATTGGGAATGTGCGTGGTGCTAGTGCCAAATATTGGTATTAGCACCAGCATATCTAACACTACACAAATACGCCCACAGCACTTCAGAAAGGTCATGTGTGTCCACTGGGAATGTGCGTGGTGCTAGTGCCAAATATTGGTATTAGCACCAGCATATCCAACACTACACAAATACGCCCACAGCACTTCAGAAAGGTCATGTGTGTCCATTGGGAATGTGCGTGGTGCTAGTGCAAATATTGGTATTAGCACCAGCATATCTAACACTACACAAATACGCCCACAGTAGTTAAGAAACTTCATGTGTTTCCACTGGGAATGTGCGTGGTGCTAGTGCCAAATATTGGTATTAGCACCAGCATATCCAAAACTACACAAATACGCCCACATCAATTAAGAAACTTAATGTGTGTCCACTGGGAATGTGCGTGGTGTTAGTGCCAAATATTGGTATTAGCACCAGCATATCCAACACTACACAAATACGCCCACAGCACTTCAGAAAGGTCATGTGTGTCCATTGGGAATGTGCGTGGTGCTAGTGCCAAATATTGGTATTAGCACCAGCACATCCAAGACTACACAAATACGCCCACAGCACTTCAGAAAGGTCATGTGTGTCCATTGAGAATGTGCGTGGTGCTAGTGCCAAATATTGTTATTAGCACCAGCATATCCAACACTACACAAATACGCCCACAGCACTTCAGAAAGGTCATGTGTGTCCACTGGGAATGTGCGTGGTGCTAGTGCCAAATATTGGTATTAGCAACAGCATATCCAACACTACACAAATACGCCCACAGCACTTCAGAAACTTCATGTGTGTCCACTGGGAATGTGCGTCGTGCTAGTGCCAAATATTGGTATTAGCACCAGCATATCCAACACTACACAAATACGCCCACAGCACTTCAGAAAGGTCATGTGTGTCCACTGGGAATGTGCGTGGTGCTAGTGCCAAATATTGGTATTAGCACCAGCATATCCAACACTACACAAATACGCCCACAGCACTTCAGAAAGGTCATGTGTGTCCACTGGGAATGTGCGTGGTGCTAGTGCCAAATATTGGTTTTAGAACCAGCATATCCAACACTACACAAATACGCCCACAGAACTTCAGAAACTCCACGTGTGTCCACTGGGAATGTGCGTGGTGCTAGTGCCAAATATTGGTATTAGCACCAGCATATCCAACACTACACAAATACGCCCACAGCACTTCAGAAAGGTCATGTGAGTCCACTGGGAATGTGCGTGGTGCTAGTGCCAAATATTGTTATTAGCACCGGCATATCCAACACTACACAAATACGCCCACAGTAGTTAAGAAACTTCATGTGTGTCCACTGGGAATGTGCGTGGTGCTAGTGCCAAATATTGGTATTAGCACCAGCATATCCAACACTACACAAATACGCCCACAGCACTTCAGAAAGGTCATGTGTGTCCATTGGGAATGTGCGTGGTGCTAGTGCCAAATATTGGTATTAGCACCAGCATATCCAACACTACACAAATACGCCCACAGCACTTCAGAAAGGTCATGTGTGTCCATTGGGAATGTGCGTGGTGCTAGTGCCAAATATTGGTATTAGCACCAGCATATCCAACACTACACAAATACGCCCACAGCACTTCAGAAAGGTCATGTGTGTCCACTGGGAATGTGCGTGGTGCTAGTGCCAAATATTGGTATTAGCACCAGCATATCCAACACTACACAAATACGCCCACAGCACTTCAGAAAGGTCATGTGTGTCCACTGGGAATGTGCGTGGTGCTAGTGCCAAATATTGGTATTAGCACCAGCATATCCAACACTACACAAATACGCCCACAGCACTTCAGAAAGGTCATGTGTGTCCACTGGGAATGTGCGTGGTGCTAGTGCCAAATATTGGTATTAGAACCAGCATATCCAACACTACACAAATACGCCCACAGCACTTCAGAAACTTCATGTGTGTCCACTGGGAATGTGCGTGGTGCTAGTGCCAAATATTGGTATTAGCACCAGCATATCCAACACTACACAAATACGCCCACAACACTTCAGAAAGGTCATGTGTGTCCATTGGGAATGTGCGTGGTGCTAGTGCCAAATATTGGTATTAGCACCAGCATATCCAACACTACACAAATACGCCCACAGCACTTCAGAAAGGTCATGTGTGTCCACTGGGAATGTGCTTTGTTCTAGTGCCAAATATTGATATTAGCACCGGCATATCCAACACTACACAAATACGCCCACAGTAGTTAAGAAACTTCATGTGTGTCCACTGGGAATGTGCGTGGTGTTAGTGCCAAATATTGGTATTAGCACCAGCATATCCAACACTACACAAATACGCCCACAGCACTTCAGAAAGGTCATGTGTGTCCATTGGGAATGTGCGTGGTGCTAGTGCCAAATATTGGTATTAGCACCAGCATATCCAACACTACATAATTACGCCCACAGCACTTCAGAAAGGTCATGTGTGTCACTGGGAATGTGCGTGGTGCTAGTGCCAAATATTAGTATTAGCACCAGCATATCCAACACTACACAAATACGCCCACAGCACTTCAGAAAGGTCATGTGTTTTCATTGGGAATGTGCGTGGTGCTAGTGCCAAATATTGGTATTAGCACCAGCATATCCAACACTACACAAATACGCCCACAGCACTTCAGAAAGGTCATGTGTGTCCATTGGGAATGTGCGTGGTGCTAGTGCCAAATATTGGTATTAGCACCAGCATATCCAACACTACACAAATACGCCCACAGCACTTCAGAAAGGTCATGTGTGTCCACTGGGAATGTGCGTGGTGCTAGTGCCAAATATTGGTATTAGCACCAGCATATCCAACACTACACAAATACGCCCACAGCACTTCAGAAAGGTCATGTGTGTCCATTGAGAATGTGCGTGGTGCTAGTGCAAAATATTGGTATTAGCACCAGCATATCTAACACTACACAAACACGCCCACAGTAGTTAAGAAACTTCGTGTGTCCACTGGGAATGTGCGTGGTGCTAGTGCCAAATATTGGTATTAGCACCAGCATATCCAACACTACACAAATACGCCAACATCAATTAAGAAACTTAATGTGTGTCCACTGGGAATGTGCGTGGTGCTAGTGCCAAATATTGGTATTAGCACCAGCATATCCAACACTACACAAATACGCCCACAGCACTTCAGAAAGGTCATGTGTGTCCACTGGGAATGTGCGTGGTGCTAGTGCCAAATATTGGTATTAGCACCAGCATATCCAACACTACACAAATACGCCCACAGCACTTCAGAAAGGTCATGTGTGTCCACTGGGAATGTGCGTGGTGCTAGTGCCAAATATTGGTATTAGCACTAGCATATCCAACACTACACAAATACGCCCACAGCACTTCAGAAAGGTCATGTGTGTCCACTGGGAATGTGCGTGGTGCTAGTGCCAAATATTGGTATTAGAACCAGCATATCCAACACTACACAAATACGCCCACAGCACTTCAGAAACTTCATGTGTGTCCACTGGGAATGTGCGTGGTGCTAGTGCCAAATATTGGTATTAGCACCAGCATATCCAAGACTACACAAATACGCCCACAGCACTTCAGAAAGGTCATGTGTGTCCATTGGGAATGTGCGTGGTGCTAGTGCCAAATATTGGTATTAGCACCAGCATATCCAACACTACACAAATACGCCGACAGCACTTCAGAAAGGTCATGTGTGTCCACTGGGAATGTGCTTTGTTCTAGTGCCAAATATTGTTATTAGCACCGGCATATCCAACACTACACAAATACGCCCACAGTAGTTAAGAAACTTCATGTGTGTCCACTGGGAATGTGCGTGGTGCTAGTGCCAAATATTGGTATTAGCACCAGCATATCCAACACTACACAAATACGCCCACATTACTTCAGAAAGGTCATGTGTGTCCATTGGGAATGTGCGTGGTGCTAGTGCCAAATATTGGTATTAGCACCAGCATATCCAACACTACATAATTACGCCCACAGCACCTCAGAAAGGTCATGTGTGTCACTGGGAATGTGCGTGGTGCTAGTGCCAAATATTAGTATTAGAACCAGCATATCCAACACTACACAAATACGCCCACAGCACTTCAGAAAGGTCATGTGTTTTCATTGGGAATGTGCGTGGTGCTAGTGCCAAATATTGGTATTAGCACCAGCATATCCAACACTACACAAATACGCCCACAGCACTTCAGAAAGGTCATGTGTGTCCATTGGGAATGTGCGTGGTGCTAGTGCCAAATAATGGTATTAGCACCAGCATATCCAACACTACATAAATACACCCACAGCACTTTAGAAAGGTCATGTGTGTCCACTGGGAATGTGCGTGGTGCTAGTGCCAAATATTGGTATTAGCACCAGCACATCCAAGACTACACAAATACGCCCACAGCACTTCAGAAAGGTCATGTGTGTCCATTGAGAATGTGCGTGGTGCTAGTGCCAAATATTGGTATTAGCACCAGCATATCCAACACTACACAAATACGCCCACAGCACTTCAGAAAGGTCATGTGTGTCCACTGGGAATGTGCGTGGTGCTAGTGCCAAATATTGGTATTAACAACAGCATATCCAACACTACACAAATACGCCCACAGCACTTCAGAAACTTCATGTGTGTCCACTGGGAATGTGCGTCGTGCTAGTGCCAAATATTGGTATTAGCACCAGCATATCCAACACTACACAAATACGCCCACAGCACTTCAGAAAGGTCATGTGTGTCCACTGGGAATGTGCGTGGTGCTAGTGCCAAATATTGGTATTAGCACCAGCATATCCAACACTACACAAATACGCCCACAGCACTTCAGAAAGGTCATGTGTGTCCACTGGGAATGTGCGTGGTGCTAGTGCCAAATATTGGTATTAGAACCAGCATATCCAACACTACACAAATACGCCCACAGCACTTCAGAAACTCCATGTGTGTCCACTGGGAATGTGCGTGGTGCTAGTGCCAAATATTGGTATTAGCACCAGCATATCCAACACTACACAAATACGCCCACAGCACTTCAGAAAGGTCATGTGAGTCCACTGGGAATGTGCGTGGTGCTAGTGCCAAATATTGCTATTAGCACCGGCATATCCAACACTACACAAATACGCCCACAGTAGTTAAGAAACTTCATGTGTGTCCACTGGGAATGTGCGTGGTGCTAGTACCAAATATTGGTATTAGCACCAGCATATCCAACACTACACAAATACGCCCACAGCACTTCAAAAAGGTCATGTGTGTCCATTGGGAATGTGCGTGGTGCTAGTGCCAAATATTGGTATTAGCACCAGCATATCCAACACTACACAAATACGCCCACAGCACTTCAGAAAGGTCATGTGTGTCCAGTGGGAATGTGCGTGGTGCTAGTGCCAAATATTAGTATTAGCACCAACATATCCAACACTACACAAATACGCCCACAGTACTTCAGAAAGGTCATGTGTGTCCATTGGGAATGTGCGTGGTGCTAGTGCCAAATATTGGTATTAGCACCAGCATATCCAACACTACACAAATACGCCCACAGCACTTCAGAAAGGTCATGTGTGTCCACTGGGAATGTGCGTGGTGCTAGTGCCAAATATTGGTATTAGCACCAGCATATCCAACACTACACAAATACGCACACAGCACTTCAGAAAGGTCATGTGTGTCCATTGGGAATGTGCGTGGTGCTAGTGCCAAATATTGGTATTAGCACCAGCATATCTAACACTACACAAATACGCCCACAGCACTTCAGAAAGGTCATGTGTGTCCACTGGGAATGTGCGTGGTGCTAGTGCCAAATATTGGTATTAGCACCAGCATATCCAACACTACACAAATACGCCCACAGCACTTCAGAAAGGTCATGTGTGTCCATTGGGAATGTGCGTGGTGCTAGTGCAAATATTGGTATTAGCACCAGCATATCTAACACTACACAAATACGCCCACAGTAGTTAAGAAACTTCATGTGTTTCCACTGGGAATGTGCGTGGTGCTAGTGCCAAATATTGGTATTAGCACCAGCATATCCAAAACTACACAAATACGCCCACATCAATTAAGAAACTTAATGTGTGTCCACTGGGAATGTGCGTGGTGTTAGTGCCAAATATTGGTATTAGCACCAGCATATCCAACACTACACAAATACGCCCACAGCACTTCAGAAAGGTCATGTGTGTCCATTGGGAATGTGCGTGGTGCTAGTGCCAAATATTGGTATTAGCACCAGCACATCCAAGACTACACAAATACGCCCACAGCACTTCAGAAAGGTCATGTGTGTCCATTGAGAATGTGCGTGGTGCTAGTGCCAAATATTGGTATTAGCACCAGCATATCCAACACTACACAAATACGCCCACAGCACTTCAGAAAGGTCATGTGTGTCCACTGGGAATGTGCGTGGTGCTAGTGCCAAATATTGGTATTAGCAACAGCATATCCAACACTACACAAATACGCCCACAGCACTTCAGAAACTTCATGTGTGTCCACTGGGAATGTGCGTCGTGCTAGTGCCAAATATTGGTATTAGCACCAGCATATCCAACACTACACAAATACGCCCACAGCACTTCAGAAAGGTCATGTGTGTCCACTGGGAATGTGCGTGGTGCTAGTGCCAAATATTGGTATTAGCACCAGCATATCCAACACTACACAAATACGCCCACAGCACTTCAGAAAGGTCATGTGTGTCCACTGGGAATGTGCGTGGTGCTAGTGCCAAATATTGGTTTTAGAACCAGCATATCCAACACTACACAAATACGCCCACAGAACTTCAGAAACTCCACGTGTGTCCACTGGGAATGTGCGTGGTGCTAGTGCCAAATATTGGTATTAGCACCAGCATATCCAACACTACACAAATACGCCCACAGCACTTCAGAAAGGTCATGTGAGTCCACTGGGAATGTGCGTGGTGCTAGTGCCAAATATTGTTATTAGCACCGGCATATCCAACACTACACAAATACGCCCACAGTAGTTAAGAAACTTCATGTGTGTCCACTGGGAATGTGCGTGGTGCTAGTGCCAAATATTGGTATTAGCACCAGCATATCCAACACTACACAAATACGCCCACAGCACTTCAGAAAGGTCATGTGTGTCCATTGGGAATGTGCGTGGTGCTAGTGCCAAATATTGGTATTAGCACCAGCATATCCAACACTACACAAATACGCCCACAGCACTTCAGAAAGGTCATGTGTGTCCATTGGGAATGTGCGTGGTGCTAGTGCCAAATATTGGTATTAGCACCAGCATATCCAACACTACACAAATACGCCCACAGCACTTCAGAAAGGTCATGTGTGTCCACTGGGAATGTGCGTGGTGCTAGTGCCAAATATTGGTATTAGCACCAGCATATCCAACACTACACAAATACGCCCACAGCACTTCAGAAAGGTCATGTGTGTCCACTGGGAATGTGCGTGGTGCTAGTGCCAAATATTGGTATTAGCACCAGCATATCCAACACTACACAAATACGCCCACAGCACTTCAGAAAGGTCATGTGTGTCCACTGGGAATGTGCGTGGTGCTAGTGCCAAATATTGGTATTAGAACCAGCATATCCAACACTACACAAATACGCCCACAGTAGTTAAGAAACTTCATGTGTTTCCACTGGGAATGTGCGTGGTGCTAGTGCCAAATATTGGTATTAGCACCAGCATATCCAAAACTACACAAATACGCCCACATCAATTAAGAAACTTAATGTGTGTCCACTGGGAATGTGCGTGGTGTTAGTGCCAAATATTGGTATTAGCACCAGCATATCCAACACTACACAAATACGCCCACAGCACTTCAGAAAGGTCATGTGTGTCCATTGGGAATGTGCGTGGTGCTAGTGCCAAATATTGGTATTAGCACCAGCACATCCAAGACTACACAAATACGCCCACAGCACTTCAGAAAGGTCATGTGTGTCCATTGAGAATGTGCGTGGTGCTAGTGCCAAATATTGGTATTAGCACCAGCATATCCAACACTACACAAATACGCCCACAGCACTTCAGAAAGGTCATGTGTGTCCACTGGGAATGTGCGTGGTGCTAGTGCCAAATATTGGTATTAGCAACAGCATATCCAACACTACACAAATACGCCCACAGCACTTCAGAAACTTCATGTGTGTCCACTGGGAATGTGCGTCGTGCTAGTGCCAAATATTGGTATTAGCACCAGCATATCCAACACTACACAAATACGCCCACAGCACTTCAGAAAGGTCATGTGTGTCCACTGGGAATGTGCGTGGTGCTAGTGCCAAATATTGGTATTAGCACCAGCATATCCAACACTACACAAATACGCCCACAGCACTTCAGAAAGGTCATGTGTGTCCACTGGGAATGTGCGTGGTGCTAGTGCCAAATATTGGTTTTAGAACCAGCATATCCAACACTACACAAATACGCCCACAGAACTTCAGAAACTCCACGTGTGTCCACTGGGAATGTGCGTGGTGCTAGTGCCAAATATTGGTATTAGCACCAGCATATCCAACACTACACAAATACGCCCACAGCACTTCAGAAAGGTCATGTGAGTCCACTGGGAATGTGCGTGGTGCTAGTGCCAAATATTGTTATTAGCACCGGCATATCCAACACTACACAAATACGCCCACAGTAGTTAAGAAACTTCATGTGTGTCCACTGGGAATGTGCGTGGTGCTAGTGCCAAATATTGGTATTAGCACCAGCATATCCAACACTACACAAATACGCCCACAGCACTTCAGAAAGGTCATGTGTGTCCATTGGGAATGTGCGTGGTGCTAGTGCCAAATATTGGTATTAGCACCAGCATATCCAACACTACACAAATACGCCCACAGCACTTCAGAAAGGTCATGTGTGTCCATTGGGAATGTGCGTGGTGCTAGTGCCAAATATTGGTATTAGCACCAGCATATCCAACACTACACAAATACGCCCACAGCACTTCAGAAAGGTCATGTGTGTCCACTGGGAATGTGCGTGGTGCTAGTGCCAAATATTGGTATTAGCACCAGCATATCCAACACTACACAAATACGCCCACAGCACTTCAGAAAGGTCATGTGTGTCCACTGGGAATGTGCGTGGTGCTAGTGCCAAATATTGGTATTAGCACCAGCATATCCAACACTACACAAATACGCCCACAGCACTTCAGAAAGGTCATGTGTGTCCACTGGGAATGTGCGTGGTGCTAGTGCCAAATATTGGTATTAGAACCAGCATATCCAACACTACACAAATACGCCCACAGCACTTCAGAAACTTCATGTGTGTCCACTGGGAATGTGCGTGGTGCTAGTGCCAAATATTGGTATTAGCACCAGCATATCCAACACTACACAAATACGCCCACAGCACTTCAGAAAGGTCATGTGTGTCCATTGGGAATGTGCGTGGTGCTAGTGCCAAATATTGGTATTAGCACCAGCATATCCAACACTACACAAATACGCCCACAGCACTTCAGAAAGGTCATGTGTGTCCACTGGGAATGTGCTTTGTTCTAGTGCCAAATATTGATATTAGCACCGGCATATCCAACACTACACAAATACGCCCACAGTAGTTAAGAAACTTCATGTGTGTCCACTGGGAATGTGCGTGGTGTTAGTGCCAAATATTGGTATTAGCACCAGCATATCCAACACTACACAAATACGCCCACAGCACTTCAGAAAGGTCATGTGTGTCCATTGGGAATGTGCGTGGTGCTAGTGCCAAATATTGGTATTAGCACCAGCATATCCAACACTACATAATTACGCCCACAGCACTTCAGAAAGGTCATGTGTGTCACTGGGAATGTGCGTGGTGCTAGTGCCAAATATTAGTATTAGCACCAGCATATCCAACACTACACAAATACGCCCACAGCACTTCAGAAAGGTCATGTGTTTTCATTGGGAATGTGCGTGGTGCTAGTGCCAAATATTGGTATTAGCACCAGCATATCCAACACTACACAAATACGCCCACAGCACTTCAGAAAGGTCATGTGTGTCCATTGGGAATGTGCGTGGTGCTAGTGCCAAATATTGGTATTAGCACCAGCATATCCAACACTACACAAATACGCCCACAGCACTTCAGAAAGGTCATGTGTGTCCACTGGGAATGTGCGTGGTGCTAGTGCCAAATATTGGTATTAGCACCAGCATATCCAACACTACACAAATACGCCCACAGCACTTCAGAAAGGTCATGTGTGTCCATTGAGAATGTGCGTGGTGCTAGTGCAAAATATTGGTATTAGCACCAGCATATCTAACACTACACAAACACGCCCACAGTAGTTAAGAAACTTCGTGTGTCCACTGGGAATGTGCGTGGTGCTAGTGCCAAATATTGGTATTAGCACCAGCATATCCAACACTACACAAATACGCCAACATCAATTAAGAAACTTAATGTGTGTCCACTGGGAATGTGCGTGGTGCTAGTGCCAAATATTGGTATTAGCACCAGCATATCCAACACTACACAAATACGCCCACAGCACTTCAGAAAGGTCATGTGTGTCCACTGGGAATGTGCGTGGTGCTAGTGCCAAATATTGGTATTAGCACCAGCATATCCAACACTACACAAATACGCCCACAGCACTTCAGAAAGGTCATGTGTGTCCACTGGGAATGTGCGTGGTGCTAGTGCCAAATATTGGTATTAGCACTAGCATATCCAACACTACACAAATACGCCCACAGCACTTCAGAAAGGTCATGTGTGTCCACTGGGAATGTGCGTGGTGCTAGTGCCAAATATTGGTATTAGAACCAGCATATCCAACACTACACAAATACGCCCACAGCACTTCAGAAACTTCATGTGTGTCCACTGGGAATGTGCGTGGTGCTAGTGCCAAATATTGGTATTAGCACCAGCATATCCAACACTACACAAATACGCCCACAGCACTTCAGAAAGGTCATGTGTGTCCATTGGGAATGTGCGTGGTGCTAGTGCCAAATATTGGTATTAGCACCAGCATATCCAACACTACACAAATACGCCGACAGCACTTCAGAAAGGTCATGTGTGTCCACTGGGAATGTGCTTTGTTCTAGTGCCAAATATTGTTATTAGCACCGGCATATCCAACACTACACAAATACGCCCACAGTAGTTAAGAAACTTCATGTGTGTCCACTGGGAATGTGCGTGGTGCTAGTGCCAAATATTGGTATTAGCACCAGCATATCCAACACTACACAAATTCGCCCACATTACTTCAGAAAGGTCATGTGTGTCCATTGGGAATGTGCGTGGTGCTAGTGCCAAATATTGGTATTAGCACCAGCATATCCAACACTACATAATTACGCCCACAGCACCTCAGAAAGGTCATGTGTGTCACTGGGAATGTGCGTGGTGCTAGTGCCAAATATTAGTATTAGAACCAGCATATCCAACACTACACAAATACGCCCACAGCACTTCAGAAAGGTCATGTGTTTTCATTGGGAATGTGCGTGGTGCTAGTGCCAAATATTGGTATTAGCACCAGCATATCCAACACTACACAAATACGCCCACAGCACTTCAGAAAGGTCATGTGTGTCCATTGGGAATGTGCGTGGTGCTAGTGCCAAATAATGGTATTAGCACCAGCATATCCAACACTACATAAATACACCCACAGCACTTTAGAAAGGTCATGTGTGTCCACTGGGAATGTGCGTGGTGCTAGTGCCAAATATTGGTATTAGCACCAGCACATCCAAGACTACACAAATACGCCCACAGCACTTCAGAAAGGTCATGTGTGTCCATTGAGAATGTGCGTGGTGCTAGTGCCAAATATTGGTATTAGCACCAGCATATCCAACACTACACAAATACGCCCACAGCACTTCAGAAAGGTCATGTGTGTCCACTGGGAATGTGCGTGGTGCTAGTGCCAAATATTGGTATTAACAACAGCATATCCAACACTACACAAATACGCCCACAGCACTTCAGAAACTTCATGTGTGTCCACTGGGAATGTGCGTCGTGCTAGTGCCAAATATTGGTATTAGCACCAGCATATCCAACACTACACAAATACGCCCACAGCACTTCAGAAAGGTCATGTGTGTCCACTGGGAATGTGCGTGGTGCTAGTGCCAAATATTGGTATTAGCACCAGCATATCCAACACTACACAAATACGCCCACAGCACTTCAGAAAGGTCATGTGTGTCCACTGGGAATGTGCGTGGTGCTAGTGCCAAATATTGGTATTAGCACCAGCATATCCAACACTACACAAATACGCCCACAGCACTTCAGAAAGGTCATGTGAGTCCACTGGGAATGTGCGTGGTGCTAGTGCCAAATATTGCTATTAGCACCGGCATATCCAACACTACACAAATACGCCCACAGTAGTTAAGAAACTTCATGTGTGTCCACTGGGAATGTGCGTGGTGCTAGTACCAAATATTGGTATTAGCACCAGCATATCCAACACTACACAAATACGCCCACAGCACTTCAGAAAGGTCATGTGTGTCCATTGGGAATGTGCGTGGTGCTAGTGCCAAATATTGGTATTAGCACCAGCATATCCAACACTACACAAATACGCCCACAGCACTTCAGAAAGGTCATGTGTGTCCATTGGGAATGTGCGTGGTGCTAGTGCCAAATATTAGTATTAGCACCAACATATCCAACACTACACAAATACGCCCACAGTACTTCAGAAAGGTCATGTGTGTCCATTGGGAATGTGCGTGGTGCTAGTGCCAAATATTGGTATTAGCACCAGCATATCCAACACTACACAAATACGCCCACAGCACTTCAGAAAGGTCATGTGTGTCCACTGGGAATGTGCGTGGTGCTAGTGCCAAATATTGGTATTAGAACCAGCATATCCAACACTACACAAATACGCCCACAGCACTTCAGAAACTTCATGTGTGTCCACTGGGAATGTGCGTGGTGCTAGTGCCAAATATTGGTATTAGCACCAGCATATCCAACACTACACAAATACGCCCACAGCACTTCAGAAAGGTCATGTGTGTCCATTGGGAATGTGCGTGGTGCTAGTGCCAAATATTGGTATTAGCACCAGCATATCCAACACTACACAAATACGCCCACAGCACTTCAGAAAGGTCATGTGTGTCCACTGGGAATGTGCTTTGTTCTAGTGCCAAATATTGATATTAGCACCGGCATATCCAACACTACACAAATACGCCCACAGTAGTTAAGAAACTTCATGTGTGTCCACTGGGAATGTGCGTGGTGTTAGTGCCAAATATTGGTATTAGCACCAGCATATCCAACACTACACAAATACGCCCACAGCACTTCAGAAAGGTCATGTGTGTCCATTGGGAATGTGCGTGGTGCTAGTGCCAAATATTGGTATTAGCACCAGCATATCCAACACTACATAATTACGCCCACAGCACTTCAGAAAGGTCATGTGTGTCACTGGGAATGTGCGTGGTGCTAGTGCCAAATATTAGTATTAGCACCAGCATATCCAACACTACACAAATACGCCCACAGCACTTCAGAAAGGTCATGTGTTTTCATTGGGAATGTGCGTGGTGCTAGTGCCAAATATTGGTATTAGCACCAGCATATCCAACACTACACAAATACGCCCACAGCACTTCAGAAAGGTCATGTGTGTCCATTGGGAATGTGCGTGGTGCTAGTGCCAAATATTGGTATTAGCACCAGCATATCCAACACTACACAAATACGCCCACAGCACTTCAGAAAGGTCATGTGTGTCCACTGGGAATGTGCGTGGTGCTAGTGCCAAATATTGGTATTAGCACCAGCATATCCAACACTACACAAATACGCCCACAGCACTTCAGAAAGGTCATGTGTGTCCATTGAGAATGTGCGTGGTGCTAGTGCAAAATATTGGTATTAGCACCAGCATATCTAACACTACACAAACACGCCCACAGTAGTTAAGAAACTTCGTGTGTCCACTGGGAATGTGCGTGGTGCTAGTGCCAAATATTGGTATTAGCACCAGCATATCCAACACTACACAAATACGCCAACATCAATTAAGAAACTTAATGTGTGTCCACTGGGAATGTGCGTGGTGCTAGTGCCAAATATTGGTATTAGCACCAGCATATCCAACACTACACAAATACGCCCACAGCACTTCAGAAAGGTCATGTGTGTCCACTGGGAATGTGCGTGGTGCTAGTGCCAAATATTGGTATTAGCACCAGCATATCCAACACTACACAAATACGCCCACAGCACTTCAGAAAGGTCATGTGTGTCCACTGGGAATGTGGGTGGTGCTAGTGCCAAATATTGGTATTAGCACTAGCATATCCAACACTACACAAATACGCCCACAGCACTTCAGAAAGGTCATGTGTGTCCACTGGGAATGTGCGTGGTGCTAGTGCCAAATATTGGTATTAGAACCAGCATATCCAACACTACACAAATACGCCCACAGCACTTCAGAAACTTCATGTGTGTCCACTGGGAATGTGCGTGGTGCTAGTGCCAAATATTGGTATTAGCACCAGCATATCCAACACTACACAAATACGCCCACAGCACTTCAGAAAGGTCATGTGTGTCCATTGGGAATGTGCGTGGTGCTAGTGCCAAATATTGGTATTAGCACCAGCATATCCAACACTACACAAATACGCCGACAGCACTTCAGAAAGGTCATGTGTGTCCACTGGGAATGTGCTTTGTTCTAGTGCCAAATATTGTTATTAGCACCGGCATATCCAACACTACACAAATACGCCCACAGTAGTTAAGAAACTTCATGTGTGTCCACTGGGAATGTGCGTGGTGCTAGTGCCAAATATTGGTATTAGCACCAGCATATCCAACACTACACAAATTCGCCCACATTACTTCAGAAAGGTCATGTGTGTCCATTGGGAATGTGCGTGGTGCTAGTGCCAAATATTGGTATTAGCACCAGCATATCCAACACTACATAATTACGCCCACAGCACCTCAGAAAGGTCATGTGTGTCACTGGGAATGTGCGTGGTGCTAGTGCCAAATATTAGTATTAGAACCAGCATATCCAACACTACACAAATACGCCCACAGCACTTCAGAAAGGTCATGTGTTTTCATTGGGAATGTGCGTGGTGCTAGTGCCAAATATTGGTATTAGCACCAGCATATCCAACACTACACAAATACGCCCACAGCACTTCAGAAAGGTCATGTGTGTCCATTGGGAATGTGCGTGGTGCTAGTGCCAAATAATGGTATTAGCACCAGCATATCCAACACTACATAAATACACCCACAGCACTTTAGAAAGGTCATGTGTGTCCACTGGGAATGTGCGTGGTGCTAGTGCCAAATATTGGTATTAGCACCAGCACATCCAAGACTACACAAATACGCCCACAGCACTTCAGAAAGGTCATGTGTGTCCATTGAGAATGTGCGTGGTGCTAGTGCCAAATATTGGTATTAGCACCAGCATATCCAACACTACACAAATACGCCCACAGCACTTCAGAAAGGTCATGTGTGTCCACTGGGAATGTGCGTGGTGCTAGTGCCAAATATTGGTATTAACAACAGCATATCCAACACTACACAAATACGCCCACAGCACTTCAGAAACTTCATGTGTGTCCACTGGGAATGTGCGTCGTGCTAGTGCCAAATATTGGTATTAGCACCAGCATATCCAACACTACACAAATACGCCCACAGCACTTCAGAAAGGTCATGTGTGTCCACTGGGAATGTGCGTGGTGCTAGTGCCAAATATTGGTATTAGCACCAGCATATCCAACACTACACAAATACGCCCACAGCACTTCAGAAAGGTCATGTGTGTCCACTGGGAATGTGCGTGGTGCTAGTGCCAAATATTGGTATTAGCACCAGCATATCCAACACTACACAAATACGCCCACAGCACTTCAGAAAGGTCATGTGAGTCCACTGGGAATGTGCGTGGTGCTAGTGCCAAATATTGCTATTAGCACCGGCATATCCAACACTACACAAATACGCCCACAGTAGTTAAGAAACTTCATGTGTGTCCACTGGGAATGTGCGTGGTGCTAGTACCAAATATTGGTATTAGCACCAGCATATCCAACACTACACAAATACGCCCACAGCACTTCAGAAAGGTCATGTGTGTCCATTGGGAATGTGCGTGGTGCTAGTGCCAAATATTGGTATTAGCACCAGCATATCCAACACTACACAAATACGCCCACAGCACTTCAGAAAGGTCATGTGTGTCCATTGGGAATGTGCGTGGTGCTAGTGCCAAATATTAGTATTAGCACCAACATATCCAACACTACACAAATACGCCCACAGTACTTCAGAAAGGTCATGTGTGTCCATTGGGAATGTGCGTGGTGCTAGTGCCAAATATTGGTATTAGCACCAGCATATCCAACACTACACAAATACGCCCACAGCACTTCAGAAAGGTCATGTGTGTCCACTGGGAATGTGCGTGGTGCTAGTGCCAAATATTGGTATTAGCACCAGCACATCCAACACTACACAAATACGCCCAAAGCACTTCAGAAAGGTCATGTGTGTCCATTGGGAATGTGCGTGGTGCTAGTGCCAAATATTGGTATTAGCACCAGCATATCCAACACTACATAAATACGCCCACAGCACTTCAGAAAGGTCATGTGTGTCCACTGGGAATGTGCGTGGTGCTAGTGCCAAATATTAGTATTAGCACCAGCATATCCAACACTACACAAATACGCACACAGCACTTCAGAAAGGTCATGTGTGTCCATTGGGAATGTGCGTGGTGCTAGTGCCAAATATTGGTATTAGCACCAGCATATCTAACACTACACAAATACGCCCACAGCACTTCAGAAAGGTCATGTGTGTCCACTGGGAATGTGCGTGGTGCTAGTGCCAAATATTGGTATTTGCACCAGCATATCCAACACTACACAAATACGCCCACAGCACTTCAGAAAGGTCATGTGTGTCCATTGGGAATGTGCGTAGTGCTAGTGCAAATATTGGTATTAGCACCAGCATATCTAACACTACACAAATACGCCCACAGTAGTTAAGAAACTTCATGTGTGTCCACTGGGAATGTGCGTGGTGCTAGTGCCAAATATTGGTATTAGCACCAGCATATCCAAAACTACACAAATACGCCCACATCAATTAAGAAACTTAATGTGTGTCCACTGGGAATGTGCGTGGTGTTAGTGCCAAATATTGGTATTAGCACCAGCATATCCAACACTATACAAATACGCCCACAGCACTTCAGAAAGGTCATGTGTGTCCACTGGGATTGTGCGTGGTGCTAGTGCCAAATATTGGTATTAGCACCAGCACATCCAAGACTACACAAATACGCCCACAGCACTTCAGAAAGGTCATGTGTGTCCATTGAGAATGTGCGTGGTGCTAGTGCCAAATATTGGTATTAGCACCAGCATATCCAACACTACACAAATACGCCCACAGCACTTCAGAAAGGTCATGTGTGTCCACTGGGAATGTGCGTGGTGCTAGTGCCAAATATTGGTATTAGCAACAGCATATCCAACACTACACAAATACGCCCACAGCACTTCAGAAACTTCATGTGTGTCCACTGGGAATGTGCGTCGTGCTAGTGCCAAATATTGGTATTAGCACTAGCATATCCAACACTACACAAATACGCCCACAGCACTTCAGAAAGGTCATGTGTGTCCACTGGGAATGTGCGTGGTGCTAGTGCCAAATATTGGTATTAGCACCAGCATATCCAACACTACACAAATACGCCCACAGCACTTCAGAAAGGTCATGTGTGTCCACTGGGAATGTGCGTGGTGCTAGTGCCAAATATTGGTTTTAGAACCAGCATATCCAACACTACACAAATACGCCCACAGAACTTCAGAAACTCCATGTGTGTCCACTGGGAATGTGCGTGGTGCTAGTGCCAAATATTGGTATTAGCACCAGCATATCCAACACTACATAAATACGCCCACAGCACTTCAGAAAGGTCATGTGTGTCCACTGGGAATGTGCGTGGTGCTAGTGCCAAATATTAGTATTAGCACCAGCATATCCAACACTACACAAATACGCACACAGCACTTCAGAAAGGTCATGTGTGTCCATTGGGAATGTGCGTGGTGCTAGTGCCAAATATTGGTATTAGCACCAGCATATCTAACACTACACAAATACGCCCACAGCACTTCAGAAAGGTCATGTGTGTCCACTGGGAATGTGCGTGGTGCTAGTGCCAAATATTGGTATTAGCACCAGCATATCCAACACTACACAAATACGCCCACAGCACTTCAGAAAGGTCATGTGTGTCCATTGGGAATGTGCGTGGTGCTAGTGCAAATATTGGTATTAGCACCAGCATATCTAACACTACACAAATACGCCCACAGTAGTTAAGAAACTTCATGTGTGTCCACTGGGAATGTGCGTGGTGCTAGTGCCAAATATTGGTATTAGCACCAGCATATCCAAAACTACACAAATACGCCCACATCAATTAAGAAACTTAATGTGTGTCCACTGGGAATGTGCGTGGTGTTAGTGCCAAATATTGGTATTAGCACCAGCATATCCAACACTACACAAATACGCCCACAGCACTTCAGAAAGGTCATGTGTGTCCATTGGGAATGTTCGTGGTGCTAGTGCCAAATATTGGTATTAGCACCAGCACATCCAACACTACACAAATACGCCCACAGCACTTCAGAAAGGTCATGTGTGTCCATTGAGAATGTGCGTGGTGCTAGTGCCAAATATTGGTATTAGCACCAGCATATCCAACACTACACAAATACGCCCACAGCACTTCAGAAAGGTCATGTGTGTCCACTGGGAATGTGCGTGGTGCTAGTGCCAAATATTGGTATTAGCAACAGCATATCCAACACTACACAAATACGCCCACAGCACTTCAGAAACTTCATGTGTGTCCACTGGGAATGTGCGTCGTGCTAGTGCCAAATATTGGTATTAGCACCAGCATATCCAACACTACACAAATACGCCCACAGCACTTCAGAAAGGTCATGTCTGTCCACTGGGAATGTGCGTGGTGCTAGTGCCAAATATTGGTATTAGCACCAGCATATCCAACACTACACAAATACGCCCACAGCACTTCAGAAAGGTCATGTGTGTCCACTGGGAATGTGCGTGGTGCTAGTGCCAAATATTGGTTTTAGAACCAGCATATCCAACACTACACAAATACGCCCACAGAACTTCAGAAACTCCATGTGTGTCCACTGGGAATGTGCGTGGTGCTAGTGCCAAATATTGGTATTAGCACCAGCATATCCAACACTACACAAATACGCCCACAGCACTTCAGAAAGGTCATGTGAGTCCACTGGGAATGTGCGTGGTGCTAGTGCCAAATATTGTTATTAGCACCGGCATATCCAACACTACACAAATACGCCCACAGTAGTTAAGAAACTTCATGTGTGTCCACTGGGAATGTGCGTTGTGCTAGTGCCAAATATTGGTATTAGCACCAGCATATCCAACACTACACAAATACGCCCACAGCACTTCAGAAAGGTCATGTGTGTCCATTGGGAATGTGCGTGGTGCTAGTGCCAAATATTGGTATTAGCACCAGCATATCCAACACTACACAAATACGCCCACAGCACTTCAGAAAGGTCATGTGTGTCCATTGGGAATGTGCGTGGTGCTAGTGCAAATATTGGTATTAGCACCAGCATATCTAACACTACACAAATACGCCCACAGTAGTTAAGAAACTTCATGTGTGTCCACTGGGAATGTGCGTGGTGCTAGTGCCAAATATTGGTATTAGCACCAGCATATCCAAAACTACACAAATACGCCCACATCAATTAAGAAACTTAATGTGTGTCCACTGGGAATGTGCGTGGTGTTAGTGCCAAATATTGGTATTAGCACCAGCATATCCAACACTACACAAATACGCCCACAGCACTTCAGAAAGGTCATGTGTGTCCACTGGGAATGTGCGTGGTGCTAGTTCCAAATATTGGTATTAGCACCAGCACATCCAAGACTACACAAATACGCCCACAGCACTTCAGAAAGGTCATGTGTGTCCATTGAGAATGTGCGTGGTGCTAGTGCCAAATATTGGTATTAGCACCAGCATATCCAACACTACACAAATACGCCCACAGCACTTCAGAAAGGTCATGTGTGTCCACTGGGAATGTGCGTGGTGCTAGTGCCAAATATTGGTATTAGCAACAGCATATCCAACACTACACAAATACGCCCACAGCACTTCAGAAAAGTCATGTGTGTCCACTGGGAATGTGCGTCGTGCTAGTGCCAAATATTGGTATTAGCACCAGCATATCCAACACTACACAAATACGCCCACAGTACTTCAGAAAGGTCATGTGTGTCCACTGGGAATGTGCGTGGTGCTAGTGCCAAATATTGGTATTAGCACCAGCATATCCAACACTACACAAATACGCCCACAGCACTTCAGAAAGGTCATGTGTGTCCACTGGGAATGTGCGTGGTGCTAGTGCCAAATATTGGTTTTAGAACCAGCATATCCAACACTACACAAATACGCCCACAGAACTTCAGAAACTCCATGTGTGTCCACTGGGAATGTGCGTGGTGCTAGTGCCAAATATTGGTATTAGCACCAGCATATCCAACACTACACAAATACGCCCACAGCACTTCAGAAAGGTCATGTGAGTCCACTGGGAATGTGCGTGGTGCTAGTGCCAAATATTGTTATTAGCACCGGCATATCCAACACTACACAAATACGCCCACAGTAGTTAAGAAACTTCATGTGTGTCCACTGGGAATGTGCGTGGTGCTAGTGCCAAATATTGGTATTAGCACCAGCATATCCAACACTACACAAATACGCCCACAGCACTTCAGAAAGGTCATGTGTGTCCATTGGGAATGTGCGTGGTGCTAGTGCCAAATATTGGTATTAGCACCAGCATATCCAACACTACACAAATACGCCCACAGCACTTCAGAAAGGTCATGTGTGTCCATTGGGAATGTGCGTGGTGCTAGTGCCAAATATTGGTATTAACACCAGCATATCCAACACTACACAAGTACGCCCACAGCACTTCAGAAAGGTCATGTGTGTCCACTGGGAATGTGCGTGGTGCTAGTGCCAAATATTGGTATTAGCACCAGCACATCCAACACTACACAAATACGCCCACAGCACTTCAGAAAGGTCATGTGTGTCCATTGAGAATGTGCGTGGCGCTAGTGCCAAATATTGGTATTAGCACCAGCATGTCCAACACTACACAAATACGCCCACAGCACTTCAGAAAGGTCATGTGTGTCCACTGGGAATGTGCGTGGTGCTAGTGCCAAATATTGGTATTAACAACAGCATATCCAACACTACACAAATACGCCCACAGCACTTCAGAAACTTCATGTGTGTCCACTGGGAATGTGCGTGGTGCTAGTGCCAAATATTGGTATTAGCACCAGCATATCCAACACTACACAAATACGCCCACAGCACTTCAGAAAGGTCATGTGTGTCCATTGGGAATGTGCGTGGTGCTAGTGCCAAATATTGGTATTAGCACCAGCATATCCAACACTACACAAATACGCCCACAGCACTTCAGAAAGGTCATGTGTGTCCACTGGGAATGTGCGTGGTGCTAGTGCCAAATATTGGTATTAGAACCAGCATATCCAACACTACACAAATACGCCCACAGCACTTCAGAAACTCCATGTGTGTCCACTGGGAATGTGCGTGGTGCTAGTGCCAAATATTGGTATTAGCACCAGCATATCCAACACTACACAAATACGCCCACAGCACTTCAGAAAGGTCATGTGTGTCCACTGGGAATGTGCGTGGTGCTAGTGCCAAATATTGGTATTAGCACCAGCATATCCAACACTACACAAATACGCCCACAGCACTTCAGAAAGGTCATGTGTGTCCACTGGGAATGTGCGTGGTGCTAGTGCCAAATATTGGTATTAGCACCAGCACATCCAACACTACACAAATACGCCCAAAGCACTTCAGAAAGGTCATGTGTGTCCATTGGGAATGTGCGTGGTGCTAGTGCCAAATATTGGTATTAGCACCAGCATATCCAACACTACATAAATACGCCCACAGCACTTCAGAAAGGTCATGTGTGTCCACTGGGAATGTGCGTGGTGCTAGTGCCAAATATTAGTATTAGCACCAGCATATCCAACACTACACAAATACGCACACAGCACTTCAGAAAGGTCATGTGTGTCCATTGGGAATGTGCGTGGTGCTAGTGCCAAATATTGGTATTAGCACCAGCATATCTAACACTACACAAATACGCCCACAGCACTTCAGAAAGGTCATGTGTGTCCACTGGGAATGTGCGTGGTGCTAGTGCCAAATATTGGTATTAGCACCAGCATATCCAACACTACACAAATACGCCCACAGCACTTCAGAAAGGTCATGTGTGTCCATTGGGAATGTGCGTGGTGCTAGTGCAAATATTGGTATTAGCACCAGCATATCTAACACTACACAAATACGCCCACAGTAGTTAAGAAACTTCATGTGTGTCCACTGGGAATGTGCGTGGTGCTAGTGCCAAATATTGGTATTAGCACCAGCATATCCAAAACTACACAAATACGCCCACATCAATTAAGAAACTTAATGTGTGTCCACTGGGAATGTGCGTGGTGTTAGTGCCAAATATTGGTATTAGCACCAGCATATCCAACACTACACAAATACGCCCACAGCACTTCAGAAAGGTCATGTGTGTCCACTGGGAATGTGCGTGGTGCTAGTGCCAAATATTGGTATTAGCACCAGCACATCCAAGACTACACAAATACGCTCACAGCACTTCAGAAAGGTCATGTGTGTCCATTGAGAATGTGCGTGGTGCTAGTGCCAAATATTGGTATTAGCACCAGCATATCCAACACTACACAAATACGCCCACAGCACTTCAGAAAGGTCATGTGTGTCCACTGGGAATGTGCGTGGTGCTAGTGCCAAATATTGGTATTAGCAACAGCATATCCAACACTACACAAATACGCCCACAGCACTTCAGAAACTTCATGTGTGTCCACTGGGAATGTGCGTGGTGCTAGTGCCAAATATTGGTATTAGCACCAGCATATCCAACACTACACAAATACGCCCACAGCACTTCAGAAAGGTCATGTGTGTCCACTGGGAATGTGCGTGGTGCCAGTGCCAAATATTGGTATTAGCACCAGCATATCCAACACTACACAAATACGCCCACAGCACTTCAGAAAGGTCATGTGTGTCCACTGGGAATGTGCGTGGTGCTAGTGCCAAATATTGGTTTTAGAACCAGCATATCCAACACTACACAAATACGCCCACAGAACTTCAGAAACTCCATGTGTGTCCAATGGGAATGTGCGTGGTGCTAGTGCCAAATATTGGTATTAGCACCAGCATATCCAACACTACATAAATACGCCCACAGCACTTCAGAAAGGTCATGTGTGTCCACTGGGAATGTGCGTGGTGCTAGTGCCAAATATTAGTATTAGCACCAGCATATCCAACACTACACAAATACGCACACAGCACTTCAGAAAGGTCATGTGTGTCCATTGGGAATGTGCGTGGTGCTAGTGCCAAATATTGGTATTAGCACCAGCATATCTAACACTACACAAATACGCCCACAGCACTTCAGAAAGGTCATGTGTGTCCACTGGGAATGTGCGTGGTGCTAGTGCCAAATATTGGTATTAGCACCAGCATATCCAACACTACACAAATACGCCCACAGCACTTCAGAAAGGTCATGTGTGTCCATTGGGAATGTGCGTGGTGCTAGTGCAAATATTGGTATTAGCACCAGCATATCTAACACTACACAAATACGCCCACAGTAGTTAAGAAACTTCATGTGTGTCCACTGGGAATGTGCGTGGTGCTAGTGCCAAATATTGGTATTAGCACCAGCATATCCAAAACTACACAAATACGCCCACATCAATTAAGAAACTTAATGTGTGTCCACTGGGAATGTGCGTGGTGTTAGTGCCAAATATTGGTATTAGCACCAGCATATCCAACACTACACAAATACGCCCACAGCACTTCAGAAAGGTCATGTGTGTCCACTGGGAATGTGCGTGGTGCTAGTGCCAAATATTGGTATTAGCACCAGCACATCCAACACTACACAAATACGCCCACAGCACTTCAGAAAGGTCATGTG
This sequence comes from Halisarca cf. caerulea, assembly GCA_963170055.1. Taxonomy (NCBI): domain Eukaryota; kingdom Metazoa; phylum Porifera; class Demospongiae; order Chondrillida; family Halisarcidae; genus Halisarca; species Halisarca cf. caerulea. The sequence continues at coordinate 115,190 of CAUJGJ010000371.1, forward strand.
TGTCCATTGAGAATGTGCGTGGTGCTAGTGCCAAATATTGGTATTAGCACCAGCATATCCAACACTACACAAATACGCCCACAGCACTTCAGAAAGGTCATGTGTGTCCACTGGGAATGTGCGTGGTGCTAGTGCCAAATATTGGTATTAGCAACAGCATATCCAACACTACACAAATACGCCCACAGCACTTCAGAAACTTCATGTGTGTCCACTGGGAATGTGCGTCGTGCTAGTGCCAAATATTGGTATTAGCACCAGCATATCCAACACTACACAAATACGCCCACAGCACTTCAGAAAGGTCATGTGTGTCCACTGGGAATGTGCGTGGTGCTAGTGCCAAATATTGGTATTAGCACCAGCATATCCAACACTACACAAATACGCCCACAGCACTTCAGAAAGGTCATGTGTGTCCACTGGGAATGTGCGTGGTGCTAGTGCCAAATATTGGTTTTAGAACATGCATATCCAACACTACACAAATACGCCCACAGAACTTCAGAAACTCCATGTGTGTCCACTGGGAATGTGCGTGGTGCTAGTGCCAAATATTGGTATTAGCACCAGCATATCCAACACTACACAAATACGCCCACAGCACTTCAGAAAGGTCATGTGAGTCCACTGGGAATGTGCGTGGTGCTAGTGCCAAATATTGTTATTAGCACCGGCATATCCAACACTACACAAATACACCCACAGTAGTTAAGAAACTTCATGTGTGTCCACTGGGAATGTGCGTTGTGCTAGTGCCAAATATTGGTATTAGCACCAGCATATCCAACACTACACAAATACGCCCACAGCACTTCAGAAAGGTCATGTGTGTCCATTGGGAATGTGCGTGGTGCTAGTGCCAAATATTGGTATTAGCACCAGCATATCCAACACTACACAAATACGCCCACAGCACTTCAGAAAGGTCATGTGTGTCCATTGGGAATGTGCGTGGTGCTAGTGCAAATATTGGTATTAGCACCAGCATATCTAACACTACACAAATACGCCCACAGTAGTTAAGAAACTTCATGTGTGTCCACTGGGAATGTGCGTGGTGCTAGTGCCAAATATTGGTATTAGCACCAGCATATCCAAAACTACACAAATACGCCCACATCAATTAAGAAACTTAATGTGTGTCCACTGGGAATGTGCGTGGTGTTAGTGCCAAATATTGGTATTAGCACCAGCATATCCAACACTACACAAATACGCCCACAGCACTTCAGAAAGGTCATGTGTGTCCACTGGGAATGTGCGTGGTGCTAGTGCCAAATATTGGTATTAGCACCAGCACATCCAAGACTACACAAATACGCCCACAGCACTTCAGAAAGGTCATGTGTGTCCATTGAGAATGTGCGTGGTGCTAGTGCCAAATATTGGTATTAGCACCAGCATATCCAACACTACACAAATACGCCCACAGCACTTCAGAAAGGTCATGTGTGTCCACTGGGAATGTGCGTGGTGCTAGTGCTAAATATTGGTATTAGCAACAGCATATCCAACACTACACAAATACGCCCACAGCACTTCAGAAACTTCATGTGTGTCCACTGGGAATGTGCGTCGTGCTAGTGCCAAATATTGGTATTAGCACCAGCATATCCAACACTACACAAATACGCCCACAGCACTTCAGAAAGGTCATGTGTGTCCACTGGGAATGTGCGTGGTGCTAGTGCCAAATATTGGTATTAGCACCAGCATATCCAACACTACACAAATACGCCCACAGCACTTCAGAAAGGTCATGTGTGTCCACTGGGAATGTGCGTGGTGCTAGTGCAAAATATTGGTTTTAGAACCAGCATATCCAACACTACACAAATACGCCCACAGAACTTCAGAAACTCCATGTGTGTCCACTGGGAATGTGCGTGGTGCTAGTGCCAAATATTGGTATTAGCACCAGCATATCCAACACTACACAAATACGCCCACAGCACTTCAGAAAGGTCATGTGAGTCCACTGGGAATGTGCGTGGTGCTAGTGCCAAATATTGTTATTAGCACCGGCATATCCAACACTACACAAATACGCCCACAGTAGTTAAGAAACTTCATGTGTGTCCACTGGGAATGTGCGTGGTGCTAGTGCCAAATATTGGTATTAGCAACAGCATATCCAACACTACACAAATACGCCCACAGCACTTCAGAAACTTCATGTGTGTCCACTGGGAATGTGCGTCGTGCTAGTGCCAAATATTGGTATTAGCACCAGCATATCCAACACTACACAAATACGCCCACAGCACTTCAGAAAGGTCATGTGTGTCCACTGGGAATGTGCGTGGTGCTAGTGCCAAATATTGTTATTAGCACCGGCATATCCAACACTACACAAATACGCCCACAGTAGTTAAGAAACTTCATGTGTGTCCACTGGGAATGTGCGTGGTGCTAGTGCCAAATATTGGTATTAGCAACAGCATATCCAACACTACACAAATACGCCCACAGCACTTCAGAAACTTCATGTGTGTCCACTGGGAATGTGCGTCGTGCTAGTGCCAAATATTAGTATTAGCACCAGCATATCCAACACTACACAAATACGCCCACAGCACTTCAGAAAGGTCATGTGTGTCCACTGGGAATGTGCGTGGTGCTAGTGCCAAATATTGGTATTAGCACCAGCATATCCAACACTACACAAATACGCCCACAGCACTTCAGAAAGGTCATGTGTGTCCACTGGGAATGTGCGTGGTGCTAGTGCCAAATATTGGTTTTAGAACCAGCATATCCAACACTACACAAATACGCCCACAGAACTTCAGAAACTCCATGTGTGTCCACTGGGAATGTGCGTGGTGCTAGTGCCAAATATTGGTATTAGCACCAGCATATCCAACACTACACAAATACGCCCACAGCACTTCAGAAAGGTCATGTGAGTCCACTGGGAATGTGCGTGGTGCTAGTGCCAAATATTGTTATTAGCACCGGCATATCCAACACTACACAAATACACCCACAGTAGTTAAGAAACTTCATGTGTGTCCACTGGGAATGTGCGTTGTGCTAGTGCCAAATATTGGTATTAGCACCAGCATATCCAACACTACACAAATACGCCCACAGCACTTCAGAAAGGTCATGTGTGTCCATTGGGAATGTGCGTGGTGCTAGTGCCAAATATTGGTATTAGCACCAGCATATCCAACACTACACAAATACGCCCACAGCACTTCAGAAAGGTCATGTGTGTCCATTGGGAATGTGCGTGGTGCTAGTGCAAATATTGGTATTAGCACCAGCATATCTAACACTACACAAATACGCCCACAGTAGTTAAGAAACTTCATGTGTGTCCACTGGGAATGTGCGTGGTGCTAGTGCCAAATATTGGTATTAGCACCAGCATATCCAAAACTACACAAATACGCCCACATCAATTAAGAAACTTAATGTGTGTCCACTGGGAATGTGCGTGGTGTTAGTGCCAAATATTGGTATTAGCACCAGCATATCCAACACTACACAAATACGCCCACAGCACTTCAGAAAGGTCATGTGTGTCCACTGGGAATGTGCGTGGTGCTAGTGCCAAATATTGGTATTAGCACCAGCACATCCAAGACTACACAAATACGCCCACAGCACTTCAGAAAGGTCATGTGTGTCCATTGAGAATGTGCGTGGTGCTAGTGCCAAATATTGGTATTAGCACCAGCATATCCAACACTACACAAATACGCCCACAGCACTTCAGAAAGGTCATGTGTGTCCACTGGGAATGTGCGTGGTGCTAGTGCCAAATATTGGTATTAGCAACAGCATATCCAACACTACACAAATACGCCCACAGCACTTCAGAAACTTCATGTGTGTCCACTGGGAATGTGCGTCGTGCTAGTGCCAAATATTGGTATTAGCACCAGCATATCCAACACTACACAAATACGCCCACAGCACTTCAGAAAGGTCATGTGTGTCCACTGGGAATGTGCGTGGTGCTAGTGCCAAATATTGGTATTAGCACCAGCATATCGAACACTACACAAATACGCCCACAGCACTTCAGAAAGGTCATGTGTGTCCACTGGGAATGTGCGTGGTGCTAGTGCAAAATATTGGTTTTAGAACCAGCATATCCAACACTACACAAATACGCCCACAGAACTTCAGAAACTCCATGTGTGTCCACTGGGAATGTGCGTGGTGCTAGTGCCAAATATTGGTATTAGCACCAGCATATCCAACACTACACAAATACGCCCACAGCACTTCAGAAAGGTCATGTGAGTCCACTGGGAATGTGCGTGGTGCTAGTGCCAAATATTGTTATTAGCACCGGCATATCCAACACTACACAAATACGCCCACAGTAGTTAAGAAACTTCATGTGTGTCCACTGGGAATGTGCGTGGTGCTAGTGCCAAATATTGGTATTAGCACCAGCATATCCAACACTACACAAATACGCCCACAGCACTTCAGAAAGGTCATGTGTGTCCATTGGGAATGTGCGTGGTGCTAGTGCCAAATATTGGTATTAGCACCAGCATATCCAACACTACACAAATACGCCCACAGCACTTCAGAAAGGTCATGTGTGTCCATTGGGAATGTGCGTGGTGCTAGTGCCAAATATTGGTATTAACACCAGCATATCCAACACTACACAAGTACGCCCACAGCACTTCAGAAAGGTCATGTGTGTCCACTGGGAATGTGCGTGGTGCTAGTGCCAAATATTGGTATTAGCACCAGCACATCCAACACTACACAAATACGCCCACAGCACTTCAGAAAGGTCATGTGTGTCCATTGAGAATGTGCGTGGCGCTAGTGCCAAATATTGGTATTAGCACCAGCATGTCCAACACTACACAAATACGCCCACAGCACTTCAGAAAGGTCATGTGTGTCCACTGGGAATGTGCGTGGTGCTAGTGCCAAATATTGGTATTAACAACAGCATATCCAACACTACACAAATACGCCCACAGCACTTCAGAAACTTCATGTGTGTCCACTGGGAATGTGCGTGGTGCTAGTGCAAATATTGGTATTAGCACCAGCATATCCAACACTACACAAATACGCCCACAGCACTTCAGAAAGGTCATGTGTGTCCATTGAGAATGTGCGTGGCGCTAGTGCCAAATATTGGTATTAGCACCAGCATGTCCAACACTACACAAATACGCCCACAGCACTTCAGAAAGGTCATGTGTGTCCACTGGGAATGTGCGTGGTGCTAGTGCCAAATATTGGTATTAACAACAGCATATCCAACACTACACAAATACGCCCACAGCACTTCAGAAACTTCATGTGTGTCCACTGGGAATGTGCGTGGTGCTAGTGCCAAATATTGGTATTAGCACCAGCATATCCAACACTACACAAATACGCCCACAGCACTTCAGAAAGGTCATGTGTGTCCACTGGGAATGTGCGTGGTGCTAGTGCCAAATATTGGTATTAGCACCAGCATATCCAACACTACACAAATACGCCCACAGCACTTCAGAAAGGTCATGTGTGTCCACTGGGAATGTGCGTGGTGCTAGTGCAAAATATTGGTTTTAGAACCAGCATATCCAACACTACACAAATACGCCCACAGAACTTCAGAAACTCCATGTGTGTCCACTGGGAATGTGCGTGGTGCTAGTGCCAAATATTGGTATTAGCACCAGCATATCCAACACTACACAAATACGCCCACAGCACTTCAGAAAGGTCATGTGAGTCCACTGGGAATGTGCGTGGTGCTAGTGCCAAATATTGTTATTAGCACCGGCATATCCAACACTACACAAATACGCCCACAGTAGTTAAGAAACTTCATGTGTGTCCACTGGGAATGTGCGTGGTGCTAGTGCCAAATATTGGTATTAGCACCAGCATATCCAACACTACACAAATACGCCCACAGCACTTCAGAAAGGTCATGTGTGTCCATTGGGAATGTGCGTGGTGCTAGTGCCAAATATTGGTATTAGCACCAGCATATCCAACACTACACAAATACGCCCACAGCACTTCAGAAAGGTCATGTGTGTCCATTGGGAATGTGCGTGGTGCTAGTGCCAAATATTGGTATTAACACCAGCATATCCAACACTACACAAGTACGCCCACAGCACTTCAGAAAGGTCATGTGTGTCCACTGGGAATGTGCGTGGTGCTAGTGCCAAATATTGGTATTAGCACCAGCACATCCAACACTACACAAATACGCCCACAGCACTTCAGAAAGGTCATGTGTGTCCATTGAGAATGTGCGTGGCGCTAGTGCCAAATATTGGTATTAGCACCAGCATGTCCAACACTACACAAATACGCCCACAGCACTTCAGAAAGGTCATGTGTGTCCACTGGGAATGTGCGTGGTGCTAGTGCCAAATATTGGTATTAACAACAGCATATCCAACACTACACAAATACGCCCACAGCACTTCAGAAACTTCATGTGTGTCCACTGGGAATGTGCGTGGTGCTAGTGCAAATATTGGTATTAGCACCAGCATATCCAACACTACACAAATACGCCCACAGCACTTCAGAAAGGTCATGTGTGTCCATTGAGAATGTGCGTGGCGCTAGTGCCAAATATTGGTATTAGCACCAGCATGTCCAACACTACACAAATACGCCCACAGCACTTCAGAAAGGTCATGTGTGTCCACTGGGAATGTGCGTGGTGCTAGTGCCAAATATTGGTATTAACAACAGCATATCCAACACTACACAAATACGCCCACAGCACTTCAGAAACTTCATGTGTGTCCACTGGGAATGTGCGTGGTGCTAGTGCCAAATATTGGTATTAGCACCAGCATATCCAACACTACACAAATACGCCCACAGCACTTCAGAAAGGTCATGTGTGTCCATTGGGAATGTGCGTGGTGCTAGTGCCAAATATTGGTATTAGCACCAGCATATCCAACACTACACAAATACGCCCACAGCACTTCAGAAAGGTCATGTGTGTCCACTGGGAATGTGCGTGGTGCTAGTGCCAAATATTGGTATTAGAACCAGCATATCCAACACTACACAAATACGCCCACAGCACTTCAGAAACTCCATGTGTGTCCACTGGGAATGTGCGTGGTGCTAGTGCCAAATATTGGTATTAGCACCAGCATATCCAACACTACACAAATACGCCCACAGCACTTCAGAAAGGTCATGTGTGTCCACTGGGAATGTGCGTGGTGCTAGTGCCAAATATTGCTATTAGCACCGGCATATCCAACACTACACAAATACGCCCACAGTAGTTAAGAAACTTCATGTGTGTCCACTGGGAATGTGCGTGGTGCTAGTACCAAATATTGGTATTAGCACCAGCATATCCAACACTACACAAATACGCCCACAGCACTTCAGAAAGGTCATGTGTGTCCATTGGGAATGTGCGTGGTGCTAGTGCCAAATATTGGTATTAGCACCAGCATATCCAACACTACACAAATACGCCCACAGCACTTCAGAAAGGTCATGTGTGTCCATTGGGAATGTGCGTGGTGCTAGTGCCAAATATTGGTATTAGCACCAGCATATCCAACACTACACAAATACGCCCACAGCTCTTCAGAAAGGTCATGTGTGTCCACTGGGAATGTGCGTGGTGCTAGTGCCAAATATTGGTATTAGCACCAGCACATCCAACACTACACAAATACGCCCACAGCACTTCAGAAAGGTCATGTGTGTCCATTGGGAATGTGCGTGGTGCTAGTGCCAAATATTGGTATTAGCACCAGCATATCCAACACTACATAAATACGCCCACAGCACTTCAGAAAGGTCATGTGTGTCCACTGGGTATGTGCGTGGTGCTAGTGCCAAATATTAGTATTAGCACCAGCATATCCAACACTACATAAATACGCACACAGCACTTCAGAAAGGTCATGTGTGTCCATTGGGAATGTGCGTGGTGCTAGTGCCAAATATTGGTATTAGCACCAGCATATCTAACACTACACAAATACGCCCACAGCACTTCAGAAAGGTCATGTGTGTCCACTGGGAATGTGCGTGGTGCTAGTGCCAAATATTGGTATTAGCACCAGCATATCCAACACTACACAAATACGCCCACAGCACTTCAGAAAGGTCATGTGTGTCCATTGGGAATGTGCGTGGTGTTAGTGCAAATATTGGCATTAGCACCAGCATATCTAACACTACACAAATACGCCCACAGTAGTTAAGAAACTTCATGTGTGTCCACTGGGAATGTGCGTGGTGCTAGTGCCAAATATTGGTATTAGCACCAGCATATCCAAAACTACACAAATACGCCCACATCAATTAAGAAACTTAATGTGTGTCCACTGGGAATGTGCGTGGTGTTAGTGCCAAATATTGGTATTAGCACCAGCATATCCAACACTACACAAATACGCCCACAGCACTTCAGAAAGGTCATGTGTGTCCACTGGGAATGTGCGTGGTGCTAGTGCCAAATATTGGTATTAGCACCAGCACATCCAAGACTACACAAATACGCCCACAGCACTTCAGAAAGGTCATGTGTGTCCATTGAGAATGTGCGTGGTGCTAGTGCCAAATATTGGTATTAGCACCAGCATATCCAACACTACACAAATACGCCCACAGCACTTCAGAAAGGTCATGTGTGTCCACTGGGAATGTGCGTGGTGCTAGTGCCAAATATTGGTATTAGCAACAGCATATCCAACACTACATAAATACGCCCACAGCACTTCAGAAACTTCATGTGTGTCCACTGGGAATGTGCGTCGTGCTAGTGCCAAATATTGGTATTAGCACCAGCATATCCAACACTACACAAATACGCCCACAGCACTTCAGAAAGGTCATGTGTGTCCACTGGGAATGTGCGTGGTGCTAGTGCCAAATATTGGTATTAGCACCAGCATATCCAACACTACACAAATACGCCGACAGCACTTCAGAAAGGTCATGTGTGTCCACTGGGAATGTGCGTGGTGCTAGTGCCAAATATTGGTATTAGAACCAGCATATCCAACACTACACAAATACGCCCACAGCACTTCAGAAACTCCATGTGTGTCCACTGGGAATGTGCGTGGTGCTAGTGCCAAATATTGGTATTAGCACCAGCATATCCAACACTACACAAATACGCCCACAGCACTTCAGAAAGGTCATGTGTGTCCACTGGGTATGTGCGTGGTGCTAGTACCAAATATTAGTATTAGCACCAGCATATCCAACACTACACAAATACGCACACAGCACTTCAGAAAGGTCATGTGTGTCCATTGGGAATGTGCGTGGTGCTAGTGCGAAATATTGGTATTAGCACCAGCATATCTAACACTACACAAATACGCCCACAGCACTTCAGAAAGGTCATGTGTGTCCACTGGGAATGTGCGTGGTGCTAGTGCCAAATATTGGTATTAGCACCAGCATATCCAACACTACACAAATACGCCCACAGCACTTCAGAAAGGTCATGTGTGTCCATTGGGAATGTGCGTGGTGCTAGTGCAAATATTGGCATTAGCACCAGCATATCTAACACTACACAAATACGCCCACAGTAGTTAAGAAACTTCATGTGTGTCCACTGGGAATGTGCGTGGTGCTAGTGCCAAATATTGGTATTAGCATCAGCATATCCAAAACTACACAAATACGCCCACATCAATTAAGAAACTTAATGTGTGTCCACTGGGAATGTGCGTGGTGTTAGTGCCAAATATTGGTATTAGCACCAGCATATCCAATACTACACAAATACGCCCACAGCATTTCAGAAAGGTCATGTGTGTCCACTGGGAATGTGCGTGGTGCTAGTGCCAAATATTGGTATTAGCACCAGCACATCCAAGACTACACAAATACGCCCACAGCACTTCAGAAAGGTCATGTGTGTCCATTGAGAATGTGCGTGGTGCTAGTGCCAAATATTGGTATTAGCACCAGCATATCCAACACTACACAAATACGCCCACAGCACTTCAGAAAGGTCATGTGTGTCCACTGGGAATGTGCGTGGTGCTAGTGCCAAATATTGGTATTAGCAACAGCATATCCAACACTACACAAATACGCCCACAGCACTTCAGAAACTTCATGTGTGTCCACTGGGAATGTGCGTCGTGCTAGTGCCAAATATTGGTATTAGCACCAGCATATCCAACACTACATAAATACGCCCACAGCACTTCAGAAAGGTCATGTGTGTCCACTGGGTATGTGCGTGGTGCTAGTGCCAAATATTAGTATTAGCACCAGCATATCCAACACTACATAAATACGCACACAGCACTTCAGAAAGGTCATGTGTGTCCATTGGGAATGTGCGTGGTGCTAGTGCCAAATATTGGTATTAGCACCAGCATATCTAACACTACACAAATACGCCCACAGCACTTCAGAAAGGTCATGTGTGTCCACTGGGAATGTGCGTGGTGCTAGTGCCAAATATTGGTATTAGCACCAGCATATCCAACACTACACAAATACGCCCACAGCACTTCAGAAAGGTCATGTGTGTCCATTGGGAATGTGCGTGGTGTTAGTGCAAATATTGGCATTAGCACCAGCATATCTAACACTACACAAATACGCCCACAGTAGTTAAGAAACTTCATGTGTGTCCACTGGGAATGTGCGTGGTGCTAGTGCCAAATATTGGTATTAGCACCAGCATATCCAAAACTACACAAATACGCCCACATCAATTAAGAAACTTAATGTGTGTCCACTGGGAATGTGCGTGGTGTTAGTGCCAAATATTGGTATTAGCACCAGCATATCCAACACTACACAAATACGCCCACAGCACTTCAGAAAGGTCATGTGTGTCCACTGGGAATGTGCGTGGTGCTAGTGCCAAATATTGGTATTAGCACCAGCACATCCAAGACTACACAAATACGCCCACAGCACTTCAGAAAGGTCATGTGTGTCCATTGAGAATGTGCGTGGTGCTAGTGCCAAATATTGGTATTAGCACCAGCATATCCAACACTACACAAATACGCCCACAGCACTTCAGAAAGGTCATGTGTGTCCACTGGGAATGTGCGTGGTGCTAGTGCCAAATATTGGTATTAGCAACAGCATATCCAACACTACACAAATACGCCCACAGCACTTCAGAAACTTCATGTGTGTCCACTGGGAATGTGCGTCGTGCTAGTGCCAAATATTGGTATTAGCACCAGCATATCCAACACTACACAAATACGCCCACAGCACTTCAGAAAGGTCATGTGTGTCCACTGGGAATGTGCGTGGTGCTAGTGCCAAATATTGGTATTAGCACCAGCATATCCAACACTACACAAATACGCCGACAGCACTTCAGAAAGGTCATGTGTGTCCACTGGGAATGTGCGTGGTGCTAGTGCCAAATATTGGTATTAGAACCAGCATATCCAACACTACACAAATACGCCCACAGCACTTCAGAAACTCCATGTGTGTCCACTGGGAATGTGCGTGGTGCTAGTGCCAAATATTGGTATTAGCACCAGTATATCCAACACTACACAAATACGCCCACAGCACTTCAGAAAGGTCATGTGTGTCCACTGGGTATGTGCGTGGTGCTAGTACCAAATATTAGTATTAGCACCAGCATATCCAACACTACACAAATACGCACACAGCACTTCAGAAAGGTCATGTGTGTCCATTGGGAATGTGCGTGGTGCTAGTGCCAAATATTGGTATTAGCACCAGCATATCTAACACTACACAAATACGCCCACAGCACTTCAGAAAGGTCATGTGTGTCCACTGGGAATGTGCGTGGTGCTAGTGCCAAATATTGGTATTAGCACCAGCATATCCAACACTACACAAATACGCCCACAGCACTTCAGAAAGGTCATGTGTGTCCATTGGGAATGTGCGTGGTGCTAGTGCAAATATTGGCATTAGCACCAGCATATCTAACACTACACAAATACGCCCACAGTAGTTAAGAAACTTCATGTGTGTCCACTGGGAATGTGCGTGGTGCTAGTGCCAAATATTGGTATTAGCACCAGCATATCCAAAACTACACAAATACGCCCACATCAATTAAGAAACTTAATGTGTGTCCACTGGGAATGTGCGTGGTGTTAGTGCCAAATATTGGTATTAGCACCAGCATATCCAATACTACACAAATACGCCCACAGCATTTCAGAAAGGTCATGTGTGTCCACTGGGAATGTGCGTGGTGCTAGTGCCAAATATTGGTATTAGCACCAGCACATCCAAGACTACACAAATACGCCCACAGCACTTCAGAAAGGTCATGTGTGTCCATTGAGAATGTGCGTGGTGCTAGTGCCAAATATTGGTATTAGCACCAGCATATCCAACACTACACAAATACGCCCACAGCACTTCAGAAAGGTCATGTGTGTCCACTGGGAATGTGCGTGGTGCTAGTGCCAAATATTGGTATTAGCAACAGCATATCCAACACTACACAAATACGCCCACAGCACTTCAGAAACTTCATGTGTGTCCACTGGGAATGTGCGTCGTGCTAGTGCCAAATATTGGTATTAGCACCAGCATATCCAACACTACACAAATACGCCCACAGCACTTCAGAAAGGTCATGTGTGTCCACTGGGAATGTGCGTGGTGCTAGTGCCAAATATTGGTATTAGCAACAGCATATCCAACACTACACAAATACGCCCACAGCACTTCAGAAACTTCATGTGTGTCCACTGGGAATGTGCGTCGTGCTAGTGCCAAATATTGGTATTAGCACCAGCATATCCAACACTACACAAATACGCCCACAGCACTTCAGAAAGGTCATGTGTGTCCACTGGGAATGTGCGTGGTGCTAGTGCCAAATATTGGTATTAGCACCAGCATATCCAACACTACACAAATACGCCGACAGCACTTCAGAAAGGTCATGTGTGTCCACTGGGAATGTGCGTGGTGCTAGTGCCAAATATTGGTATTAGAACCAGCATATCCAACACTACACAAATACGCCCACAGCACTTCAGAAACTCCATGTGTGTCCACTGGGAATGTGCGTGGTGCTAGTGCCAAATATTGGTATTAGCACCAGCATATCCAACACTACACAAATACGCCCACAGCACTTCAGAAAGGTCATGTGTGTCCACTGGGTATGTGCGTGGTGCTAGTACCAAATATTAGTATTAGCACCAGCATATCCAACACTACACAAATACGCACACAGCACTTCAGAAAGGTCATGTGTGTCCATTGGGAATGTGCGTGGTGCTAGTGCCAAATATTGGTATTAGCACCAGCATATCTAACACTACACAAATACGCCCACAGCACTTCAGAAAGGTCATGTGTGTCCACTGGGAATGTGCGTGGTGCTAGTGCCAAATATTGGTATTAGCACCAGCATATCCAACACTACACAAATACGCCCACAGCACTTCAGAAAGGTCATGTGTGTCCATTGGGAATGTGCGTGGTGCTAGTGCAAATATTGGCATTAGCACCAGCATATCTAACACTACACAAATACGCCCACAGTAGTTAAGAAACTTCATGTGTGTCCACTGGGAATGTGCGTGGTGCTAGTGCCAAATATTGGTATTAGCACCAGCATATCCAAAACTACACAAATACGCCCACATCAATTAAGAAACTTAATGTGTGTCCACTGGGAATGTGCGTGGTGTTAGTGCCAAATATTGGTATTAGCACCAGCATATCCAATACTACACAAATACGCCCACAGCATTTCAGAAAGGTCATGTGTGTCCACTGGGAATGTGCGTGGTGCTAGTGCCAAATATTGGTATTAGCACCAGCACATCCAAGACTACACAAATACGCCCACAGCACTTCAGAAAGGTCATGTGTGTCCATTGAGAATGTGCGTGGTGCTAGTGCCAAATATTGGTATTAGCACCAGCATATCCAACACTACACAAATACGCCCACAGCACTTCAGAAAGGTCATGTGTGTCCACTGGGAATGTGCGTGGTGCTAGTGCCAAATGTTGGTATTAGCAACAGCATATCCAACACTACACAAATACGCCCACAGCACTTCAGAAACTTCATGTGTGTCCACTGGGAATGTGCGTCGTGCTAGTGCCAAATATTGGTATTAGCACCAGCATATCCAACACTACACAAATACGCCCACAGCACTTCAGAAAGGTCATGTGTGTCCACTGGGAATGTGCGTGGTGCTAGTGATAAATATTGGTATTAGCACCAGCATATCCAACACTACACAAATACGCCCACAGCACTTCAGAAAGGTCATGTGTGTCCACTGGGAATGTGCGTGGTGCTAGTGCCAAATATTGGTATTAGCAACAGCATATCCAACACTACACAAATACGCCCACAGCACTTCAGAAACTTCATGTGTGTCCACTGGGAATGTGCGTCGTGCTAGTGCCAAATATTGGTATTAGCACCAGCATATCCAACACTACACAAATACGCCCACAGCACTTCAGAAAGGTCATGTGTGTCCACTGGGAATGTGCGTGGTGCTAGTGCCAAATATTGGTATTAGCACCAGCATATCCAACACTACACAAATACGCCGACAGCACTTCAGAAAGGTCATGTGTGTCCACTGGGAATGTGCGTGGTGCTAGTGCCAAATATTGGTATTAGAACCAGCATATCCAACACTACACAAATACGCCCACAGCACTTCAGAAACTCCATGTGTGTCCACTGGGAATGTGCGTGGTGCTAGTGCCAAATATTGGTATTAGCACCAGCATATCCAACACTACACAAATACGCCCACAGCACTTCAGAAAGGTCATGTGTGTCCACTGGGTATGTGCGTGGTGCTAGTACCAAATATTAGTATTAGCACCAGCATATCCAACACTACACAAATACGCACACAGCACTTCAGAAAGGTCATGTGTGTCCATTGGGAATGTGCGTGGTGCTAGTGCCAAATATTGGTATTAGCACCAGCATATCTAACACTACACAAATACGCCCACAGCACTTCAGAAAGGTCATGTGTGTCCACTGGGAATGTGCGTGGTGCTAGTGCCAAATATTGGTATTAGCACCAGCATATCCAACACTACACAAATACGCCCACAGCACTTCAGAAAGGTCATGTGTGTCCATTGGGAATGTGCGTGGTGCTAGTGCAAATATTGGCATTAGCACCAGCATATCTAACACTACACAAATACGCCCACAGTAGTTAAGAAACTTCATGTGTGTCCACTGGGAATGTGCGTGGTGCTAGTGCCAAATATTGGTATTAGCACCAGCATATCCAAAACTACACAAATACGCCCACATCAATTAAGAAACTTAATGTGTGTCCACTGGGAATGTGCGTGGTGTTAGTGCCAAATATTGGTATTAGCACCAGCATATCCAATACTACACAAATACGCCCACAGCATTTCAGAAAGGTCATGTGTGTCCACTGGGAATGTGCGTGGTGCTAGTGCCAAATATTGGTATTAGCACCAGCACATCCAAGACTACACAAATACGCCCACAGCACTTCAGAAAGGTCATGTGTGTCCATTGAGAATGTGCGTGGTGCTAGTGCCAAATATTGGTATTAGCACCAGCATATCCAACACTACACAAATACGCCCACAGCACTTCAGAAAGGTCATGTGTGTCCACTGGGAATGTGCGTGGTGCTAGTGATAAATATTGGTATTAGCACCAGCATATCCAACACTACACAAATACGCCCACAGCACTTCAGAAAGGTCATGTGTGTCCACTGGGAATATGCGTGGTGCTAGTGCCAAATATTGGTATTAGAACCAGCATATCCAACACTACACAAATACGCCCACAGCACTTCAGAAACTCCATGTGTGTCCACTGGGAATGTGCGTGGTGCTAGTGCCAAATATTGGTATTAGCACCAGCATATCCAACACTACACAAATACGCCCACAGCACTTCAGGAAGGTCATGTGTGTCCACTGGGAATGTGCGTGGTGCTAGTGCCAAATATTGGTATTAGCACCAGCATATCCAACACTACACAAATACGCCCACAGCACTTCAGAAAGGTCATGTGTGTCCATTGGGAATGTGCGTGGTGCTAGTGCCAAATATTGGTATTAGCACCAGCATATCCAACACTACACAAATACGCCCACAGCACTTCAGAAAGGTCATGTGTGTCCATTGGGAATGTGCGTGGTGCTAGTGCCAAATATTGGTATTAGCACCAGCATATCCAACACTACACAAATACGCCCACAGCTCTTCAGAAAGGTCATGTGTGTCCTCTGGGAATGTGCGTGGTGCTAGTGCCAAATATTGGTATTAGCACCAGCACATCCAACACTACACAAATACGCCCACAGCACTTCAGAAAGGTCATGTGTGTCCATTGGGAATGTGCGTGGTGCTAGTGCCAAATATTGGTATTAGCACCAGCATATCCAACACTACATAAATACGCCCACAGCACTTCAGAAAGGTCATGTGTGTCCACTGGGTATGTGCGTGGTGCTAGTGCCAAATATTAGTATTAGCACCAGCATATCCAACACTACACAAATACGCACACAGCACTTCAGAAAGGTCATGTGTGTCCATTGGGAATGTGCGTGGTGATAGTGCCAAATATTGGTATTAGCACCAGCATATCTAACACTACACAAATACGCCCACAGCACTTCAGAAAGGTCATGTGTGTCCACTGGGAATGTGCGTGGTGCTAGTGCCAAATATTGGTATTAGCACCAGCATATCCAACACTACACAAATACGCCCACAGCACTTCAGAAACTCCATGTGTGTCCACTGGGAATGTGCGTGGTGCTAGTGCCAAATATTGGTATTAGCACCAGCATATCCAACACTACACAAATACGCCCACAGCACTTCAGAAAGGTCCTGTGAGTCCACTGGGAATGTGCGTGGTGCTAGTGCCAAATATTGCTATTAGCACCGGCATATCCAACACTACACAAATACGCCCACAGTAGTTAAGAAACTTCATGTGTGTCCACTGGGAATGTGCGTGGTGCTAGTGCCAAATATTGGTATTAGCACCAGCATATCCAACACTACACAAATACGCCCACAGCACTTCAGAAAGGTCATGTGTGTCCATTGGGAATGTGCGTGGTGCTAGTGCCAAATATTGGTATTAGCACCAGCATATCCAACACTACACAAATACGCCCACAGCACTTCAGAAAGGTCATGTGTGTCCACTGGGTATGTGCGTGGTGCTAGTGCCAAATATTAGTATTAGCACCAGCATATCCAACACTACACAAATACGCACACAGCACTTCAGAAAGGTCATGTGTGTCCATTGGGAATGTGCGTGGTGCTAGTGCCAAATATTGGTATTAGCACCAGCATATCTAACACTACACAAATACGCCCACAGCACTTCAGAAAGGTCATGTGTGTCCACTGGGAATGTGCGTGGTGCTAGTGCCAAATATTGGTATTAGCACCAGCATATCCAACACTACACAAATACGCCCACAGCACTTAAGAAAGGTCATGTGTGTCCATTGGGAATGTGCGTGGTGCTAGTGCAAATATTGGCATTAGCACCAGCATATCTAACACTACACAAATACGCCCACAGTAGTTAAGAAACTTCATGTGTGTCCACTGGGAATGTGCGTGGTGCTAGTGCCAAATATTGGTATTAGCACCAGCATATCCAAAACTACACAAATACGCCCACATCAATTAAGAAACTTAATGTGTGTCCACTGGGAATGTGCGTGGTGTTAGTGCCAAATATTGGTATTAGCACCAGCATATCCAACACTACACAAATACGCCCACAGCATTTCAGAAAGGTAATGTGTGTCCACTGGGAATGTGCGTGGTGCTAGTGCCAAATATTGGTATTAGCACCAGCACATCCAAGACTACACAAATACGCCCACAGCACTTCAGAAAGGTCATGTGTGTCCATTGAGAATGTGCGTGGTGCTAGTGCCAAATATTGGTATTAGCACCAGCATATCCAACACTACACAAATACGCCCACAGCACTTCAGAAAGGTCATGTGTGTCCACTGGGAATGTGCGTGGTGCTAGTGCCAAATATTGGTATTAGCAACAGCATATCCAACACTACACAAATACGCCCACAGCACTTCAGAAACTTCATGTGTGTCCACTGGGAATGTGCGTCGTGCTAGTGCCAAATATTGGTATTAGCACCAGCATATCCAACACTACACAAATACGCCCACAGCACTTCAGAAAGGTCATGTGTGTCCACTGGGAATGTGCGTGGTGCTAGTGATAAATATTGGTATTAGCACCAGCATATCCAACACTACACAAATACGCCCACAGCACTTCAGAAAGGTCATGTGTGTCCACTGGGAATATGCGTGGTGCTAGTGCCAAATATTGGTATTAGAACCAGCATATCCAACACTACACAAATACGCCCACAGCACTTCAGAAACTCCATGTGTGTCCACTGGGAATGTGCGTGGTGCTAGTGCCAAATATTGGTATTAGCACCAGCATATCCAACACTACACAAATACGCCCACAGCACTTCAGAAAGGTCATGTGTGTCCATTGGGAATGTGCGTGGTGCTAGTGCCAAATATTGGTATTAGCACCAGCATATCCAACACTACACAAATACGCCCACAGCACTTCAGAAAGGTCATGTGTGTCCATTGGGAATGTGCGTGGTGCTAGTGCCAAATATTGGTATTAACACCAGCATATCCAACACTACACAAGTACGCCCACAGCACTTCAGAAAGGTCATGTGTGTCCACTGGGAATGTGCGTGGTGCTAGTGCCAAATATTGGTATTAGCACCAGCACATCCAACACTACACAAATACGCCCACAGCACTTC
Organism: Halisarca cf. caerulea; assembly: GCA_963170055.1. Classification (NCBI taxonomy): domain Eukaryota; kingdom Metazoa; phylum Porifera; class Demospongiae; order Chondrillida; family Halisarcidae; genus Halisarca; species Halisarca cf. caerulea. The sequence continues at coordinate 133,989 of CAUJGJ010000371.1, forward strand.
AGAAAGGTCATGTGTGTCCATTGGGAATGTGCGTGGTGCTAGTGCCAAATATTGGTATTAGCACCAGCATATCCAACACTACATAAATATGCCCACAACACTTCAGAAAGGTCATGTGTGTCCACTGGGAATGTGCGTGGTGCTAGTGCTAAATATTAGTATTAGCACCAGCATATCCAACACTACACAAATACGCACACAGCACTTCAGAAAGGTCATGTGTGTCCATTGGGAACGTGCGTGGTGCTAGTGCCAAATATTGGTATTAGCACCAGCATATCCAACACTACACAAATACGCCCACAGCACTTCAGAAAGGTCATGTGTGTCCACTGGGAATGTGCGTGGTGCTAGTGATAAATATTGGTATTAGCACCAGCATATCCAACACTACACAAATACGCCCACAGCACTTCAGAAAGGTCATGTGTGTCCACTGGGAATATGCGTGGTGCTAGTGCCAAATATTGGTATTAGAACCAGCATATCCAACACTACACAAATACGCCCACAGCACTTCAGAAACTCCATGTGTGTCCACTGGGAATGTGCGTGGTGCTAGTGCCAAATATTGGTATTAGCACCAGCATATCCAACACTACACAAATACGCCCACAGCACTTCAGAAAGGTCATGTGTGTCCACTGGGAATGTGCGTGGTGCTAGTGCCAAATATTGGTATTAGCAACAGCATATCCAACACTACACAAATACGCCCACAGCACTTCAGAAACTTCATGTGTGTCCACTGGGAATGTGCGTCGTGCTAGTGCCAAATATTGGTATTAGCACCAGCATATCCAACACTACACAAATACGCCCACAGCACTTCAGAAAGGTCATGTGTGTCCACTGGGAATGTGCGTGGTGCTAGTGATAAATATTGGTATTAGCACCAGCATATCCAACACTACACAAATACGCCCACAGCACTTCAGAAAGGTCATGTGTGTCCACTGGGAATATGCGTGGTGCTAGTGCCAAATATTGGTATTAGAACCAGCATATCCAACACTACACAAATACGCCCACAGCACTTCAGAAACTCCATGTGTGTCCACTGGGAATGTGCGTGGTGCTAGTGCCAAATATTGGTATTAGCACCAGCATATCCAACACTACACAAATACGCCCACAGCACTTCAGAAAGGTCATGTGTGTCCATTGGGAATGTGCGTGGTGCTAGTGCCAAATATTGGTATTAGCACCAGCATATCCAACACTACACAAATACGCCCACAGCACTTCAGAAAGGTCATGTGTGTCCATTGGGAATGTGCGTGGTGCTAGTGCCAAATATTGGTATTAACACCAGCATATCCAACACTACACAAGTACGCCCACAGCACTTCAGAAAGGTCATGTGTGTCCACTGGGAATGTGCGTGGTGCTAGTGCCAAATATTGGTATTAGCACCAGCACATCCAACACTACACAAATACGCCCACAGCACTTCAGAAAGGTCATGTGTGTCCATTGGGAATGTGCGTGGTGCTAGTGCCAAATATTGGTATTAGCACCAGCATATCCAACACTACATAAATACGCCCACAACACTTCAGAAAGGTCATGTGTGTCCACTGGGAATGTGCGTGGTGCTAGTGCTAAATATTAGTATTAGCACCAGCATATCCAACACTACACAAATACGCACACAGCACTTCAGAAAGGTCATGTGTGTCCATTGGGAACGTGCGTGGTGCTAGTGCCAAATATTGGTATTAGCACCAGCATATCCAACACTACACAAATACGCCCACAGCACTTCAGAAAGGTCATGTGTGTCCACTGGGAATGTGCGTGGTGCTAGTGATAAATATTGGTATTAGCACCAGCATATCCAACACTACACAAATACGCCCACAGCACTTCAGAAAGGTCATGTGTGTCCACTGGGAATATGCGTGGTGCTAGTGCCAAATATTGGTATTAGAACCAGCATATCCAACACTACACAAATACGCCCACAGCACTTCAGAAACTCCATGTGTGTCCACTGGGAATGTGCGTGGTGCTAGTGCCAAATATTGGTATTAGCACCAGCATATCCAACACTACACAAATACGCCCACAGCACTTCAGAAAGGTCATGTGTGTCCATTGGGAATGTGCGTGGTGCTAGTGCCAAATATTGGTATTAGCACCAGCATATCCAACACTACACAAATACGCCCACAGCACTTCAGAAAGGTCATGTGTGTCCATTGGGAATGTGCGTGGTGCAAGTGCCAAATATTGGTATTAACACCAGCATATCCAACACTACACAAGTACGCCCACAGCACTTCAGAAAGGTCATGTGTGTCCACTGGGAATGTGCGTGGTGCTAGTGCCAAATATTGGTATTAGCACCAGCACATCCAACACTACACAAATACGCCCACAGCACTTCAGAAAGGTCATGTGTGTCCATTGGGAATGTGCGTGGTGCTAGTGCCAAATATTGGTATTAGCACCAGCATATCCAACACTACATAAATACGCCCACAACACTTCAGAAAGGTCATGTGTGTCCACTGGGAATGTGCGTGGTGCTAGTGCTAAATATTAGTATTAGCACCAGCATATCCAACACTACACAAATACGCACACAGCACTTCAGAAAGGTCATGTGTGTCCATTGGGAACGTGCGTGGTGCTAGTGCCAAATATTGGTATTAGCACCAGCATATCCAACACTACACAAATACGCCCACAGCACTTCAGAAAGGTCATGTGTGTCCACTGAGAATGTGCGTGGTGCTAGTGCCAAATATTGGTATTAGCACCAGCATATCCAACACTACACAAATACGCCCACAGCACTTCAGAAAGGTCATGTGTGTCCATTGGGAATGTGCGTGGTGCTAGTACCAAATATTGGTATTAGCATCAGCATATCCAACACTACACAAATACGCCCACAGCACTTCAGAAAGGTCATGTGTGTCCACTGGGAATGTGCGTGGTGCTAGTGCCAAATATTGGTATTAACACCAGCATATCCAACACTACACAAATACGCCCACAGCACTTCAGAAAGGTCATGTGTGTCCATTGGGAATGTGCGTGGTGCTAGTGCCAAATATTGGTATTAGCACCAGCATATCCAATACTACACAAATACGCCCACAGCACTTCAGAAAGGTCATGTGTGTCCATTGGGAATGTGCGTGGTGCTAGTGCCAAATATTGGTATTAGCACCAGCATATCCAACACTACACAAATACGCCCACAGCACTTCAGAAAGGTCATGTGTGTCCACTGGGAATGTGCGTGGTGCTAGTGCCAAATATTGGTATTAGCACCAGCATATCCAACACTACACAAATACGCCCACAGCACTTCAGAAAGGTCATGTGTGTCCATCGGGAATGTGCGTGGTGCTAGTGCCAAATATTGGTATTAGCACCAGCATATCCAACACTACATAAATACGCCCACAGCACTTCAGAAAGGTTATGTGTGTCCACTGGGAATGTGCGTGGTGCTAGTGCCAAATATTAGTATTAGCACCAGCATATCCAACACTACACAAATACGCCCACAGCACTTCAGAGAGGTCATGTGTGTCCACTGGGAATGTGCGTGGTGCTAGTGCCAAATATTGGTATTAGCACCAGCATATCCAACACTACACAAATACGCCCACAGCACTTCAGAAAGGTCATGTGTGTCCACTGGGAATGTTCGTGGTGCTAGTGCCAAATATTGGTATTAGCACCAGCATATCCAACATTACACAAAAACGACTACAGTAGTTAAGAAACTTCATGTGTGTCAACTGGGAACGTGCGTGGTGCTAGTGCCAAATATTGGTATTAGCACCAGCATATATAACACTACATAAATACGCCCACAACACTTCAGAAACTTCATGTGTGTCCACTGGGAATGTGCATGGTGCTATTGCCAAATATTTGTATTAGCACCAGCATATCCAACACTACACAAATACGCCCACAGCAGTTAAGAAACTTCATGTGTGTCCACTGGGAATGTGCGTGGTGCTAGTGCCAAATATTGGTATTAGCACCAGCATATCCAACACTACACAAATACGCCCACAGTACTTCAGAAACTTCACGTGTGTCCACTCGGAATGTGCGTGGTGCTAGTACCAAATATTGGTATTAGCACCAGCATATCCAACACTACACAAATGCACCCACTGCACTTCAGAAACTTCATGTGTGTCCACTGGGAATGTGCGTGGTGCTAGTGCCAAATATTGGTATTAGCACCAGCATATCTAACACTACACAAATACGCCCACAGTAGTTAAGAAACTTCATGTGTGTCCACTGGGAATGTGCGTGGTGCTAGTGAAAAATATTGGTATTAGCTTCAGTGTATCCAACACTACACAAATACGCCCACAGCACTTCAGAAAGGTCATGTGTGTCCACTGGGAATATGCGTGGTGCTAGTGCCAAATATTGGTATTAGCACCAGCATATCCAACACTACACAAATACGCCCACAGCACTTCAGAAAGGTCATGTGTGTCCACTGGGAATGTGCGTGGTGCTAGTGCCAAATATTGGTATTAGCACCAGCATTTCCAACACTACACAAATACGCCCACAGCACTTCAGAAAGGTCATGTGTGTCCACTGGGAATGTGCGTGGTGCTAGTGCCAAATATTGGTATTAGCACCAGCATATCCAACACTACAGAAATGTGCCCACATCACTTCAGAAACTTCATGTGTGTCCACTTGGAATGTGCGTGGTGCTAGTGCTAAATATTGGTATTAGCACCAGCATATCCAACACTACACAAATACGCCCACAGTACTTCAGAAACTTCATGTGTGTCCTCTGGGAATGTGCGTGGTGCTAGTGCCAAATATTGGCATTTAGCACCAGCATATCCAACACTACAGAAATACGCCCACAGCAGTTAAGAAACTTCATGTGTGTCCACTGGGAATTTGCGTGGTGCTAGTGCCAAATATTGGTATTAACACCAGCATATCCAACACTACACAAATACGCCCACAGTACTTCACAAACTTCATGTGTGTCCACTGGGAATGTGCGTGGTGCTAGTGCCAAATATTGGTATTAGCACCAGCATATCCAACACTACACAAATACGCCCACAGCAGTTTAGAAACTTCATGTGTGCCCACTGGGAATGTGCGTTGTGCTAGTGCCAAATATTGGTATTAGCACCAGCATATCCAACACTACACAAATGTGCCCACAGCACTTCAGAAACTTCATGTGTGTCCACTGGGAATGTGCGTGATGCTATTGCTAAATATTGGTATTAGCACCAGCATATCCAACACTACACAAATACGCCCACAACACTTCAGAAACTTCATGTGTGTCCACTGGGTATGAGCGTGGTGCTAGTGCTAAATATTGGTATTAGCACCAGCATATCCAACTTTACACAAATGCGTCCACAGCACTTCAGAAACTTCATGTGTGTCCACTGGGAATGTGTGTGGTTCTAGTGCCAAATATTGGTATTAGCACCAGCATATCCAACACTACACAAATACGCCCACAGAAGTTCAGAACCTTCATGTGTGTTCACTGGGAAAGAGCGTGGTGCTAGTGCTAATTATTGGTATTAGCACCAGCATATCCAACTTTACACAAATGCACCCACAGCACTTCAGAAACTTCATGTGTGTCCACTGGGAATGTGCGTGGTACTAGTACCAAATATTGGTATTAGCACCAGCATATCCAACACTACACAAATACGCCCACAGCACTTCAAATACTTCATGTGTGTCCACTGGGAATGTGCGTGGTGCTAATGCCAAATATTGGTATTAGCACCAGCATATCCAACACTACACAAATACGCCCACAGCACTTCAGAAACTTCATGTGTGTCCACTGGGAATGTGCGTGGTGCTAGTGCCAAATATTGGTATTAGCACCAGCATATCGAACACTACACAAATACGCCCACAGTACTTCAGAAACTTCATGTGTGCCCACTGGGAATGTGTGTGGTGCCAGTACCAAATATCGGTATTAGCACCAGCATATCCAACACTACACAAATACGCCAACAGAAGTTCAGAACCTTCATGTGTGTCCACTGGGAATGAGCGTGGTGCTAGTGCTAAATATTGGTATTAACACCAGCATATCCAACACTACACAAATGTGCCCACAGCACTTCAGAAGCTTCATGTGTGTCCACTGGGAATGTGCGTTGTTCTAGTACCAAATATTGGTATTAGCACCAGCATATCCAACACTACACAAATACGCCCACAGCACTTCAGAAACTTCATGTGTGTCCACTGGGAATGTGCGTGGTGCTAGTGCCAAATATTGGTATTAGCACCAGCATATCCAACACTACACAAATGTGCCCACAGCACTTCAGAAACTTCATGTGTGTCCACTGGGAATGTGCGTGGTGCTAGTGCCAAATATTGGCATTTAGCACCAGCATATCCAACACTACAGAAATACGCCCACAGCAGTTAAGAAACTTCATGTGTGTCCACTGGGAATTTGCGTGGTGCTAGTGCCAAATATTGGTATTAACACCAGCATATCCAACACTACACAAATACGCCCACAGTACTTCACAAACTTCATGTGTGTCCACTGGGAATGTGCGTGGTGCTAGTGCCAAATATTGGTATTAGCACCAGCATATCCAACACTACACAAATACGCCCACAGCAGTTAAGAAACTTCATGTGTGCCCACTGGGAATGTGCGTTGTGCTAGTGCCAAATATTGGTATTAGCACCAGCATATCCAACACTACACAAATGTGCCAACAGCACTTCAGAAACTTCATGTGTGTCCACTGGGAATGTGCGTGGTGCTATTGCTAAATATTGGTATTAGCACCAGCATATCCAACACTACACAAATACGCCCACAACACTTCAGAAACTTCATGTGTGTCCACTGGGTATGAGCGTGGTGCTAGTGCTAAATATTGGTATTAGCACCAGCATATCCAACTTTACACAAATGCGCCCACAGCACTTCAGAAACTTCATGTGTGTCCACTGGGAATGTGTGTGGTTCTAGTGCCAAATATTGGTATTAGCACCAGCATATCCAACACTACACAAATACGCCCACAGAAGTTCAGAAACTTCATGTGTGTCCACTGGGAAAGAGCGTGGTGCTAGTGCTAATTATTGGTATTAGCACCAGCATATCCAACTTTACACAAATGCACCCACAGCACTTCAGAAACTTCATGTGTGTCCACTGGGAATGTGCGTGGTACTAGTACCAAATATTGGTATTAGCACCAGCATATCCAACACTACACAAATACGCCCACAGCACTGCAAATACTTCATGTGTGTCCACTGGGAATGTGCGTGGTGCTAATGCCAAATATTGGTATTAGCACCAGCATATCCAACACTACACAAATACGCCCACAGCACTTCAGAAACTTCATGTGTGTCCACTGGGAATGTGCGTGGTGCTAGTGCCAAATATTGGTATTAGCACCAGCATATCGAACACTACACAAATACGCCCACAGTACTTCAGAAACTTCATGTGTGCCCACTGGGAATGTGTGTGGTGCCAGTACCAAATATCGGTATTAGCACCAGCATATCCAACACTACACAAATACGCCCACAGAAGTTCAGAACCTTCATGTGTGTCCACTGGGAATGAGCGTGGTGCTAGTGCTAAATATTGGTATTAGCACCAGCATATCCAACTTTACACAAATGCACCCACAGCACTTCAGAAACTTCATGTGTGTCCACTGAGAATGTGCGTGGTTCTAGTGCCAAATATTGGTATTAGCACCAGCATATCCAACACTACACAAATGTGCCCACAGAAGTTCAGAAACTTCATGTGTGTCCACTGGGAATGTGCGTGATGCTAGTGCCAAATATTGGTATTAGCACCAGCATATCCAACACTACACAAATGTGCCCACAGCACTTCAGAAACTTCATGTGTGTCCACTGGGAATGTGCGTGGTGCTAGTGCCAAATATTGTTATTAGCACCAGCATATCCAACACTACACAAATACGCCCACAGCAGTTAAGAAACTTCATGTGTGTCCAGTGGGAATTTGAGTGGTGCTAGTGCCAAATATTGGTATTAACACCAGCATATCCAACACTACACAAATGTGCCCACAGCACTTCAGAAGCTTCATGTGTGTCCACTAGGAATGTGCGTTGTTCTAGTACCAAATATTGGTATTAGCACCAGCATATCCAACACTACACAAATACGCCCACAGCACTTCAGAAACTTCATGTGTGTCCACTGGGAATGTGCGTGGTGCTAGTGCCAAATATTGGTATTAGCACCAGCATATCCAACACTACACAAATGTGCCCACAGCACTTCAGAAACTTCATGTGTGTCCACTGGGAATGTGCGTGGTGCTATTGCTAAATATTGGTATTAGCACCAGCATATCCAACACTACACAAATACGCCCACAGCACTTCAGAAACTTCATGTGTGTCCACTGGGTATGAGCGTGGTGCTAGTGCTAAATATTGGTATTAGCACCAGCATATCCAACTTTACACAAATGCGCCCACAGCACTTCAGAAACTGCATGTGTGTCAACTGGGAATGTGTGTGGTTCTAGTGCCAAATATTGGTATTAGCACCAGCATATCCAACACTACACAAATACGCCCACAGCAGTTAAGAAACTTCATGTGTGTCCACTCGGAATGTGCGTGGTGCTAGTGCCAAATATTGGTATTAGCACCAGCATATCCAACACTACACAAATGCACCCACAGCAGTTAAGAAACTTCATGTGTGTCCACTTGGAATGTGCGTGGTGCTAGTGCCAAATATTGGTATTAGCACCAGCATATCCAACACTACACAAATACACCCACAGAAGTTCAGAACCTTCATGTGTGTCCACTGGGAAAGAGCGTGGTGCTAGTGCTAAATATTGGTATTAGCACCAGCATATCCAACTTTACACAAATGCACCCACAGCACTTCAGAAACTTCATGTGTGTCCACTGGGAATGTGCGTGGTGCTAGTGCCAAATATTGGTATTAGCACCAGCATATCCAACACTACTCAAATTTTCGCACAGAAGTTCAGAAACTTCATGTGTGTCCACTGGGAATGTGCGTGGTGCTAGTGCCAAATATTGGTATTAGCACCAGCATATCCAACACTACACAAATGTGCCCACATCACTTCAGAAACTTCATGTGTGTCCACTCGGAATGTGCGTGGTGCTAGTACCAAATATTGGTATTAGAACCAGCATATCCAACACTACACAAATGCACCCACTGCACTTCAGAAACTTCATGTGTGTCCACTGGGAATGTGCGTGGTGCTAGTGCTAAATATTGGTATTAGCACCAGCATATCCAACACTACACAAATGTGCCCACAGAAGTTCAGAAACTTCATGTGTGTCCACTGGGAATTTGCGTGGTGCTAGTGCCAAATATTGGTATTAACACCAGCATATCCAACACTACACAAATACGCCCACAGTACTTCACAAACTTCATGTGTGTCCACTGGGAATGTGCGTGGTGCTAGTGCCAAATATTGGTATTAGCACCAGCATATCCAACACTACAGAAATACGCTTACAGCACTTCAGAAACTTCATGTGTGTCCACTGTGAATGTGCGTGGTGCTAATGCGAAATATTGGTATTAGCACCAGCATATCCAACACTACACAAATACGCCCACAGCAGTTAAGAAACTTCATGTGTGTCCACTGGGAATGTGCGTGGTGCTAGTGCCAAATAATGGTATTAGCACCAAGCATATCCAACTTTACACAAATGCGCACACAGCACTTCAGAAACTTCATGTGTGTCCACTGGGAATGTGTGTGGTTCTAGTGCCAATTATTGGTATTAGCACCAGCATATCCAACACTACACAAATACGCCCACAGCAGTTAAGAAACTTCATGTGTGTCCACTGGGAATGTGCGTGGTGCTAGTGCCAAATATTGGTATTAGCACCAGCATATCCAACACTACACAAATGCACCCACAGCACTTCAGAAACTTCATGTGTGTCCACTGGGAATGTGCGTTGTGCTAGTGCCAAATATTGGTATTAGCACCAGCATATCCAACACTACACAAATACACCCACAGAAGTTCAGAACATTAATGTGTGTCCATTGGGAAAGAGCGTGGTGTTAGTGCTAAATATTGGTATTAGCACCAGCATATCCAACTTTACACAAATGCACCCACAGCACTTCAGAAACTTCATGTGTGTCCACTGGGAATGTGCGTGGTGCTAGTGACAAATATTGGTATTAACAGCAGCATATCCAACACTACAGAAATACGCTTACAGCACTTCAGAAACTTCATGTGTGTCCACTTGGAATGTGTGTGGTGCTAGTACCAAATATTGGTATTAGCACCAGCATATCCAACACTACAGAAATACACCCACAGAAGTTCAGAACCTTAATGTGTGTCCATTGGGAAAGAGCGTGGTGCTAGTGCAAAATATTGGTATTAGCACCAGCATATCCAACTTTATGCAAATGCACCCACAGCACTTCAGAAAGGTCATGTGTGTCCACTGGGAATGTGCGTGGTGCTAGTGACAAATATTGGTATTAACACCAGCATATCCAACACTACACAAATACGCCCACAGCACTTCAGAAACTTCATGTGTGTCCACTGGGAATGTGCGTGGTGCTAGTGCCAAATATTGGTATTAGCACCAGCATATCCAACACTACACAAATACGCCCACAGTACTTCAGAAACTTCATGTGTGTCCACTGGGAATGTGCGTGGTGCTAGTGACAAATATTGGAATTAACACCAGCATATCCAACACTACAGAAATACGCTTACAGCACTTCAGAAACTTCATGTGTGTCCACTGGGAATGTGTGTGGTGCTAGTGACAAATATTGGTATTAACACCAGCATATCCAACACTACAGAAATACGCTTACAGCACTTCAGAAACTTCATGTGTGTCCTCTGGGAATGTGCGTGGTGCTATTGCTAAATATTGGTATTAGCACCAGCATATCAAACACTACACAAATACGCCCACAGCACTTCAGAAACTTCATGTGTGTCCCTGGGTATGAGCGTGGTGCTAGTGCTAAATATTGGTATTAGCACCAGCATATCCAACTTTACACAAATGCACCCACAGCACTTCAGAAACTTCATGTGTGTCCACTGGGAATGTGTGTGGTTCTAGTGCCAAATATTGGTATTAGCACCAGCATATCCAACACTACACAAATACACCCACAGAAGTTCAGAACCTTAATGTGTGTCCATTGGGAAAGAGCGTGGTACTAGTGCTAAATATTGGTATTAGCACCAGCATATCCAACTTTACACAAATGCACCCACAGCACTTCAGAAACTTCATGTGTGTCCACTGGGAATGTGCGTGGTGCTAGTGACAAATATTGGTATTAACACCAGCATATCCAACACTACAGAAATACGCTTACAGCACTTCAGAAACTTCATGTGTGTCCACTGGGAATGTGTGTGGTGCTAGTACCAAATATTGGTATTAGCACCAGCATATCCAACACTACACAAATGCACCCACAGCACTTCAGAAACTTCATGTGTGTCCACTTGGAATGTGCATGGTGCTATTGCCAAATTTTGGTATTAGCACCAGCATATCCAACACTACACAAATACACCCACAGAAGTTCAGAACCTTAATGTGTGTCCATTGGGAAAGAGCGTGGTGCTAGTGCAAAATATTGGTATTAGCACCAGCATATCCAACTTTACACAAATGCACCCACAGCACTTCAGAAACTTCATGTGTGTCCACTGGGAATGTGCGTGGTGCTAGTGACAAATATTGGTATTAACACCAGCATATCCAACACTACAGAAATACGCTTACAGCACTTCAGAAACTTCATGTGTGTCCACTGGGAATGTGTGTGGTGCTAGTGCCAAATATTGGTATTAGCACCAGCATATCCAACACTACACAAATACGTCCACAGAAGTTCAGAAACTTCATGTGTGTCCACTGGGAATGTGCGTGGTGCTAGTGCAAAATATTGGTATTAACACCAGCATATCCAACACTACACAAATACGGCACAGCACTTCAGAAACTTCATGTGTGTCCACTGGGAATGTGCGTGGTGCTAGTGCCAAATATTGGTATTAGCACCAGCATATCCAACACTACACAAATACGCCCACAGTACTTCAGAAACTTCATGTGTGTCCACTGGGAATGTGCGTGGTGCTAGTGACAAATATTGGTATTAACACCAGCATATCCAACACTACAGAAATACGCTTACAGCACTTCAGAAACTTCATGTGTGTCCACTGGGAATGTGTGTGGTGCTAGTGCCAAATATTGGTATTAACACCAGCATATCCAACACTACAGAAATACGCTTACAGCACTTCAGAAACTTCATGTGTGTCCTCTGGGAATGTGCGTGGTGCTATTGCTAAATATTGGTATTAGCACCAGCATATCCAACACTACACAAATACGCCCACAGCACTTCAGAAACTTCATGTGTGTCCCTGGGTATGAGCGTGGTGCTAGTGCTAAATATTGGTATTAGCACCAGCATATCCAACTTTACACAAATGCACCCACAGCACTTCAGAAACTTCATGTGTGTCCACTGGGAATGTGTGTGGTTCTAGTGCCAAATATTGGTATTAGCACCAGCATATCCAACACTACACAAATACGCCCACAGCAGTTAAGAAACTTCATGTGTGTCCACTGGGAATGTGCGTGGTGCTAGTGCCAAATATTGGTATTAGCACCAGCATATCCAAAACTACACAAATACGCCCACAGCAGTTAAGAAACTTCATGTGTGTCCACTGGGAATGTGCGTGTATCTAGTTCCAAATATTGGTATTAGCACCAGCATATCCAACAATACACAAATGCACCCACTGCACTTCAGAAACTTCATGTGTGTCCACTGGGAATGTGCGTGGTGCTAGTGCCAAATATTGGTATTAGCACCAGCATATCCAACACTACACAAATATGCCCACAGAAGTTCAGAAACTTCATGTGTGTCCACTGGGAATGTGCGTGATGCTAGTGCCAAATATTGGTATTAGCACCAGCATATCCAACACTACACAAATGTGCCCACATCACTTCAGAAACTTCATGTGTGTCCACTCGGAATGTGCGTGGTGCTAATGCGAAATATTGGTATTAGCACCAGCATATCCAACACTACACAAATACGCCCACAGTACTTCACAAACTTCATGTGTGTCCTCTGGGAATGTGCGTGGTGCTAGTGCCAAATATTGGTATTAGCACCAGCATATCCAACACTACACAAATACGCCCACAGCAGTTAAGAAACTTCATGTGTGTCCACTGGGAATTTGCGTGGTGCTAGTGCCAAATATTGGTATTAACACCAGCATATCCAACACTACACAAATACGCCCACAGTACTTCACAAACTTCATGTGTGTCCACTGGGAATGTGCGTGGTGCTAGTGCCAAATATTGGTATTAGCACCAGCATATCCAACACTACACAAATACGCCCACAGCAGTTAAGAAACTTCATGTGTGTCCACTGGGAATGTGCGTGGTGCTAGTGCCAAATATTGGTATTTGCACCAGCATATCCAAAACTACACAAATACGCCCACAGCAGTTAAGAAACTTCATGTGTGTCCACTGGGAATGTGCGTGTATCTAGTTCCAAATATTGGTATTAGCACCAGCATATCCAACAATACACAAATGCACCCACTGCACTTCAGAAACTTCATGTGTGTCCACTGGGAATGTGCGTGGTGCTAGTGCCAAATATTGGTATTAGCACCAGCATATCCAACACTACACAAATATGCCCACAGAAGTTCAGAAACTTCATGTGTGTCCACTGGGAATGTGCGTGATGCTAGTGCCAAATATTGGTATTAGCACCAGCATATCCAACACTACACAAATGTGCCCACATCACTTCAGAAACTTCATGTGTGTCCACTCGGAATGTGCGTGGTGCTAATGCGAAATATTGGTATTAGCACCAGCATATCCAACACTACACAAATACGCCCACAGTACTTCACAAACTTCATGTGTGTCCTCTGGGAATGTGCGTGGTGCTAGTGCCAAATATTGGTATTAGCACCAGCATATCCAACACTACACAAATACGCCCACAGCAGTTAAGAAACTTCATGTGTGTCCACTGGGAATTTGCGTGGTGCTAGTGCCAAATATTGGTATTAACACCAGCATATCCAACACTACACAAATACGCCCACAGTACTTCACAAACTTCATGTGTGTCCACTGGGAATGTGCGTGGTGCTAGTGCCAAATATTGGTATTAGCACCAGCATATCCAACACTACAGAAAAACGCTTACAGCACTTCAGAAACTTCATGTGTGTCCACTGTGAATGTGCGTGGTGCTAATGCCAAATATTGGTATTAGCACCAGCATATCCAACACTACACAAATACGCCCACAGCAGTTAAGAAACTTCACGTGTGCCCACTGGGAATGTGCGTGGTGCTATTGCTAAATATTGGTATTAACACCAGCATATCCAACACTACACAAATACGCCCACAGCACTCCCGAATCTTCATGTGTGTCCACTGGGAATGTGTGTGGTTCTAGTGCCAAATATTGGTATTAGCACCAGCATATCCAACACTACACAAATACGCCCACAGCAGTTAAGAAACTTCATGTGTGTCCACTGGGAATGTGCGTGGTGCTAGTGCCAAATATTGGTATTAGCACCAGCATATCCAACACTACACAAATACACCCACAGCAGTTAAGAAACTTCATGTGTGTCCACTGGGAATTTGCGTGGTGCTAGTGCCAAATATTGGTATTAACACCAGCATATCCAACACTACACAAATATGCCCACAGTACTTCACAAACTTCATGTGTGTCCACTGGGAATTGGCGTGGTGCTAGTGCAAATATTGGTATTAGCACCAGCATATCCAACACTACAGAAATACGCTTACAGCACTTCAGAAACTTCATGTGTGTCCACTGTGAATGTGCGTGGTGCTAATGCCAAATATTGGTATTAGCACCAGCATATCCAACACTACACAAATACGCCCACAGCAGTTAAGAAACTTCATGTGTGTCCACTGGGAATGTGCGTGGTGCTATTCCTAAATATTGGTATTACCACCAGCATATCCAACACTACACAAATACGCCCACAGCACTTCAGAAACTTCATGTGTGTCCACTGGGTATGAGCGTGGTGCTAGTGCTAAATATTGGTATTAGCACTAGCATATCCAACTTTACACAAATGCGCCCACAGCACTTCAGAAACTTCATGTGTGTCCACTGGGAATGTGTGTGGTTCTAGTGCCAAATATTGGTATTAGCACCAGCATATCCAACACTACACAAATACGCCCACAGCAGTTAAGAAACTTCATGTGTGTCCACTGGGAATGTGCGTTGTGCTAGTGCCAAATATTGGTATTAGCACCAGCATATCCAACACTACACAAATGTGCCCACATCACTTCAGAAACTTCATGTGTGTCCACTCGGAATGTGCGTGGTGCTAGTGCCAAATATTGGTATTAGCACCAGCATATCCAACACTACACAAATACGCCCACAGTACTTCAGAAACTTCATGTGTGTCCTCTGGGAATGTGCGTGGTGCTAGTGCCAAATATTGGTATTAGCACCAGCATATCCAACACTACACAAATACGCCCACAGCAGTTAAGAAACTTCATGTGTGTCCACTGGGAATTTGCGTGGTGCTAGTGCCAAATATTGGTATTACCACCAGCATATCCAACACTACACAAATTCGCCCACAGTACTTCACAAACTTCATGTGTGTCCACTGGGAATGTGCGTGGTGCTAGTGCCAAATATTGGTATTAGCACCAGCATATCCAACACTACAGAAATACGCTTACAGCACTTCAGAAACATCATGTGTGTCCACTGGGAATGTGTGTGGTGCTAGTGCCAAATATTGGTATTAGCACCAGCATATCCAACACTACACAAATACGTCCACAGAAGTTCAGAAACTTCATGTGTGTCCACTGGGAATGTGCGTGGTGCTAGTGCAAAATATTGGTATTAACACCTGCATATCCAACACTACACAAATACGCACACAGCACTTCAGAAAGGTCATGTGTGTCCAGTGGGAATGTGCGTGGTGCTAGTGCGAAATATTGGTATTAGCACCAGCATATCTAACACTACACAAATACGCTTACAGCACTTCAGAAACTTCATGTGTGTCCACTTGGAATGTGTGTGGTGCTAGTACCAAATATTGGTATTAGCACCAGCATATCCAACACTACACAAATGCACCCACAGCACTTCAGAAACTTCATGTGTGTCCACTGGGAATGTGCGTGGTGCTAGTGCCAAATATTGGTATTAGCACCAGCATATCCAACACTACACAAATACACCCACAGAAGTTCAGAACCTTAATGTGTGTCCATTGGGAAAGAGCGTGGTGCTAGTGCAAAATATTGGTATTAGCACCAGCATATCCAACTTTATACAAATGCACCCACAGCACTTCAGAAACTTCATGTGTGTCCACTGGGAATGTGCGTGGTGCTAGTGCCAAATATTGGTATTAGCACCAGCATATCCAACACTACACAAATACGTCCACAGAAGTTCAGAAACTTCATGTGTGTCCACTGGGAATGTGCGTGGTGCTAGTGCAAAATATTGGTATTAACACCAGCATATCCAACACTACACAAATACGCACACAGCACTTCAGAAAGGTCATGTGTGTCCAGTGGGAATGTGCGTGGTGCTAGTGCCAAATATTGGTATTAGCACCAGCATATCTAACACTACACAAATACGCTTACAGCACTTCAGAAACTTCATGTGTGTCCACTTGGAATGTGTGTGGTGCTAGTACCAAATATTGGTATTAGCACCAGCATATCCAACACTACACAAATGCACCCACAGCACTTCAGAAACTTCATGTGTGTCCACTGGGAATGTGCGTGGTGCTAGTGCCAAATATTGGTATTAGCACCAGCATATCCAACACTACACAAATACACCCACAGAAGTTCAGAACCTTAATGTGTGTCCATTGGGAAAGAGCGTGGTGCTAGTGCAAAATATTGGTATTAGCACCAGCATATCCAACTTTATACAAATGCACCCACAGCACTTCAGAAACTTCATGTGTGTCCACTGGGAATGTGCGTGGTGCTAGTGACAAATATTGGTATTAACACCAGCATATCCAACACTACAGAAATACGCTTACAGCACTTCAGAAACTTCATGTGTGTCCACTGGGAATGTGTGTGGTGCTAGTACCAAATATTGGTATTAGCACCAGCATATCCAACACTACACAAATACGCCCACAGAAGTTCAGAAACTTCATGTGTGTCCACTGGGAATGTGCGTGGTGCTAGTGCAAAATATTGGTATTAACACCAGCATATCCAACACTACACAAATACGCCCACAGCACTTCAGAAACTTCATGTGTGTCCACTGGGAATGTGCGTGGTGCTAGTGCCAAATATTGGTATTAGCACCAGCATATCCAACACTACAGAAATACGCTTACAGCACTTCAGAAACTTCATGTGTGTCCACTGGGAATGTGTGTGGTGCTAGTGACAAATATTGGTATTAACACCAGCATATCCAACACTACAGAAATACGCTTACAGCACTTCAGAAACTTCATGTGTGTCCTCTGGGAATATGCGTGGTGCTATTGCTAAAAATTGGTATTAGCACCAGCATATCCAACACTACACAAATACGCCCACAGCACTTCAGAATCTTCATGTGTGTCCCTGGGTATGAGCGTGGTGCTAGTGCTAAATATTGGTATTAGCACCAGCATATCCAACTTTACACAAATACGCCCACAGCAGTTAAGAAACTTAATGTGTGTCCACTGGGATTGTGCGCGGTGCTAGTGCCAAATATTGGTATTAGCACCAGCATATCCAACACTACACAAATACACCAACAGAAGTTCAGAACCTTAATGTGTGTCCATTGGGAAAGAGCGTGGTACTAGTGCTAAATATTGGTATTAGCACCAGCATATCCAACTTTACACAAATGCACCCACAGCACTTCAGAAACTTCATGTGTGTCCACTGGGAATGTGCGTGGTGCTAGTGACAAATATTGGAATTAACACCAGCATATCCAACACTACACAAATACGCTTACAGCACTTCAGAAACTTCATGTGTGTCCACTGGGAATGTGGGTGGTGCTAGTACCAAATATTGGTATTAGCACCAGCATATCCAACACTACACAAATGCACCCACAGCACTTCAGAAACTTCATGTGTGTCCACTGGGAATGTGCGTGGTGCTAGTGCCAAATTTTGGTATTAGCACCAGCATATCCAACACTACACAAATACACCCACAGAAGTTCAGAACCTTAATGTGTGTCCATTGGGAAAGAGCGTGGTGCTAGTGCAAAATATTGGTATTAGCACCAGCATATCCAACTTTACACAAATGCACCCACAGCACTTCAGAAACTTCATGTGTGTCCACTGGGAATGTGCGTGGTGCTAGTGACAAATATTGGTATTAACACCAGCATATCCAACACTACAGAAATACGCTTACAGCACTTCAGAAACTTCATGTGTGTCCACTGGGAATGTGCGTGGTGCTAGTGCCAAATATTGGTATTAGCACCAGCATATCCAACACTACACAAATACGTCCACAGAAGTTCAGAAACTTCATGTGTGTCCACTGGGAATGTGCGTGGTGCTAGTGCAAAATATTGGTATTAACACCAGCATATCCAACACTACACAAATACGGCACAGCACTTCAGAAACTTCATGTGTGTCCACTGGGAATGTGCGTGGTGCTAGTGCCAAATATTGGTATTAGCACCAGCATATCCAACACTACACAAATACGCCCACAGTACTTCAGAAACTTCATGTGTGTCCACTGGGAATGTGCGTGGTGCTAGTGACAAATATTGGTATTAACACCAGCATATCCAACACTACAGAAATACGCTTACAGCACTTCAGAAACTTCATGTGTGTCCACTGGGAATGTGTGTGGTGCTAGTGACAAATATTGGTATTAACACCAGCATATCCAACACTACAGAAATACGCTTACAGCACTTCAGAAACTTCATGTGTGTCCTCCTGGAATGTGCGTGGTGCTATTGCTAAATATTGGTATTAGCACCAGCATATCCAACACTACACAAATACGCCCACAGCACTTCAGAAACTTCATGTGTGTCCCTGGGTATGAGCGTGGTGCTAGTGCAAAATATTGGTATTAGCACCAGCATATCCAACTTTACACAAATGCACCCACAGCACTTCAGAAACTTCATGTGTGTCCACTGGGAATGTGTGTGGTTCTAGTGCCAAATATTGGTATTAGCACCAGCATATCCAACACTACACAAATACGCCCACAGCAGTTAAGAAACTTCATGTGTGTCCACTGGGAATGTGCGTGGTGCTAGTGCCAAATATTGGTATTAGCACCAGCATATCCAACACTACACAAATGCCCCACAGCACTTCAGAAACTTCATGTGTGTCCACTGGGAATGTGCGTGGTGCTAGTGCCAAATTTTGGTATTAGCACCAGCATATCCAACACTACACAAATACACCCACAGAAGTTCAGAACCTTAATGTGTGTCCATTGGGAAAGAGCGTGGTGCTAGTGCCAAATATTGGTATTAGCACCAGCATATCCAACACTACAGAAATACGCTTACAGCACTTTAGAAACTTCATGTGTGTCCACTGGGTATGAGCGTGGTGCTAGTGCTAAATATTGGTATTAGCACCAGCATATCCAACTTTACACAAATGCGCCCACAGCACTTCAGAAACTTCATGTGTGTCCACTGGGAATGTGTGTAGTTCTAGTGCCAAATATTGGTATTAGCACCAGCATATCCAACACTACACAAATACGCCCACAGTAGTTAAGAAACTTCATGTGTGTCCACTGGGAATGTGCGACGTGCTAGTGCCAAATATTGGTATTAGCACCAGCATATCCAACACTACACAAATACGCACACAGCACTTCAGAAAGGTCATGTGTGTCCATTGGGAATGTGCGTGGTGCTAGTGCCAAATATTGGTATTAGCACCAGCATATCTAACACTACACAAATACGCCCACAGCACTTCAGAAAGGTCATGTGTGTCCACTGGGAATGTGCGTGGTGCTAGTGCCAAATATTGGTATTAGCAATAGCATATCTAACACTACACAAACACGCCCACAGTAGTTAAGAAACTTCATGTGTGTCCACTGGGAATGTGCGTGGTGCTAGTGCCAAATATTGGTATTAGCACCAGCATATCCAACACTACACAAATACGCCCACATCAATTAAGAAACTTAATGTGTGTCCACTGGGAATGTGCGTGGTGCTAGTGCCAAATATTGGTATTAGCACCAGCATATCCAACACTACACAAATACGCCCACAGCACTTCAGAAAGGTCATGTGTGTCCACTGGGAATGTGCGTGGTGCTAGTGCCAAATATTGGTATTAGCACCAGCATATCCAACACTACACAAATACGCCCACAGCACTTCAGAAAGGTCATGTGTGTCCACTGGGAATGTGCGTGGTGCTAGTGCCAAATATTGGTATTAGCACCAGCATATCCAACACTACACAAATACGCCCACAGCACTTCAGAAAGGTCATGTGTGTCCACTGTGAATGTGCGTGGTGCTAGTGCCAAATATTGGTATTAGCACCAGCATATCCAACACTACACAAATACGCCCACAGCACTTCAGAAAGGTCATGTGTTTCCACTGGGAATGTGCGTGGTGCTAGTGCCAAATATTGGTATTAGAACCAGCATATCCAACACTACACAAATACGCCCACAGCACTTCAGAAACTTCATGTGTGTCCACTGGGAATGTGCGTGGTGCTAGTGCCAAATATTGGTATTAGCACCAGCATATCCAACACTACACAAATACGCCCACAGCACTTCAGAAACTTCATGTGTGTCCACTGGGAATGTGCGTGGTGCTAGTGCCAAATATTGGTATTAGCACCAGCATATCCAACACTACACAAATACGCCCACATCAGTTAAGAAACTTAATGTGTGTCCACTGGAAATGTGCGTGGTGCTAGTGCCAAATATTGGTATTAGCACCAGCATATCCAACACTACACAAATACGCCCACAGCACTTCAGAAAGGTCATGTGTGTCCACTGGGAATGTGCGTGGTGCTAGTGAAAAATATTGGTATTAGCACCAGCATATCCAACATTACACAAATACGCCAACAGCTCATCAGAAACTTCATGTGTGTCCACTGGGAATGTGCGTGGTGCTAGTGCCAAATATTGGTATTAGCACCAGCATATCCAACACTACACAAATACGCCCACAGCACTTCAGAAAGGTCATGTGCGTCCACTGGGAATGTGCGTGGTGCTAGTGCCAAATATTGGTATTAGCACCAGCATATCCAACACTACACAAATACGCCCACAGCACTTCAGAAACTTCATGTGTGTCCACTGGGAATGTGCGTGGTGCTATTGCTAAATATTGGTATTAGCACCAGCATATCCAACACTACACAAATACGCCCACAGCACTTCAGAAACTTCATGTGTGTCCACTGGGTATGAGCGTGGTGCTAGTGCTAAATATTGGTATTAGCACCAGCATATCCAACTTTACACAAATGCGCCCACAGTACTTCAGAAACTTCATGTGTGTCCACTGGGAATGTGTGTGGTTCTAGTGCCAAATATTGGTATTAGCACCAGCATATCCAACACTACACAAATACGCCCACAGCAGTTAAGAAACTTCATGTGTGTCCACTGGGAATGTGCGTGGTGCTAGTGCCAAATATTGGTATTAGCACCAGCATATCCAACACTACACAAATACACCCACAGAAGTTCAGAACCTTCATGTGTGTCCACTGGGAAAGAGCGTGGTGCTAGTGCTAAATATTGGTATTAGCACCAGCATATCCAACACTACACAAATACGCCCACAGTACTTCAGAAACTTCATGTGTGTCCTCTGGGAATGTGCGTGGTGCTAGTGCCAAATATTGGTATTAGCACCAGCATATCCAACACTACACAAATACGCCCACAGCAGTTAAGAAACTTCATGTGTGTCCACTGGGAATTTGCGTGGTGCTAGTGCCAAATATTGGTATTAACACCAGCATATCCAACACTACACAAATACGCCCACAGTACTTCACAAACTTCATGTGTGTCCACTGGGAATGTGCGTGGTGCTAGTGCCAAATATTGGTATTAGCACCAGCATATCCAACACTACAGAAATACGCCCACAGTACTTCACAAACTTCATGTGTGTCCACTGGGAATGTGCGTGTATCTAGTTCCAAATATTGATATTAGCACCAGCATATCCAACACTACAGAAATACGCTTACAGCACTTCAGAAACTTCATGTGTGTCCACTGTGAATGTGCATGGTGCTAATGCCAAATATTGGTATTAACACCAGCATATCCAACACTACACAAATACGCCCACAGCTGTTAAGAAACTTCACGTGTGCCCACTGGGAATGTGCGTGGTGCTATTGCTAAATATTGGTATTAACACCAGCATATCCAACTTTACACAAATGCGCCCACAACACTTCAGAAACTTCATGTGTGTCCACTGGGAATGTGTGTAGTTCTAGTGCCAAATATTGGTATTAGCACCAGCATATCCAACACTACACAAATACGCCCACAGCAGTTAAGAAACTTCATGTGTGTCCACTGGGAATGTGCGTGGTGCTAGTGCCAAATATTGGTATTAGCACCAGCATATCCAAAACTACACAAATACGCCCACAGCAGTTAAGAAACTTCATGTGTGTCCACTACGAATGTGCGTGTATCTAGTGCCAAATATTGGTATTAGCACCAGCATATCCAACACTACACAAATGCACCCACTGCACTTCAGAAACTTCATGTGTGTCCACTGGGAATGTGCGTGGTGCTAGTGCCAAATATTGGTATTAGCACCAGCATATCCAACACTACGCAAATACGCCCACAGCAGTTAAGAAACTTCATGTGTGTCCACTGGGAATGTGCGTGGTGCTAGTGCTAAATATTGGTATTAGCACCAGCATATCCAAAACTAAACAAATACGCCCACAGCAGTTAAGAACCTTCATGTGTGTCCACTGGGAATGTGCGTGTATCTAGTGCCAAATATTGGTATTAGCACCAGCATATCCAACACTACACAAATGTGCCCACAGAAGTTCAGAAACTTCATGTGTGTCCACTGGGAATGTGCGTGATGCTAGTGCCAAATATTGGTATTAGCACCAGCATATCCAACACTACACAAATACGCCCACAGTACTTCAGAAACTTCATGTGTGTCCTCTGGGAATGTGCGTGGTGCTAGTGCCAAATATTGGTATTAGCACCAGCATATCCAACACTACACAAATACGCCCACAGCAGTTAAGAAACTTCATGTGTGTCCACTGGGAATTTGTGTGGTGCTAGTGCCAAATATTGGTATTACCACCAGCATATCCAACACTACACAAATACGCCCACAGTACTTCAGAAACTTCATGTGTGTCCACTGTGAATGTGCGTGGTGCTAGTGCCAAATATTGGTATTAGCACCAGCATATCCAACACTACAGAAATACGCTTACAGCACTTCAGAAACTTCATGTGTGTCCACTGTGAATGTGCGTGGTGCTAATGCCAAATATTGGTATTAGCACCAGCATATCCAACACTACACAAATACGCCCACAGCAGTTAAGAAACTTCATGTGTGCCCACTGGGAATGTGCGTGGTGCTAGTGCCAAATATTGGTATTAGCACCAGCATATCCAACACTACACAAATACGCCCACAGTACTTCACAAACTTCATGTGTGTCCACTGGGAATGTGCGTGGTGCTAGTGCCAAATATTGGTATTAGCACCAGCATATCCAACACTACAGAAATACGCTTACAGCACTTTAGAAACTTCATGTGTGTCCACTGGGTATGAGCGTGGTGCTAGTGCTAAATATTGGTATTAGCACCAGCATATCCAACTTTACACAAATGCGCCCACAGCACTTCAGAAACTTCATGTGTGTCCACTGGGAATGTGTGTAGTTCTAGTGCCAAATATTGGTATTAGCACCAGCATATCCAACACTACACAAATACGCCCACAGTAGTTAAGAAACTTCATGTGTGTCCACTGGGAATGTGCGACGTGCTAGTGCCAAATATTGGTATTAGCACCAGCATATCCAACACTACACAAATACGCACACAGCACTTCAGAAAGGTCATGTGTGTCCATTGGGAATGTGCGTGGTGCTAGTGCCAAATATTGGTATTAGCACCAGCATATCCAACATTACACAAATACGCCAACAGCTCATCAGAAACTTCATGTGTGTCCACTGGGAATGTGCGTGGTGCTAGTGCCAAATATTGGTATTAGCACCAGCATATCCAACACTACACAAATACGCCCACAGCACTTCAGAAAGGTCATGTGCGTCCACTGGGAATGTGCGTGGTGCTAGTGCCAAATATTGGTATTAGCACCAGCATATCCAACACTACACAAATACGCCCACAGCACTTCAGAAACTTCATGTGTGTCCACTGGGAATGTGCGTGGTGCTAGTGCCAAATATTGGTATTAGCACCAGCATATCCAACACTACACAAATACGCCCACAGCACTTCAGAAACTTCATGTGTGTCCACTGGGAATGTGCGTCGTGCTAGTGCCAAATATTGGTATTAGCACCAGCATATCCAACACTGCACAAATACGCCCACAGCACTTCAGAAACTTCATGTGTGTCCACTGGGAATGTGCGTGGTGCTAGTGCCAAATATTGGTATTAGCACCAGCATATCCAACACTACACAAATACGCCCACATCAGTTAAGAAACTTAATGTGTGTCCACTGGGAATGTGCGTGGTGCTAGTGCCAAATATTGGTATTAGCACCAGCATATCCAACACTACACAAATACGCCCACAGCACTTCAGAAAGGTCATGTGTGTCCACTGGGAATGTGCGTGGTGCTAGTGCCAAATATTGTTATTAGCACCGGCATATCCAACACTACACAAATACGCCCACAGTAGTTAAGAAACTTCATGTGTGTCCACTGGGAATGTGCGTGGTGCTAGTGCCAAATATTGGTATTAGCACCAGCATATCCAACACTACACAAATACGCCCACAGCACTTCAGAAAGGTCATGTGTGTCCATTGGGAATGTGCGTGGTGCTAGTGCCAAATATTGGTATTAGCACCAACATATCCAACACTACATAAATACACCCACAGCACTTCAGAAAGGTCATGTGTGTCCACTGGGAATGTGCGTGGTGCTAGTGCCAAATATTGGTATTAGCACCAGCATATCCAACACTACACAAATACGCCCACAGCACTTCAGAAAGGTCATGTGTGTCCATTGGGAATGTGCGTGGTTCTAGTGCCAAATATTGGTATTAGCACCAGCATATCCAACACTACACAAATACGCCCACAGCACTTCAGAAAGGTCATGTGTGTCCACTGGGAATGTGCGTGGTGCTAGTACCAAATATTGGTATTAGCACGTGCACATCCAACACTACACAAATACGCCCACAGCACTTCAGAAAGGACATGTGTGTCCATTGGGAATGTGCGTGGTGCTAGTGCCAAATATTGGTATTAGCACCAGCATATCCAACACTACATAAATACGCCCACAGCACTTCAGAAAGGTCATGTGTGTCCACTGGGAATGTGCGTGGTGCTAGTGCCAAATATTAGTATTAGCACCAGCATATCCAACACTACACAAATACGCCCACAGCACTTCAGAAAGGTCATGTGTGTCCACTGGGAATGTGCGTGGTGCTAGTGCCAAATATTGGTATTAGCACCAGCATATCCAACACTACACAAATACGCCCACAGCACTTCAGAAACTTCATGTGTGTCCACTGGGAATGTGCGTGGTGCTAGTGCCAAATATTGGTATTAGCACCAGCATATCCAACACTACACAAATACGCCCACAGCACTTCAGAAACTTCATGTGTGTCCACTGGGAATGTGCGTCGTGCTAGTGCCAAATATTGGTATTAGCACCAGCATATCCAACACTACACAAATACGCCCACAGCACTTCAGAAACTTCATGTGTGTCCACTGGGAATGTGCGTGGTGCTAGTGCCAAATATTGGTATTAGCACCAGCATATCCAACACTAAACAAATACGCCCACAGCACTTCAGAAAGGTCATGTGTGTCCACTTGGAATGTGCTTGGTGCTAGTGCCAAATATTGGTATTAGCACCAGCATATCCAACACTACACAAATACGCCCACAGCACTTCAGAAAGGTCATGTGTGTCCACTGGGAATGTGCGTGGTGCTAGTGCCAAATATTGGTATTAGAACCAGCATATCCAACACTACACAAATACGCCCACAGCACTTCAGAAACTTCATGTGTGTCCACTGGGAATGTGCGTGGTGCTAGTGCCAAATATTGGTATTAGCACCAGCATATCCAACACTACACAAATACGCCCACAGCACTTCAGAAAGGTCATGTGTGTCCACTGGGAATGTGCGTGGTGCTAGTGCCAAATATTGGTATTAGCACCGGCATATCCAACACTACACAAATACGCCCACAGTAGTTGAGAAACTTCATGTGTGTCCACTGGGAATGTGCGTGGTGCTAGTGCCAAATATTGGTATTAGCACCAGCATATCCAACACTACACAAATACGCCCACAGCACTTCAGAAAGGTCATGTGTGTCCACTGGGAATGTGCGTGGTGCTAGTGCCAAATATTGGTATTAGCACCAGCATATCCAACACTACATAAATACACCCACAGCACTTCAGAAAGGTCATGTGTGTCCACTGGGAATGTTCGTGGTGCTAGTGCCAAATATTAGTATTAGCACCAGCATATCCAACACTACACAAATACGCCCACAGCACTTCAGAAAGGTCATGTGTGTCCATTGGGAATGTGCGTGGTGCTAGTGCCAAATATTGGTATTAGCACCAGCATATACAACACTAAATAAATACGCCCACAGCACTTCAGAAAGGTCATGTGTGTCCACTGGGAATGTGCGTGGTGCTAGTGCCAAATATTAGTATTAGCACCAGCATATCCAACACTACACAAATACGCCCACAGCACTTCAGAAAGGTCATGTGTGTCCACTGGGAATGTGCGTGGTGCTAGTGCCAAATATTGGTATTAGAACCAGCATATCCAACACTACACAAATACGCCCACAGCACTTCAGAAACTTCATGTGTGTCCACTGGGAATGTGCGTGGTGCTAGTGCAAAATATTGGTATTAGAACCAGCATATCCAACACTACACAAATACGCCCACATCACTTCAGAAAGGTCATGTGTGTCCACTGGGAATGTGCGTGGTGCTAGTGCCAAATATTGGTATTAGCACCGGCATATCCAACACTACACAAATACGCCCACAGTAGTTAAGAAACTTCATGTGTGTCCACTGGGAATGTGCGTGGTGCTAGTGCCAAATATTGGTATTAGCACCAGCATATCCAACACTACACAAATACATCCACAGCACTTCAGAAAGGTCATGTGTGTCCATTGGGAATGTGCGTGGTGCTAGTGCCAAATATTGGTATTTGCACCAGCATATCCAACACTACATAAATACACCCACAGCACTTCAGAAAGGTCATGTGTGTCCACTGGGAATGTGCGTGGTGCTAGTGCCAAATATTAGTATTAGCACCAGCATATCCAACACTACACAAATACGCCCACAGCACTTCAGAAAGGTCATGTGTGTCCATTGGGAATGTGCGTGGTGCTAGTGCCAAATATTGGTATTAGCACCAGCATATCCAACACTACACAAATACGCCCACAGCACTTCAGAAAGGTCATGTGTGTCAACTGGGAATGTGCGTGGTGCTAGTGCCAAATATTGGTATTAGCACGTGCACATCCAACACTACACAAATACGCCCACAGCACTTCAGAAAGGTCATGTGTGTCCATTGGGAATGTGCGTGGTGCTAGTGCCAAATATTGGTATTAGCACCAGCATATCCAACACTACATAAATACGCCCACAGCACTTCAGAAAGGTCATGTGTGTCCACTGGGAATGTGCGTGGTGCTAGTGCCAAATATTAGTATTAGCACTAGCATATCCAACACTACACAAATACGCACACAGCACTTCAGAAAGGTCATGTGTGTCCATTGGGAATGTGCGTGGTGCTAGTGCTAAATATTGGTATTAGCACCAGCATATCCAACACTACATAAATACGCCCACAGCACTTCAGAAAGGTCATGTGTGTCCACTGGGAATGTGCGTGGTGCTAGTGCCAAATATTAGTATTAGCACCAGCATATCCAACACTACACAAATACGCCCACAGCACTTCAGAAAGGTCATGTGTGTCCACTGGGAATGTGCGTGGTGCTAGTGCCAAATATTGGTATTAGCACCAGCATATCCAACACTACACAAATACGCCCACAGCATTTCAGAAACTTCATGTGTGTCCACTGGGAATGTGCGTGGTGCTAGTGCCAAATATTGGTATTAGCACCAGCATATCCAACACTACACAAATACGCCCACAGCACTTCAGAAAGGTCATGTGTGTCCACTGGGAATGTGCGTGGTGCTAGTGCCAAATATTGGTATTAGCACCGGCATATCCAACACTACACAAATACGCCCACATTAGTTAAGAAAGGTCATGTGTGTCCATTGGGAATGTGCGTGGTGCTAGTGCCAAATATTGGTATTAGCACCAGCATATCCAACACTACATAAATACACCCACAGCACTTCAGAAAGGTCATGTGTGTCCACTGGGAATGTGCGTGGTGCTAGTGCCAAATATTGGTATTAGCACGTGCACATCCAACACTACACAAATACGCCCACAGCACTTCAGAAAGGTCATGTGTGTCCATTGGGAATGTGCGTGGTGCTAGTGCCAAATATTGGTATTAGCACCAGCATATCCAACACTACACAAATACGCCCACAGCACTTCAGAAAGGTCATGTGTTTACACTGGGAATGTGCGTGGTGCTAGTGCCAAATATTGGTATTAGAACCTGCATATCCAACACTACACAAATACGCCCACAGCACTTCAGAAACTTCATGTGTGTCCACTGGGAATGTGCGTGGTGCTAGTGCCAAATATTGGTATTAGCACCAGCATATCCAACACTACACAAATACGCCCACAGCACTTCAGAAACTTCATGTGTGTCCACTGGGAATGTGCTTTGTTCTAGTGCCAAATATTTTTATTAGCACCGGCATATCCAACACTACACAAATACGCCCACAGTAGTTAAGAAACTTCATGTGTGTCCACTGGGAATGTGCGTGGTGCTAGTGCCAAATATTGGTATTAGCACCAGCATATCCAACACTACACAAATACGCCCACAGCACTTCAGAAAGGTCATGTGTGTCCACTGGGAATGTGCTTGGTGCTAGTGCCAAATATTGGTATAAGCACCAGCATATCCAACACTACACAAATACGCCCACAGCAGTTAAGAAACTTCATGTGTGTCCACTGGGAATTTGCGTGGTGCTAGTGCCAAATATTGGTATTAACACCAGCATATCCAACACTACACAAATACGCCCACAGTACTTCACAAACTTCATGTGTGTCCACTGGGAATTTGCGTGGTGCTAGTGCCAAATATTGGTATTAGCACCAGCATATCCAACACTACACAAATACGCCCACAGTACTTCACAAACTTCATGTGTGTCCACTGGGAATGTGCGTGGTGCTAGTGCCAAATATTGGTATTAGCACCAGCATATCCAACACTACAGAAATACGCTTACAGCACTTCAGAAACTTCATGTGTGTCCACTGGGTATGAGCGTGGTGCTAGTGCTAAATATTGGTATTAGCACCAGCATATCCAACTTTACACAAATGCGCCCACAGCACTTCAGAAACTTCATGTGTGTCCACTGGGAATGTGTGTAGTTCTAGTGCCAAATATTGGTATTAGCACCAGCATATCCAACACTACACAAATACGCCCACAGCAGTTAAGAAACTTCATGTGTGTCCACTGGGAATGTGCGTGGTGCTAGTGCCAAATATTGGTATTAGCACCAGCATATCCAAAACTACACAAATACGCCCACAGCAGTTAAGAAACTTCATGTGTGTCCACTGGGAATGTGCGTGTATCTAGTGCCAAATATTGGTATTAGCACCAGCATATCCAACACTACACAAATGCACCCACTGCACTTCAGAAACTTCATGTGTGTCCAATGGGAATGTGCGTGGTGCTAGTGCCAAATATTGGTATTAGCACCAGCATATCCAACACTACACAATTGTGCCCACAGAAGTTCAGAAACTTCATGTGTGTCTACTGGGAATGTGCGTGATGCTAGTGCCAAATATTGGTATTAGCACCAGCATATCCAACACTACACAAATGTGCCCACATCACTTCAGAAACTTCATGTGTGTCCACTCGGAATGTGCGTGGTGCTAGTGCCAAATATTGGTATTAGCACCAGCATATCCAACACTACACAAATACGCCCACAGTACTTCAGAAACTTCATGTGTGTCCTCTGGGAATGTGCGTGGTGCTAGTGCCAAATATTGGTATTAGCGCCAGCATATCCAACACTACACAAATACGCCCACAGCAGTTAAGAAACTTCATGTGTGTCCACTGGGAATTTGCGTGGTGCTAGTGCCAAATATTGGTATTAACACCAGCATATCCAACACTACACAAATACGCCCACAGTACTTCACAAACTTCATGTGTGTCCACTGGGAATGTGCGTGTATCTAGTTCCAAATATTGGTATTAGCACCAGCATATCCAACACTACAGAAATACGCTTACAGCACTTCAGAAACTTCATGTGTGTCCACTGTGAATGTGCATGGTGCTAATGCCAAATATTGGTATTAACACCAGCATATCCAACACTACACAAATACGCCCACAGCTGTTAAGAAACTTCACGTGTGCCCACTGGGAATGTGCGTGGTGCTATTGCTAAATATTGGTATTAACACCAGCATATCCAACTTTACACAAATGCGCCCACAACACTTCAGAAACTTCATGTGTGTCCACTGGGAATGTGTGTAGTTCTAGTGCCAAATATTGGTATTAGCACCAGCATATCCAACACTACACAAATACGCCCACAGCAGTTAAGAAACTTCATGTGTGTCCACTGGGAATGTGCGTGGTGCTAGTGCCAAATATTGGTATTAGCACCAGCATATCCAACACTACACAAATACGCCCACAGCAGTTAAGAAACTTCATGTGTGTCCACTACGAATGTGCGTGTATCTAGTGCCAAATATTGGTATTAGCACCAGCATATCCAACACTACACAAATGCACCCACTGCACTTCAGAAACTTCATGTGTGTCCACTGGGAATGTGCGTGGTGCTAGTGCCAAATATTGGTATTAGCACCAGCATATCCAACACTACGCAAATACGCCCACAGCAGTTAAGAAACTTCATGTGTGTCCACTGGGAATGTGCGTGGTGCTAGTGCTAAATATTGGTATTAGCACCAGCATATCCAAAACTACACAAATACGCCCACAGCAGTTAAGAACCTTCATGTGTGTCCACTGGGAATGTGCGTGTATCTAGTGCCAAATATTGGTATTAGCACCAGCATATCCAACACTACACAAATGTGCCCACAGAAGTTCAGAAACTTCATGTGTGTCCACTGGGAATGTGCGTGATGCTAGTGCCAAATATTGGTATTAGCACCAGCATATCCAACACTACACAAATGTGCCCACATCACTTCAGAAACTTCATGTGTGTCCACTCGGAATGTGCGTGGTGCTAGTGCCAAATATTGGTATTAGCACCAGCATATCCAACACTACACAAATACGCCTACAGTACTTCAGAAACTTCATGTGTGTCCTCTGGGAATGTGCGTGGTGCTAGTGCCAAATATTGGTATTAGCACCAGCATATCCAACACTACACAAATACGCCCACAGCAGTTAAGAAACTTCATGTGTGTCCACTGGGAATTTGCGTGGTGCTAGTGCCAAATATTGGTATTACCACCAGCATATCCAACACTACACAAATACGCCCACAGTACTTCAGAAACTTCATGTGTGTCCACTGTGAATGTGCGTGGTGCTAGTGCCAAATATTGGTATTAGCACCAGCATATCCAACACTACACAAATACGCTTACAGCACTTCAGAAACTTCATGTGTGTCCACTGTGAATGTGCGTGGTGCTAATGCCAAATATTGGTATTAGCACCAGCATATCCAACACTAAACAAATACGCCCACAGCAGTTAAGAAACTTCATGTGTGCCCACTGGGAATGTGCGTGGTGCTAGTGCCAAATATTGGTATTAGCACCAGCATATCCAACACTACACAAATGTGCCCACAGCACTTCAGAAACTTCATGTGTGTCCACATGGAATGTGCGTGGTGCTATTGCTAAATTTTGGTATTAGCACCAGCATATCCAACACTACACAAATACGCCCACAACACTTCAGAAACTTCATGTGTGTCCACTGGGTATGAGCGTGGTGCTAGTGTTAAATATTGGTATTAGCACCAGCATATCCAACTTTACACAAATGCGCCCACAGCACTTCAGAAACTTCATGTGTGTCCACTGGGAATGTGTGTGGTTCTAGTGCCAAATATTGGTATTAGCACCAGCATATCCAACACTACACAAATACGCCCACAGCAGTTAAGAAACTTCATGTGTGTCCACTGGGAATGTGCGTGGTGCTAGTGCCAAATATTGGTATTAGCACCAGCATATCCAACACTACACAAATGCACCCACAGCACTTCAAAAACTTCATGTGTATCCACTGGGAATGTGCGTGGTGCTAGTGCCAAATATTGGTATTAGCACCAGCATATCCAACACTACAGAAATACGCTTACAGCACTTTAGAAACTTCATGTGTGTCCACTGGGTATGAGCGTGGTGCTAGTGCTAAATATTGGTATTAGCACCAGCATATCCAACTTTACACAAATGCGCCCACAGCACTTCAGAAACTTCATGTGTGTCCACTGGGAATGTGTGTAGTTCTAGTGCCAAATATTGGTATTAGCACCAGCATATCCAACACTACACAAATTCGCCCACGGCAGTTAAGAAACTTCATGTGTGTCCACTGGGAATGTGCGTGGTGCTAGTGCCAAATATTGGTATTAGCACCAGCATATCCAAAACTACACAAATACGCCCACAGCAGTTAAGAAACTTCATGTGTGTCCACTGGGAATGTGCGTGTATCTAGTGCCAAATATTGGTATTAGCACCAGCATATCCAACACTACACAAATGCACCCACTGCACTTCAGAAACTTCATGTGTGTCCACTGGGAATGTGCGTGGTGCTAGTGCCAAATATTGGTATTAGCACCAGCATATCCAACACTACACAAATGTGCCCACATCACTTCAGAAACTTCATGTGTGTCCACTCGGAATGTGCGTGGTGCTAGTGCCAAATATTGGTATTAGCACCAGCATATCCAACACTACACAAATACGCCCACAGTACTTCAGAAACTTCATGTGTGTCCTGTGGGAATGTGCGTGGTGCTAGTGCCAAATATTGGTATTAGCGCCAGCATATCCAACACTACACAAATACGCCCACAGCAGTTAAGAAACTTCATGTGTGTCCACTGGGAATTTGCGTGGTGCTAGTGCCAAATATTGGTATTAGCACCAGCATATCCAACACTACACAAATACGCCCACAGTACTTCACAAACTTCATGTGTGTCCACTGGGAATGTGCGTGTATCTAGTGCCAAATATTGGTATTAGCACCAGCATATCCAACACTACAGAAATACGCTTACAGCACTTCAGAAACTTAATGTGTGTCCACTGTGAATGTGCGTGGTGCTAATGCCAAATATTGGTATTAACACCAGCATATCCAACACTACACAAATACGCCCACAGCTGTTAAGAAACTTCACGTGTGCCCACTGGGAATGTGCGTGGTGCTATTGCTAAATATTGGTATTAGCACCAGCATATCCAACACTACACAAATACGCCCACAGCACTTCAGAAACTTCATGTGTGTCCACTGGGAATGTGTGTGGTTCTAGTGCCAAATATTGGTATTAGCACCAGCATATCCAACACTACACAAATACGCCCACAGCAGTTAAGAAACTTCATGTGTGTCCACTGGGAATGTGCGTGGTGCTAGTGCCAAATATTGGTATAAGCACCAGCATATCCAACACTACACAAATACGCCCACAGCAGTTAAGAAACTTCATGTGTGTCCACTGGGAATTTGCGTGGTGCTAGTGCCAAATATTGGTATTAACACCAGCATATCCAACACTACACAAATACGCCCACAGTACTTCAAAAACTTCATGTGTGTCCACTGGGAATTTGCGTGGTGCTAGTGCCAAATATTGGTATTAACACCAGCATATCCAACACTACACAAATACGCCCACAGTACTTCACAAACTTCATGTGTGTCCACTGGGAATGTGCGTGGTGCTAGTGCCAAATATTGGTATTAGCACCAGCATATCCAACACTACAGAAATACGCTTACAGCACTTCAGAAACTTCATGTGTGTCCACTGGGTATGAGCGTGGTGCTAGTGCTAAATATTGGTATTAGCACCAGCATATCCAACTTTCCACAAATGCGCCCACAGCACTTCAGAAACTTCATGTGTGTCCACTGGGAATGTGTGTAGTTCTAGTTCAAAATATTGGTATTAGCACCAGCATATCCAACACTACACAAATACGCCCACAGCAGTTAAGAAACTTCATGTGTGTCCACTGGGAATGTGCGTGGTGCTAGTGCCAAATATTGGTATTAGCACCAGCATATCCAAAACTACACAAATACGCCCACAGCAGTTAAGAAACTTCATGTGTGTCCACTGGGAATGTGCGTGTATCTAGTGCCAAATATTGGTATTAGCACCAGCATATCCAACACTACACAAATGCACCCACTGCACTTCAGAAACTTCATGTGTGTCCACTGGGAATGTGCGTGGTGCTAGTGCCAAATATTGGTATTAGCACCAGCATATCCAACACTACACAATTGTGCCCACAGAAGTTCAGAAACTTCCTGTGTGTCCACTGGGAATGTGCGTGATGCTAGTGCCAAATATTGGTATTAGCACCAGCATATCCAACACTACACAAATGTGCCCACATCACTTCAGAAACTTCATGTGTGTCCACTCGGAATGTGCGTGGTGCTAGTGCCAAATATTGGTATTAGCACCAGCATATCCAACACTACACAAATACGCCCACAGTACTTCAGAAACTTCATGTGTGTCCTGTGGGAATGTGCGTGGTGCTAGTGCCAAATATTGGTATTAGCGCCAGCATATCAAACACTACACAAATACGCCCACAGCAGTTAAGAAACTTCATGTGTGTCCACTGGGAATTTGCGTGGTGCTAGTGCCAAATATTGGTATTAACACCAGCATATCCAACACTACACAAATACGCCCACAGTACTTCACAAACTTCATGTGTGTCCACTGGGAATGTGCGTGTATCTAGTTCCAAATATTGGTATTAGCACCAGCATATCCAACACTACAGAAATACGCTTACAGCACTTCAGAAACTTCATGTGTGTCCACTGTGAATGTGCATGGTGCTAATGCCAAATATTGGTATTAACACCAGCATATCCAACACTACACAAATACGCCCACAGCTGTTAAGAAACTTCACGTGTGCCCACTGGGAATGTGCGTGGTGCTATTGCTAAATATTGGTATTAACACCAGCATATCCAACACTACACAAATACGCCCACAGCACTTCAGAAACTTCATGTGTGTCCACTGGGAATGTGTGTGGTTCTAGTGCCAAATATTGGTATTAGCACCAGCATATCCAACACTACACAAATACGCCCACAGCAGTTAAGAAACTTCATGTGTGTCCACTGGGAATGTGCGTGGTGCTAGTGCCAAATATTGGTATAAGCATCAGCATATCCAACACTACACAAATACGCCCACAGCAGTTAAGAAACTTCATGTGTGTCCACTGGGAATTTGCGTGGTGCTAGTGCCAAATATTGGTATTAACACCAGCATATCCAACACTACACAAATACGCCCACAGTACTTCACAAACTTCATGTGTGTCCACTGGGAATTGGCGTGGTGCTAGTGCCAAATATTGGTATTAGCACCAGCATATCCAACACTACAGAAATACGCTTACAGCACTTCAGAAACTTCATGTGTGTCCACTGTGAATGTGCGTGGTGCTAATGCCAAATATTGGTATTAGCACCAGCATATCCAACACTACACAAATACGCCCACAGCAGTTAAGAAACTTCATGTGTGTCCACTGGGAATGTGCGTGGTGCTATTGCTAAATATTGGTATTAGCACCAGCATATCCAACACTACACAAATACGCCCACAGCACTTCAGAAACTTCATGTGTGTCCACTGGGTATGAGCGTGGTGCTAGTGCTAAATATTGGTATTAGCACCAGCATATCCAACTTTACACAAATGCGCCCACAGCACTTCAGAAACTTCATGTGTGTCCACTGGGAATGTGTGTGGTTCTAGTGCCAAATATTGGTATTAGCACCAGCATATCCAACACTACACAAATACGCCCACAGCAGTTAAGAAACTTCATGTGTGTCCACTGGGAATGTGCGTGGTGCTAGTGCTAAATATTGGTATTAGCACCAGCATATCCAAAACTACACAAATACGCAAACAGCAGTTAAGAAACTTCATGTGTGTCCACTGGGAATGTGCGTGTATCTAGTGCCAAATATTGGTATTAGCACCAGCATATCCAACACTACACAAATGTGCCCACATCACTTCAGAAACTTCATGTGTGTCCACTCGGAATGTGCGTGGTGCTAGTGCCAAATATTGGTATTAGCACCAGCATATCCAACACTACACAAATACGCCCACAGTACTTCAGAAACTTCATGTGTGTCCTCTGGGAATGTGCGTGGTGCTAGTGCCAAATATTGGTATTAGCGCCAGCATATCCAACACTACACAAATACGCCCACAGCAGTTAAGAAACTTCATGTGTGTCCACTGGGAATTTGCGTGGTGCTAGTGCCAAATATTGGTATTAACACCAGCATATCCAACACTACACAAATACGCCCACAGTACTTCACAAACTTCATGTGTGTCCACTGGGAATGTGCGTGGTGCTAGTGCCAAATATTGGTATTAGCACCAGCATATCCAACACTACAGAAATACGCTTACAGCACTTCAGAAACTTCATGTGTGTCCACTGTGAATGTGCGTGGTGCTAATGCCAAATATTGGTATTAACACCAGCATATCCAACACTACACAAATACGCCCACAGCTGTTAAGAAACTTCACGTGTGCCCACTGGGAATGTGCGTGGTGCTATTGCTAAATATTGGTGTTAACACCAGCATATCCAACACTACACAAATACGCCCACAGTACTTCAGAAACTTCATGTGTGTCCACTGGGAATGTGTGTGGTTCTAGTGCCAAATATTGGTATTAGCACCAGCATATCCAACACTA
The DNA here is from genome assembly GCA_963170055.1 of Halisarca cf. caerulea. Classification (NCBI taxonomy): domain Eukaryota; kingdom Metazoa; phylum Porifera; class Demospongiae; order Chondrillida; family Halisarcidae; genus Halisarca; species Halisarca cf. caerulea. The sequence goes on from CAUJGJ010000371.1 coordinate 171,713, forward strand.
CACAAATACGCCCACAGCAGTTAAGAAACTTCATGTGTGTCCACTGGGAATGTGCGTGGTGCTAGTGCCAAATATTGGTATAAGCACCAGCATATCCAACACTACACAAATACGCCCACAGCAGTTAAGAAACTTCATGTGTGTCCACTGGGAATTTGCGTGGTGCTAGTGCCAAATATTGGTATTAACACCAGCATATCCAACACTACACAAATACGCCCACAGTACTTCACAAACTTCATGTGTGTCCACTGGGAATTGGCGTGGTGCTAGTGCCAAATATTGGTATTAGCACCAGCATATCCAACACTACAGAAATACGCTTACAGCACTTCAGAAACTTCATGTGTGTCCACTGTGAATGTGCGTGGTGCTAATGCCAAATATTGGTATTAGCACCAGCATATCCAACACTACACAAATACGCCCACAGCAGTTAAGAAACTTCATGTGTGTCCACTGGGAATGTGCGTGGTGCTATTGCTAAATATTGGTATTAGCACCAGCATATCCAACACTACACAAATACGCCCACAGCACTTCAGAAACTTCATGTGTGTCCACTGGGTATGAGCGTGGTGCTAGTGCTAAATATTGGTATTAGCACCAGCATATCCAACTTTACACAAATGCGCCCACAGCACTTCAGAAACTTCATGTGTGTCCACTGGGAATGTGTGTGGTTCTAGTGCCAAATATTGGTATTAGCACCAGCATATCCAACACTACACAAATACGCCCACAGCAGTTAAGAAACTTCATGTGTGTCCACTGGGAATGTGCGTGGTGCTAGTGCTAAATATTGGTATTAGCACCAGCATATCCAAAACTACACAAATACGCAAACAGCAGTTAAGAAACTTCATGTGTGTCCACTGGGAATGTGCGTGTATCTAGTGCCAAATATTGGTATTAGCACCAGCATATCCAACACTACACAAATGTGCCCACATCACTTCAGAAACTTCATGTGTGTCCACTCGGAATGTGCGTGGTGCTAGTGCCAAATATTGGTATTAGCACCAGCATATCCAACACTACACAAATACGCCCACAGTACTTCAGAAACTTCATGTGTGTCCTCTGGGAATGTGCGTGGTGCTAGTGCCAAATATTGGTATTAGCGCCAGCATATCCAACACTACACAAATACGCCCACAGCAGTTAAGAAACTTCATGTGTGTCCACTGGGAATGTGCGTGGTGCTAGTGCCAAATATTGGTATTAACACCAGCATATCCAACACTACACAAATACGCCCACAGTACTTCACAAACTTCATGTGTGTCCACTGGGAATGTGCGTGGTGCTAGTGCCAAATATTGGTATTAGCACCAGCATATCCAACACTACAGAAATACGCTTACAGCACTTCAGAAACTTCATGTGTGTCCACTGTGAATGTGCGTGGTGCTAATGCCAAATATTGGTATTAACACCAGCATATCCAACACTACACAAATACGCCCACAGCTGTTAAGAAACTTCACGTGTGCCCACTGGGAATGTGCGTGGTGCTATTGCTAAATATTGGTATTAACACCAGCATATCCAACACTACACAAATACGCCCACAGTACTTCAGAAACTTCATGTGTGTCCACTGGGAATGTGTGTGGTTCTAGTGCCAAATATTGGTATTAGCACCAGCATATCCAACACTACACAAATACGCCCACAGCAGTTAAGAAACTTCATGTGTGTCCACTGGGAATGTGCGTGGTGCTAGTGCCAAATATTGGTATAAGCACCAGCATATCCAACACTACACAAATACGCCCACAGCAGTTAAGAAACTTCATGTGTGTCCACTGGGAATTTGCGTGGTGCTAGTGCCAAATATTGGTATTAACACCAGCATATCCAACACTACACAAATACGCCCACAGTACTTCACAAACTTCATGTGTGTCCACTGGGAATTGGCGTGGTGCTAGTGCCAAATATTGGTATTAGCACCAGCATATCCAACACTACAGAAATACGCTTACAGCACTTCAGAAACTTCATGTGTGTCCACTGTGAATGTGCGTGGTGCTAATGCCAAATATTGGTATTAGCACCAGCATATCCAACACTACACAAATACGCCCACAGCAGTTAAGAAACTTCATGTGTGTCCACTGGGAATGTGCGTGGTGCTATTGCTAAATATTGGTATTAGCACCAGCATATCCAACACTACACAAATACGCCCACAGCACTTCAGAAACTTCATGTGTGTCCACTGGGTATGAGCGTGGTGCTAGTGCTAAATATTGGTATTAGCACCAGCATATCCAACTTTACACAAATGCGCCCACAGCACTTCAGAAACTTCATGTGTGTCCACTGGGAATGTGTGTGGTTCTAGTGCCAAATATTGGTATTAGCACCAGCATATCCAACACTACACAAATACGCCCACAGCAGTTAAGAAACTTCATGTGTGTCCACTGGGAATTTGCGTGGTGCTAGTTCTAAATATTGGTATTAGCACCAGCATATCCAAAACTACACAAATACGCCCACAGCAGTTAAGAAACTTCATGTGTGTCCACTGGGAATGTGCGTGTATCTAGTGCCAAATATTGGTATTAGCACCAGCATATCCAACACTACACAAATGTGCCCACAGAAGTTCAGAAACTTCATGTGTGTCCACTGGGAATGTGCGTGATGCTAGTGCCAAATATTGGTATTAGCACTAGCATATCCAACACTACACAAATGTGCCCACATCACTTCAGAAACTTCATGTGTGTCCACTCGGAATGTGCGTGGTGCTAGTGCCAAATATTGGTATTAGCACCAGCATATCCAACACTACACAAATACGCCCACAGTACTTCAGTAACTTCATGTGTGTCCCCTGGGAATGAGCGTGGTGCTAGTGCCAAATATTGGTATTAGCACCAGCATATCCAACACTACACAAATACGCCCACAGCAGTTAAGAAACTTCATGTGTGTCCGCTGGGAATTTGCGTGGTGCTAGTGCCAAATATTGGTATAAGCACCAGTATATCCAACACTACACAAATACGCCCACAGTACTTCACAAACTTCATGTGTGTCCACTGTGAATGTGCGTGGTTCTAATGCCAAATATTGGTATTAGCACCAGCATATCCAACACTACACAAATACGCCCACAGCAGTTAAGAAACTTCATGTGTGTCCACTGGGAATGTGCGTGGTGCTAGTGCCAAATATTGGTATTAGCACTAGCATATCCAACACTACACAAATGTGCCCACAGCACTTGAGAAACTTCATGTGTGTCCACTGGGAATGTGCGTGGTGCTAGTGCTAAATATTGGTATTAACACCAGCATATCCAACACTACACAAATATGCCCACAACACTTCAGAAACTTCATGTGTGTCCACTGGGTATGAGCGTGGTGCTAGTGCTAAATATTGGTATTAGCACCAGCATATCCAACTTTACACAAATGCGCCCACAGCACTTCAGAAACTTCATGTGTGTCCACTGGGAATGTGTGTGGTTCTAGTGCCAAATATTGGTATTAGCACCAGCATATCCAACACTACACAAATACGCCCACAGTACTTCAGTAACTTCATGTGTGTCCTCTGGGAATGTGCGTGGCGCTAGTGCTAAATATTGGTATTAGCACCAGCATATCCAACACTACACAAATACGCCCACAGCAGTTAAGAAACTTCATGTGTGTCCACTGGGAATTTGCGTGGTGCTAGTGCCAAATATTGGTATTAACACCAGCATATCCAACACTACACAAATACGCCCACAGTACTTCACAAACTTCATGTGTGTCCACTGTGAATGTGCGTGGTGCTAATGCCAAATATTGGTATTAGCACCAGCATATCCAACACTACACAAACACGCCCACAGCAGTTAAGAAACTTCATGTGTGCCCACTGGGAATGTGCGTGGTGCTAGTGCCAAATATTGGTATTAGCACCAGCATATCCAACACTACACAAATGTGCCCACAGCACTTGAGAAACTTCATGTGTGTCCACTGGGAATGTGCGTGGTGCTAGTGCTAAATATTGGTATTAGCACCAGCATATCCAACACTACACAAATACGCCCACAACACTTCAGAAACTTCATGTGTGTCCACTGGGTATGAGCGTGGTGCTAGTGCTAAATATTGGTATTAGCACCAGCATATCCAACTTTACAGAAATGCGCCCACAGCACTTCAGAAACTTCATGTGTGTCCACTGGGAATGTGTGTGGTTCTAGTGCCAAATATTGGTATTAGCACCAGCATATCCAACACTACACAAATACGCCCACAGCAGTTAAGAAACTTCATGTGTGTCCACTGGGAATGTGCGTGGTGCTAGTGCTAAATATTGGTATTAGCACCAGCATATCCAAAACTACACAAATACGCCCACAGCAGTTAAGAAACTTCATGTGTGTCCACTGGGAATGTGCGTGTATCTAGTGCCAAATATTGGTATTAGCACCAGCATATCCAACACTACACAAATACGCCCACAGTACTTCAGTAACTTCATGTGTGTCCTCTGGGAATGTGCGTGGTGCTAGTGCCAAATATTGGTATTAGCACCAGCATATCCAACACTACACAAATACGCCCACAGCAGTTAAGAAACTTCATGTGTGTCCACTGGGAATTTGCGTGGTGCTAGTGCCAAATATTGGTATTAACACCAGCATATCCAACACTACACAAATACGCCCACAGTACTTCACAAACTTCATGTGTGTCCACTGTGAATGTGCGTGGTGCTAATGCCAAATATTGGTATTAGCACCAGCATATCCAACACTACACAAACACGCCCACAGCAGTTAAGAAACTTCATGTGTGCCCACTGGGAATGTGCGTGGTGCTAGTGCCAAATATTGGTATTAGCACCAGCATATCCAACACTACACAAATGTGCCCACAGCACTTGAGAAACTTCATGTGTGTCCACTGGGAATGTGCGTGGTGCTAGTGCTAAATATTGGTATTAGCACCAGCATATCCAACACTACACAAATACGCCCACAACACTTCAGAAACTTCATGTGTGTCCACTGGGTATGAGCGTGGTGCTAGTGCTAAATATTGGTATTAGCACCAGCATATCCAACTTTACACAAATGCGCCCACAGCACTTCAGAAACTTCATGTGTGTCCACTGGGAATGTGTGTGGTTCTAGTGCCAAATATTGGTATTAGCACCAGCATATCCAACACTACACAAATACGCCCACAGCAGTTAAGAAACTTCATGTGTGTCCACTGGGAATGTGCGTGGTGCAAGTGCCAAATATTGGTATTAGCACCAGCATATCCAACACTACACAAATACACCCACAGAAGTTCAGAAACTTCATGTGTGTCCACTGGGAATGTGCGTGGTGCTAGTGCCAAATATTGGTATTAGCACCAGCATATCCAACACTACAGAAATACGCTTACAGCACTTCAGAAACTTCATGTGTGTCCACTGTGAATGTGCGTGGTGCTAATGCCAAATATTGGTATTAACACCAGCATATCCAACACTACACAAATACACCCACAGAAGTTCAGAAACTTCATGTGTGTCCACTGGGAATGTGCGTGGTGCTAGTGCCAAATATTGGTATTAGCGCCAGCATATCCAACACTACACAAATACGCCCACAGCAGTTAAGAAACTTCATGTGTGTCCACTGGGAATTTGCGTGGTGCTAGTGCCAAATATTGGTATTAACACCAGCATATCCAACACTACACAAATACGCCCACAGTACTTCACAAACTTCATGTGTGTCCACTGGGAATGTGCGTGGTGCTAGTGCCAAATATTGGTATTAGCACCAGCATATCCAACACTACAGAAATACGCTTACAGCACTTCAGAAACTTCATGTGTGTCCACTGTGAATGTGCGTGGTGCTAATGCCAAATATTGGTATTAACACCAGCATATCCAACACTACACAAATACGCCCACAGCTGTTAAGAAAGTTCACGTGTGCCCACTGGGAATGTGCGTGGTGCTATTGCTAAATATTGGTATTAACACCAGCATATCCAACACTACACAAATACGCCCACAGTACTTCAGAAACTTCATGTGTGTCCACTGGGAATGTGTGTGGTTCTAGTGCCAAATATTGGTATTAGCACCAGCATATCCAACACTACACAAATACGCCCACAGCAGTTAAGAAACTTCATGTGTGTCCACTGGGAATGTGCGTGGTGCTAGTGCCAAATATTGGTATAAGCACCAGCATATCCAACACTACACAAATACGCCCACAGCAGTTAAGAAACTTCATGTGTGTCCACTGGGAATTTGCGTGGTGCTAGTGCCAAATATTGGTATTAACACCAGCATATCCAACACTACACAAATACGCCCACAGTACTTCACAAACTTCATGTGTGTCCACTGGGAATTGGCGTGGTGCTAGTGCCAAATATTGGTATTAGCACCAGCATATCCAACACTACAGAAATACGCTTACAGCACTTCAGAAACTTCATGTGTGTCCACTGTGAATGTGCGTGGTGCTAATGCCAAATATTGGTATTAGCACCAGCATATCCAACACTACACAAATACGCCCACAGCAGTTAAGAAACTTCATGTGTGTCCACTGGGAATGTGCGTGGTGCTATTGCTAAATATTGGTATTAGCACCAGCATATCCAACACTACACAAATACGCCCACAGCACTTCAGAAACTTCATGTGTGTCCACTGGGTATGAGCGTGGTGCTAGTGCTAAATATTGGTATTAGCACCAGCATATCCAACTTTACACAAATGCGCCCACAGCACTTCAGAAACTTCATGTGTGTCCACTGGGAATGTGTGTGGTTCTAGTGCCAAATATTGGTATTAGCACCAGCATATCCAACACTACACAAATACGCCCACAGCAGTTAAGAAACTTCATGTGTGTCCACTGGGAATTTGCGTGGTGCTAGTTCTAAATATTGGTATTAGCACCAGCATATCCAAAACTACACAAATACGCCCACAGCAGTTAAGAAACTTCATGTGTGTCCACTGGGAATGTGCGTGTATCTAGTGCCAAATATTGGTATTAGCACCAGCATATCCAACACTACACAAATGTGCCCACAGAAGTTCAGAAACTTCATGTGTGTCCACTCGGAATGTGCGTGATGCTAGTGCCAAATATTGGTATTAGCACCAGCATATCCAACACTACACAAATGTGCCCACATCACTTCAGAAACTTCATGTGTGTCCTCTGGGAATGTGCGTGGTGCTAGTGCAAAATATTGGTATTAGCGCCAGCATATCCAACACTACACAAATACGCCCACAGCAGTTAAGAAACTTCATGTGTGTCCACTGGGAATGTGCGTGGTGCTAGTGCCAAATATTGGTATTAACACCAGCATATCCAACACTACACAAATACGCCCACAGTACTTCACAAACTTCATGTGTGTCCACTGGGAATGTGCGTGGTGCTAGTGCCAAATATTGGTATTAGCACCAGCATATCCAACACTACAGAAATACGCTTACAGCACTTCAGAAACTTCATGTGTGTCCACTGTGAATGTGCGTGGTGCTAATGCCAAATATTGGTATTAACACCAGCATATCCAACACTACACAAATACGCCCACAGCTGTTAAGAAACTTCACGTGTGCCCACTGGGAATGTGCGTGGTGCTATTGCTAAATATTGGTATTAACACCAGCATATCCAACACTACACAAATACGCCCACAGTACTTCAGAAACTTCATGTGTGTCCACTGGGAATGTGCGTGGTGCTAGTGCCAAATATTGGTATTAGCACCAGCATATCCAACACTACACAAATACGCCCACAGCAGTTAAGAAACTTCATGTGTGTCCACTGGGAATGTGCGTGGTGCTAGTGCCAAATATTGGTATAAGCACCAGCATATCCAACACTACACAAATACGCCCACAGCAGTTAAGAAACTTCATGTGTGTCCACTGGGAATTTGCGTGGTGCTAGTGCCAAATATTGGTATTAACACCAGCATATCCAACACTACACAAATACGCCCACAGTACTTCACAAACTTCATGTGTGTCCACTGGGAATTGGCGTGGTGCTAGTGCCAAATATTGGTATTAGCACCAGCATATCCAACACTACAGAAATACGCTTACAGCACTTCAGAAACTTCATGTGTGTCCACTGTGAATGTGCGTGGTGCTAATGCCAAATATTGGTATTAGCACCAGCATATCCAACACTACACAAATACGCCCACAGCAGTTAAGAAACTTCATGTGTGTCCACTGGGAATGTGCGTGGTGCTATTGCTAAATATTGGTATTAGCACCAGCATATCCAACACTACACAAATACGCCCACAGCACTTCAGAAACTTCATGTGTGTCCACTGGGTATGAGCGTGGTGCTAGTGCTAAATATTGGTATTAGCACCAGCATATCCAACTTTACACAAATGCGCCCACAGCACTTCAGAAACTTCATGTGTGTCCACTGGGAATGTGTGTGGTTCTAGTGCCAAATATTGGTATTAGCACCAGCATATCCAACACTACACAAATACGCCCACAGCAGTTAAGAAACTTCATGTGTGTCCACTGGGAATTTGCGTGGTGCTAGTTCTAAATATTGGTATTAGCACCAGCATATCCAAAACTACACAAATACGCCCACAGCAGTTAAGAAACTTCATGTGTGTCCACTGGGAATGTGCGTGTATCTAGTGCCAAATATTGGTATTAGCACCAGCATATCCAACACTACACAAATGTGCCCACAGAAGTTCAGAAACTTCATGTGTGTCCACTGGGAATGTGCGTGATGCTAGTGCCAAATATTGGTATTAGCACTAGCATATCCAACACTACACAAATGTGCCCACATCACTTCAGAAACTTCATGTGTGTCCACTCGGAATGTGCGTGGTGCTAGTGCAAAATATTGGTATTAGCACCAGCATATCCAACACTACACAAATACGCCCACAGTACTTCAGTAACTTCATGTGTGTCCCCTGGGAATGAGCGTGGTGCTAGTGCCAAATATTGGTATTAGCACCAGCATATCCAACACTACACAAATACGCCCACAGCAGTTAAGAAACGTCATGTGTGTCCGCTGGGAATTTGCGTGGTGCTAGTGCCAAATATTGGTATAAGCACCAGTATATCCAACACTACACAAATACGCCCACAGTACTTCACAAACTTCATGTGTGTCCACTGTGAATGTGCGTGGTTCTAATGCCAAATATTGGTATTAGCACCAGCATATCCAACACTACACAAATACGCCCACAGCAGTTAAGAAACTTCATGTGTGTCCACTGGGAATGTGCGTGGTGCTAGTGCCAAATATTGGTATTAGCACCAGCATATCCAACACTACACAAATGTGCCCACAGCACTTGAGAAACTTCATGTGTGTCCACTGGGAATGTGCGTGGTGCTAGTGCTAAATATTGGTATTAGCACCAGCATATCCAACACTACACAAATACGCCCACAACACTTCAGAAACTTCATGTGTGTCCACTGGGTATGAGCGTGGTGCTAGTGCTAAATATTGGTATTAGCACCAGCATATCCAACTTTACACAAATGCGCCCACAGCACTTCAGAAACTTCATGTGTGTCCACTGGGAATGTGTGTGGTTCTAGTGCCAAATATTGGTATTAGCACCAGCATATCCAACACTACACAAATACGCCCACAGTACTTCAGTAACTTCATGTGTGTCCTCTGGGAATGTGCGTGGTGCTAGTGCTAAATATTGGTATTAGCACCAGCATATCCAAAACTACACAAATACGCCCACAGCAGTTAAGAAACTTCATGTGTGTCCACTGGGAATGTGCGTGTATCTAGTGCCAAATATTGGTATTAGCACCAGCATATCCAACACTACACAAATACGCCCACAGTACTTCAGTAACTTCATGTGTGTCCTCTGGGAATGTGCGTGGTGCTAGTGCCAAATATTGGTATTAGCACCAGCATATCCAACACTACACAAATACGCCCACAGCAGTTAAGAAACTTCATGTGTGTCCACTGGGAATTTGCGTGGTGCTAGTGCCAAATATTGGTATTAACACCAGCATATCCAACACTACACAAATACGCCCACAGTACTTCACAAACTTCATGTGTGTCCACTGTGAATGTGCGTGGTGCTAATGCCAAATATTGGTATTAGCACCAGCATATCCAACACTACACAAACACGCCCACAGCAGTTAAGAAACTTCATGTGTGCCCACTGGGAATGTGCGTGGTGCTAGTGCCAAATATGGGTATTAGCTCCAGCATATCCAACACTACACAAATGTGCCCACAGCACTTGAGAAACTTCATGTGTGTCCACTGGGAATATGCGTGGTGCTAGTGCTAAATATTGGTATTAGCACCAGCATATCCAACACTACACAAATACGCCCACAACACTTCAGAAACTTCATGTGTGTCCACTGGGTATGAGCGTGGTGCTAGTGCTAAATATTGGTATTAGCACCAGCATATCCAACTTTACACAAATGCGCCCACAGCACTTCAGAAACTTCATGTGTGTCCACTGGGAATGTGTGTGGTTCTAGTGCCAAATATTGGTATTAGCACCAGCATATCCAACACTACACAAATACGCCCACAGTACTTCAGTAACTTCATGTGTGTCCTCTGGGAATGTGCGTGGCGCTAGTGCTAAATATTGGTATTAGCACCAGCATATCCAACACTACACAAATACGCCCACAGCAGTTAAGAAACTTCATGTGTGTCCACTGGGAATTTGCGTGGTGCTAGTGCCAAATATTGGTATTAACACCAGCATATCCAACACTACACAAATACGCCCACAGTACTTCACAAACTTCATGTGTGTCCACTGTGAATGTGCGTGGTGCTAATGCCAAATATTGGTATTAGCACCAGCATATCCAACACTACACAAACACGCCCACAGCAGTTAAGAAACTTCATGTGTGCCCACTGGGAATGTGCGTGGTGCTAGTGCCAAATATTGGTATTAGCACCAGCATATCCAACACTACACAAATGTGCCCACAGCACTTGAGAAACTTCATGTGTGTCCACTGGGAATGTGCGTGGTGCTAGTGCTAAATATTGGTATTAGCACCAGCATATCCAACACTACACAAATACGCCCACAACACTTCAGAAACTTCATGTGTGTCCACTGGGTATGAGCGTGGTGCTAGTGCTAAATATTGGTATTAGCACCAGCATATCCAACTTTACAGAAATGCGCCCACAGCACTTCAGAAACTTCATGTGTGTCCACTGGGAATGTGTGTGGTTCTAGTGCCAAATATTGGTATTAGCACCAGCATATCCAACACTACACAAATACGCCCACAGCAGTTAAGAAACTTCATGTGTGTCCACTGGGAATGTGCGTGGTGCTAGTGCTAAATATTGGTATTAGCACCAGCATATCCAAAACTACACAAATACGCCCACAGCAGTTAAGAAACTTCATGTGTGTCCACTGGGAATGTGCGTGTATCTAGTGCCAAATATTGGTATTAGCACCAGCATATCCAACACTACACAAATACGCCCACAGTACTTCAGTAACTTCATGTGTGTCCTCTGGGAATGTGCGTGGTGCTAGTGCCAAATATTGGTATTAGCACCAGCATATCCAACACTACACAAATACGCCCACAGCAGTTAAGAAACTTCATGTGTGTCCACTGGGAATTTGCGTGGTGCTAGTGCCAAATATTGGTATTAACACCAGCATATCCAACACTACACAAATACGCCCACAGTACTTCACAAACTTCATGTGTGTCCACTGTGAATGTGCGTGGTGCTAATGCCAAATATTGGTATTAGCACCAGCATATCCAACACTACACAAACACGCCCACAGCAGTTAAGAAACTTCATGTGTGCCCACTGGGAATGTGCGTGGTGCTAGTGCCAAATATTGGTATTAGCACCAGCATATCCAACACTACACAAATGTGCCCACAGCACTTGAGAAACTTCATGTGTGTCCACTGGGAATGTGCGTGGTGCTAGTGCTAAATATTGGTATTAGCACCAGCATATCCAACACTACACAAATACGCCCACAACACTTCAGAAACTTCATGTGTGTCCACTGGGTATGAGCGTGGTGCTAGTGCTAAGTATTGGTATTAGCACCAGCATATCCAACTTTACACAAATGCGCCCACAGCACTTCAGAAACTTCATGTGTGTCCACTGGGAATGTGTGTGGTTCTAGTGCCAAATATTGGTATTAGCACCAGCATATCCAACACTACACAAATACGCCCACAGCAGTTAAGAAACTTCATGTGTGTCCACTGGGAATGTGCGTGGTGCTAGTGCCAAATATTGGTATTAGCACCAGCATATCCAACACTACACAAATGCACCCACAGCACTTCAGAAACTTCATGTGTGTCCACTGGGAATGTGCGTGGTGCTAGTGCCAAATATTGGTATTAGCACCAGCATATCCAACACTACACAAATACACCCACAGAAGTGCAGAACCTTCATGTGTGTCCACTGGGAAAGAGCGTGGTGCTAGTGCTAAATATTGGTATTAGCACCAGCATATCCAACTTTATACAAATGCACCCACAGCACTTCAGAAACTTCATGTGTGTCCACTGGGAATGTGTGTGGTGCTAGTGCCAAATATTGATATTAGCACCAGCATATCCAACACTACACAAATACGCCCACAGCAGTTAAGAAACTTCATGTGTGTCCACTGGGAATTTGCGTGGTGCTAGTGCCAACTATTGGTATTACCACCAGCATATCCAACACTACACAAATACGCTTACAGCACTTCAGAAACTTCATGTGTGTCCACTGTGAATGTGCGTGGTGCTAATGCCAAATATTGGTATTAGCACCAGCATATCCAACACTACACAAATACGCCCACAGCAGTTAAGAAACTTCATGTGTGCCCACTGGGAATGTGCGTGGTGCTAATGCCAAATATTGGTATTAGCACCAGTATATCCAACACTACACAAATGTGCCCACAGCACTTGAGAAACTTCATGTGTGTCCACTGGGAATGTGCGTGGTGCTAGTGCTAAATATTGGTATTAGCACCAGCATATCCAACACTACACAAATACGCCCACAACACTTCAGAAACTTCATGTGTGTCCACTGGGTATGAGCGTGGTGCTAGTGCTAAATATTGGTATTAGCACCAGCATATCCAACTTTACACAAATGCGCCCACAGCACTTCAGAAACTTCATGTGTGTCCACTGGGAATGTGTGTGGTTCTAGTGCCAAATATTGGTATTAGCACCAGCATATCCAACACTACACAAATACGCCCACAGCAGTTAAGAAACTTCATGTGTGTCCACTGGGAATGTGCGTGGTGCTAGTGCCAAATATTGGTATTAGCACCAGCATATCCAACACTACACAAATGCACCCACAGCACTTCAAAAACTTCATGTGTGTCCACTGGGAATGTGCGTGGTGCTAGTGCCAAATATTGGTATTAGCACCAGCATATCCAACACTACACAAATACACCCACAGAAGTGCAGAACCTTCATGTGTGTCCACTGGGAAAGAGTGTGGTGCTAGTGCTAAATATTGGTATTAGCACCAGCATATCCAACTTTATACAAATGCACCCACAGCACTTCAGAAACTTCATGTGTGTCCACTGGGAATGTGCCTGGTGCTAGTGCCAAATATTGGTATTAGCACCAGCATATCCAACACTACACAAATTTTCGCACAGAAGTTCAGAAACTTCATGTGTGTCCACTGGGAATGTGCGTGATGCTAGTGCCAAATATTGGTATTAGCACCAGCATATCCAACACTACACAAATGTGCCCACATCACTTCAGAAACTTCATGTGTGTCCACTCGGAATGTGCGTGGTGCTAGTACCAAATATTGGTATTAGCACCAGCATATCCAACACTACACAAATGCACCCACTGCACTTCAGAAACTTCATGTGTGTCCACTGGGAATGTGCGTGGTGCTAGTGCCAAATATTGGTATTAGCACCAGCATATCCAACACTACACAAATGTGCCCACAGAAGTTCAGAAACTTCATGTGTGTCCACTGGGAATGTGCGTGATGCTAGTGCCAAATATTGGTATTAGCACCAGCATATCCAACACTACACAAATGTGCCCACATCACTTCAGAAACTTCATGTTTGTCCACTCGGAATGTGCGTGGTGCTAGTGCCAAATATTGGTATTAGCACCAGCATATCCAACACTACACAAATACGCCCACAGTACTTCACAAACTTCATGTGTGTCCTCTGGGAATGTGCTTGGTGCTAGTGCCAAATATTGGCATTAGCACCAGCATATCCAACACTACACAAATACGCCCACAGCAGTTAAGAAACTTCATGTGTGTCCACTGGGAATTTGCGTGGTGCTAGTGCCAAATATTGGTATTAACACCAGCTTATCCAACACTACACAAATACGCCCACAGTACTTCACAAACTTCATGTGTGTCCACTGGGAATGTGCGTGGTGCTAGTGCTAAATATTGGTATTAGCACCAGCATATCCAACACTACAGAAATACGCTTACAGCACTTCAGAAACTTCATGTGTGTCCACTGGGTATGAGCGTGGTGCTAGTGCTGAATATTGGTATTAGCACCAGCATATCCAACTTTACACAAATGCGCCCACAGCACTTCAGAAACTTCATGTGTGTCCACTGGGAATGTGTGTGGTTCTAGTGCCAAATATTGGTATTAGCACCAGAATATCCAACACTACACAAATGTGCCCACAGAAGTTCAGAAACTTCATGTGTGTCCACTGGGAATGTGCGTGATGCTAGTGCCAAATATTGGTATTAGCACCAGCATATCCAACACTACACAAATGTGCCCACATCACTTCAGAAACTTCATGTTTGTCCACTCGGAATGTGCGTGGTGCTAGTGACAAATATTGGTATTAGCACCAGCATATCCAACACTACACAAATACGCCCACAGTACTTCACAAACTTCATGTGTGTCCTCTGGGAATGTGCTTGGTGCTAGTGCCAAATATTGGCATTAGCACCAGCATATCCAACACTACACAAATACGCCCACAGCAGTTAAGAAACTTCATGTGTGTCCACTGGGAATTTGCGTGGTGCTAGTGCCAAATATTGGTATTAACACCAGCTTATCCAACACTACACAAATACGCCCACAGTACTTCACAAACTTCATGTGTGTCCACTGGGAATGTGCGTGGTGCTAGTGCTAAATATTGGTATTAGCACCAGCATATCCAACACTACAGAAATACGCTTACAGCACTTCAGAAACTTCATGTGTGTCCACTGGGTATGAGCGTGGTGCTAGTGCTGAATATTGGTATTAGCACCAGCATATCCAACTTTACACAAATGCGCCCACAGCACTTCAGAAACTTCATGTGTGTCCACTGGGAATGTGTGTGGTTCTAGTGCCAAATATTGGTATTAGCACCAGAATATCCAACACTACACAAATGTGCCCACAGAAGTTCAGAAACTTCATGTGTGTCCACTGGGAATGTGCGTGATGCTAGTGCCAAATATTGGTATTAGCACCAGCATATCCAACACTACACAAATGTGCCCACATCACTTCAGAAACTTCATGTTTGTCCACTCGGAATGTGCGTGGTGCTAGTGACAAATATTGGTATTAGCACCAGCATATCCAACACTACACAAATACGCCCACAGTACTTCACAAACTTCATGTGTGTCCTCTGGGAATGTGCGTGGTGCTAGTGCCAAATATTGGTATTAGCACCAGCATATCCAACACTACACAAATACGCCCACAGCAGTTAAGAAACTTCATGTGTGTCCACTGGGAATTTGCGTGGTGCTAGTGCCAAATATTGGTATTAACACCAGCATATCCAACACTACACAAATACGCCCACAGTACTTCACAAACTTCATGTGTGTCCACTGGGAATGTGCGTGGTGCTAGTGCCAAATATTGGTATTAGCACCAGCATATCCAACACTACACAAATACGCCCACAGCAGTTAAGAAACTTCATGTGTGTCCACTGGGAATGTGCGTGGTGCTAGTGCCAAATATTGGTATTAGCACCAGCATATCCAACACTACACAAATACGCCCACAGCACTTCAGAAACTTCATGTGTGTCCATTGGGAATGTGCGTGGTGCTAGTGCCAAATATTGGTATTAGCACCAGCATATCCAACACTACACAAATACACCCACAGAAGTTCAGAACCTTTATGTGTGTCCATTGGGAAAGAGCGTGGTGCTAGTGCTAAATATTGGTATTAGCACCAGCATATCCACCTTTACACAAATGCACCCATAGCACTTCAGAATCTTCATGTGTGTCCACTGGGAATGTGCGTGGTGCTAGTGCCAAATATTGGTATTAGCACCAGCATATCCAAAACTACACAAATACGCCCACAGCAGTTAAGAAACTTCATGTGTGTCCACTGGGAATGTGCGTGGTGCAAGTGCCAAATATTGGTATTAGCACCAGCATATCCAACACTACACAAATACACCCACAGAAGTTCAGAAACTTCATGTGTGTCCACTGGGAATGTGCGTGGTGCTAGTGCCAAATATTGGTATTAGCACCAGCATATCCAACACTACAGAAATACGCTTACAGCACTTCAGAAACTTCATGTGTGTCCACTGTGAATGTGCGTGGTGCTAATGCCAAATATTGGTATTAACACCAGCATATCCAACACTACACAAATACGCCCACAGCAGTTAAGAAACTTCACGTGTGCCCACTGGGAATGTGCGTGGTGCTATTGCTAAATATTGGTATTAACACCAGCATATCCAACACTACACAAATACGCCCACAGCACTTCAGAAACTTCATGTGTGTCCATTGGGAATGTGCGTGGTGCTAGTGCCAAATATTGGTATTAGCACCAGCATATCCAACACTACACAAATACGCCCACAGCAGTTAAGAAACTTCATGTGTGTCCACTGGGAATTTGCGTGGTGCTAGTGCCAAATATTGGTATTAACACCAGCATATCCAACACTACACAAATACGCCCACAGTACTTCACAAACTTCATGTGTGTCCACTGGGAATTGGCGTGGTGCTAGTGCCAAATATTGGTATTAGCACCAGCATATCCAACACTACAGAAATACGCTTACAGCACTTCAGAAACTTCATGTGTGTATACTGTGAATGTGCGTGGTGCTAATGCCAAATATTGGTATTAGCACCAGCATATCCAACACTACACAAATACGCCCACAGCAGTTAAGAAACTTCATGTGTGTCCACTGGGAATGTGCGTGGTGCTATTGCTAAATATTGGTATTAGCACCAGCATATCCAACACTACACAAATACGCCCACAGCACTTCAGAAACTTCATGTGTGTCCACTGGGTATGAGCGTGGTGCTAGTGCTAAATATTGGTATTAGCACCAGCATATCCAACTTTACACAAATGCGCCCACAGCACTTCAGAAACTTCATGTGTGTCCACTGGGAATGTGTGTGGTTCTAGTGCCAAATATTGGTATTAGCACCAGCATATCCAACACTACACAAATACGCCCACAGCACTTCAGAAACTTCATGTGTGTCCACTGGGAATGTGCGTGGTGCTAGTGCTAAATATTGGTATTAGCACCAGCATATCCAAAACTACACAAATACGCCCACAGCAGTTAAGAAACTTCATGTGTGTCCACTGGGAATGTGCGTGTATCTAGTGCCAAATATTGTTATTAGCACCAGCATATCCAACACTACACAAATGTGCCCACAGAAGTTCAGAAACTTCATGTGTGTCCACTGGGAATTGGCGTGATGCTAGTGCCAAATATTGGTATTAGCACTAGCATATCTAACACTACACAAATGTGCCCACATCACTTCAGAAACTTCATGTGTGTCCACTGGGAATGTGCGTGGTGCTAGTACTAAATATTGGTATTAGCACCAGCATATCCAACTTTACACAAATACGCCCACAGCAGTTAAGAAACTTCATGTGTGTCCACTGGGAATGTGCGTGGTGCTAGTGCCAAATATTGGTATTAGCACCAGCATATCCAACACTGCACAAATGCACCCACAGATCTTCAGAAACTTCATGTGTGTCCATTGGGAAAGAGCGTGGTGCTAGTGCCAAATATTGGTATTAGCACCAGCATATCCAACACTACACAAATACACCCACAGAAGTGCAGAACCTTCATGTGTGTCCACTGGGAAAGAGCGTGGTGCTAGTGCTAAATATTGGTATTAGCACCAGCATATCCAACTTTATACAAATGCACCCACAGCACTTCAGAAACTTCATGTGTGTCCACTGGGAATGTGCGTGGTGCTAGTGCCAAATATTGGTATTAGCACCAGCATATCCAACACTACACAAATACGCCCACAGCAGTTAAGAAACTTCATGTGTGTCCACTGGGAATTTGCGTGGTGCTAGTGCCAACTATTGGTATTAGCACCAGCATATCCAACACTACACAAATACGCTTACAGCACTTCAGAAACTTCATGTGTGTCCACTGTGAATGTGCGTGGTGCTAATGCCAAATATTGGTATTAGCACCAGCATATCCAACACTACACAAATACGCCCACAGCAGTTAAGAAACTTCATGTGTGCCCACTGGGAATGTGCGTGGTGCTAATGCCAAATATTGGTATTAGCACCAGCATATCCAACACTACACAAATGTGCCCACAGCACTTGAGAAACTTCATGTGTGTCCACTGGGAATGTGCGTAGTGCTAGTGCTAAATATTGGTATTAGCACCAGCATATCCAACACTACACAAATACGCCCACAACACTTCAGAAACTTCATGTGTGTCCACTGGGTATGAGCGTGGTGCTAGTGCTAAATATTGGTATTAGCACCAGCATATCCAACTTTACACAAATGCGCCCACAGCACTTCAGAAACTTCATGTGTGTCCACTGGGAATGTGTGTGGTTCTAGTGCCAAATATTGGTATTAGCACCAGCATATCCAACACTACACAAATACGCCCACAGCAGTTAAGAAACTTCATGTGTGTCCACTGGGAATGTGCGTGGTGCTAGTGCCAAATATTGGTATTAGCACCAGCATATCCAACACTACACAAATGCACCCACAGCACTTCAGAAACTTCATGTGTGTCCACTGGGAATGTGCGTGGTGCTAGTGCCAAATATTGGTATTAGCACCAGCATATCCAACACTACACAAATACACCCACAGAAGTGCAGAACCTTCATGTGTGTCCACTGGGAAAGAGTGTGGTGCTAGTGCTAAATATTGGTATTAGCACCAGCATATCCAACTTTATACAAATGCACCCACAGCACTTCAGAAACTTCATGTGTGTCCACTGGGAATGTGCCTGGTGCTAGTGCCAAATATTGGTATTAGCACCAGCATATCCAACACTACACAAATTTTCGCACAGAAGTTCAAAAACTTCATGTGTGTCCACTGGGAATGTGCGTGATGCTAGTGCCAAATATTGGTATTAGCACCAGCATATCCAACACTACACAAATGATCCCACATCACTTCAGAAACTTCATGTGTGTCCACTCGGAATGTGCGTGGTGCTAGTACCAAATATTGGTATTAGCACCAGCATATCCAACACTACACAAATGCACCCACTGCACTTCAGAAACTTCATGTGTGTCCACTGGGAATGTGCGTGGTGCTAGTGCCAAATATTGGTATTAGCACCAGCATATCCAACACTACACAAATGTGCCCACAGAAGTTCAGAAACTTCATGTGTGTCCACTGGGAATGTGCGTGATGCTAGTGCCAAATATTTGTATTAGCACCAGCATATCCAACACTACACAAATGTACCCACATCACTTCAGAAACTTCATGTTTGTCCACTCGGAATGTGCGTGGTGCTAGTGTCAAATATTGGTATTAGCACCAGCATATCCAACACTACACAAATACGCCCACAGTACTTCACAAACTTCATGTGTGTCCTCTGGGAATGTGCTTGGTGCTAGTGCCAAATATTGGCATTAGCACCAGCATATCCAACACTACACAAATACGCCCACAGCAGTTAAGAAATTTCATGTGTGTCCACTGGGAATTTGCGTGGTGCTAGTGCCAAATATTGGTATTAACACCAGCTTATCCAACACTACACAAATACGCCCACAGTACTTCACAAACTTCATGTGTGTCCACTGGGAATGTGCGTGGTGCTAGTGCTAAATATTGGTATTAGCACCAGCATATCCAACACTACAGAAATACGCTTACAGCACTTCAGAAACTTCATGTGTATCCACTGGGTATGAGCGTAGTGCTAGTGCTAAATATTGGTATTAGCACCAGCATATCCAACTTTACACAAATTTGCCCAAAGCACTTCAGAAACTTCATGTGTGTCCACTGGGAATGTGTGTGGTTCTAGTGCCAAATATTGGTATTAGCACCAGCATATCCAACACTACACAAATACGCCCACAGCAGTTAAGAAACTTCATGTGTGTCCACTCGGAATGTGCGTGGTGCTAGTGCCAAATATTGGTATTAGCACCAGCATATCCAACACTACACAAATGCACCCACTGCACTTCAGAAACTTCATGTGTGTCCACTGGGAATGTGCGTGGTGCTAGTGCCAAATATTGGTATTAGCACCAGCATATCCAACACTACACAAATGTGCCCACAGAAGTTCAGAAACTTCATGTGTGTCCACTGGGAATGTGCGTGATGCTAGTGCCAAATATTGGTATTAGCACCAGCATATCCAACACTACACAAATGTGCCCACATCACTTCAGAAACTTCATGTTTGTCCACTCGGAATGTGCGTGGTGCTAGTGACAAATATTGGTATTAGCACCAGCATATCCAACACTACACAAATACGCCCACAGTACTTCACAAACTTCATGTGTGTCCTCTGGGAATGTGCGTGGTGCTAGTGCCAAATATTGGTATTAGCACCAGCATATCCAACACTACACAAATACGCCCACAGCAGTTAAGAAACTTCATGTGTGTCCACTGGGAATTTGCGTGGTGCTAGTGCCAAATATTGGTATTAACACCAGCATATCCAACACTACACAAATACGCCCACAGTACTTCACAAACTTCATGTGTGTCCACTGGGAATGTGCGTGGTGCTAGTGCCAAATATTGGTATTAGCACCAGCATATCCAACACTACACAAATACGCCCACAGCAGTTAAGAAACTTCATGTGTGTCCACTGGGAATGTGCATGGTGCTAGTGCCAAATATTGGTATTAGCACCAGCATATCCAACACTACACAAATACGCCCACAGCACTTCAGAAACTTCATGTGTGTCCATTGGGAATGTGCGTGGTGCTAGTGCCAAATATTGGTATTAGCACCAGCATATCCAACACTACACAAATACACCCACAGAAGTTCAGAACCTTTATGTGTGTCCATTGGGAAAGAGCGTGGTGCTAGTGCTAAATATTGGTATTAGCACCAGCATATCCAACTTTACACAAATGCACCCACAGCACTTCAGAATCTTCATGTGTGTCCACTGGGAATGTGCGTGGTGCTAGTGCCAAATATTGGTATTAGCACCAGCATATCCAAAACTACACAAATACGCCCACAGCAGTTAAGAAACTTCATGTGTGTCCACTGGGAATGTGCGTGGTGCAAGTGCCAAATATTGGTATTAGCACCAGCATATCCAACACTACAGAAATACGCTTACAGCACTTCAGAAACTTCATGTGTGTCCACTGTGAATGTGCGTGGTGCTAATGCCAAATATTGGTATTAACACCAGCATATCCAACACTACACAAATACGCCCACAGCAGTTAAGAAACTTCACGTGTGCCCACTGGGAATGTGCGTGGTGCTATTGCTAAATATTGGTATTAACACCAGCATATCCAACACTACACAAATACGCCCACAGCACTTCAGAAACTTCATGTGTGTCCATTGGGAATGTGCGTGGTGCTAGTGCCAAATATTGGTATTAGCACCAGCATATCCAAAACTACACAAATACGCCCACAGCAGTTAAGAAACTTCATGTGTGTCCACTGGGAATTTGCGTGGTGCTAGTGCCAAATATTGGTATTAACACCAGCATATCCAACACTACACAAATACGCCCACAGTACTTCACAAACTTCATGTGTGTCCACTGGGAATTGGCGTGGTGCTAGTGCCAAATATTGGTATTAGCACCAGCATATCCAACACTACAGAAATACGCTTACAGCACTTCAGAAACTTCATGTGTGTCCACTGTGAATGTGCGTGGTGCTAATGCCAAATATTGGTATTAGCACCAGCATATCCAACACTACACAAATACGCCCACAGCAGTTAAGAAACTTCATGTGTGTCCACTGGGAATGTGCGTGGTGCTATTGCTAAATATTGGTATTAACACCAGCATATCCAACACTACACAAATACGCCCACAGCACTTCAGAAACTTCATGTGTGTCCACTGGGTATGAGCGTGGTGCTAGTGCTAAATATTGGTATTAGCACCAGCATATCCAACTTTACACAAATGCGCCCACAGCACTTCAGAAACTTCATGTGTGTCCACTTGGAATGTGTGTGGTTCTAGTGCCAAATATTGGTATTAGCACCAGCATATCCAACACTACACAAATACGCCCACAGCACTTCAGAAACTTCATGTGTGTCCACTGGGAATGTGCGTGGTGCTAGTGCTAAATATTGGTATTAGCACCAGCATATCCAAAACTACACAAATACGCCCACAGCAGTTAAGAAACTTCATGTGTGTCCACTGGGAATGTGCGTGTATCTAGTGCCAAATATTGTTATTAGCACCAGCATATCCAACACTACACAAATGTGCCCACAGAAGTTCAGAAACTTCATGTGTGTCCACTGGGAATTGGCGTGATGCTAGTGCCAAATATTGGTATTAGCACTAGCATATCTAACACTACACAAATGTGCCCACATCACTTCAGAAACTTCATGTGTGTCCACTGGGAATGTGCGTGGTGCTAGTACTAAATATTGGTATTAGCACCAGCATATCCAACACTACACAAATACGCCCACAGCAGTTAAGAAACTTCATGTGTGTCCACTGGGAATGTGCGTGGTGCTAGTGCCAAATATTGGTATTAGCACCAGCATATCCAACACTACACAAATGCACCCACAGATCTTCAGAAACTTCATGTGTGTCCATTGGGAAAGAGCGTGGTGCTAGTGCCAAATATTGGTATTAGCACCAGCATATCCAACACTACACAAATACACCCACAGAAGTTCAGAACCTTAATGTGTGTCCATTGGGAAAGAGCGTGGTGCTAGTGCTAAATATTGGTATTAGCACCAGCATATCCAACTTTACACAAATGCACCCACAGCACTTCAGAATCTTCATGTGTGTCCACTGGGAATGTGCGTGGTGCTAGTGCCAAATATTGGTATTAGCACCAGCATATCCAAAACTACACAAATACGCCCACAGCAGTTAAGAAACTTCATGTGTGTCCACTGGGAATGTGCGTGGTGCAAGTGCCAAATATTGGTATTAGCACCAGCATATCCAACACTACACAAATGTGCCCACAGAAGTTCAGAAACTTCATGTGTGTCCACTGGGAATGTGCGTGGTGCTAGTGCCAAATATTGGTATTAGCACCAGCATATCCAACACTACAGAAATACGCTTACAGCACTTCAGAAACTTCATGTGTGTCCACTGTGAATGTGCGTGGTGCTAATGCCAAATATTGGTATTAACACCAGCATATCCAACACTACACAAATACGCCCACAGCAGTTAAGAAACTTCATGTGTGTCCACTGGGAATTTGCGTGGTGCTAGTGCCAAATATTGGTATTAACACCAGCATATCCAACACTACACAAATACGCCCACAGTACTTCACAAACTTCATGTGTGTCCACTGGGAATTGGCGTGGTGCTAGTGCCAAATATTGGTATTAGCACCAGCATATCCAACACTACAGAAATACGCTTACAGCACTTCAGAAACTTCATGTGTGTCCACTGTGAATGTGCGTGGTGCTAATGCCAAATATTGGTATTAGCACCAGCATATCCAACACTACACAAATACGCCCACAGCAGTTAAGAAACTTCATGTGTGTCCACTGGGAATGTGCGTGGTGCTAGTGCCAAATATTGGTATTAGCACCAGCATATCCAACACTACACAATTGTGCCCACAGAAGTTCAGAAACTTCATGTGTGTCCACTGGGAATGTGCGTGGTGCTAGTGCCAAATATTGGTATTAGCACCAGCATATCCAACACTACACAAATACGCCCACAGTACTTCAGAAACTTCATGTGTCCACTGGGAAATTGCGTGGTGCTAATGCCAAATATTGGTATTAGCACCAGCATATCCAACACTACACAAATACGCCCACAGCACTTCAGAAACTTCATGTGTGTCCACTGGGAATGTGCGTGGTGCTAGTGCCAAACATTGGTATTAGCACCAGCATATCCAACACTACACAAATACGCCCACAGCAGTTAAGAAACTTCATGTGTGTCCACTGGGAATGTGTGTGGTGCTAGTGCTAAATTTTGGTATTAGCACCAGCATATCCAACACTACACAAATACACCCACAGTACTTATGATATTTTATGTGTGTCTACTAGGAATGTTTGTGGTTCTAGTTCCAAATATTGGTATTAGCACCAGCATATCCAACACTACACAAATAAGTCCCAGCACTTGAGAAACTTCATGTGTGTCCACTGGGAATGTGCGTGGTGCTAGTGCCAAATATTGGTATTAGCATCAGCATATCCAACACTACACAAATACACTCACAGCACTTCAGAAACTTCATGTGGGTCCACTGGGAATGTGCGTGGTGCTAGTGCTAAGTATTGGTAATAGCACCAGTATATCCAACACTACACAAATACACCCACAGTACTTATGAAGTTTCATGTGTGTCTACTAGGAATGTGCGTGGTGCTAGTACCAAATATTGATATTAGCACCAGCATATCCAATATTACCCAAATACGCCCAGAACACTTCAGAAACTTCATTTGTGGGATTGTGCGTGGTGCTAGTGCCAAATATTTGTATTAGCATCAAGCATATCCTTCACTACACAAATACGCCCACAGCACTTCAGAAACTTCATGTGTGTCCACTGGGAATGTGCGTGGTGCTAGTGCCAAATATTGGTAATAGAACCAACATATCCGACACTACACAAATACGCCCACAGCAGTTCAGAAACTTCATGTTACTCCACTGGGAATGTTCGTGGTGCTAGTGCCAATTATTGGTATTAGCACCAACATATCCAATAGTACACAAATACGCCCACATCACTTTAGAAACTTCATGTGTGTCGATTGGGAATGTGCGTGGTGCTATTGCCAAATAATGGTCTTAGAACCACCAATTCCAACACTACACAAATATGCTCACAGCAAAACAGAAAGTTTATGTACATCAACTGGGAATGTGCGTAGGGGTTAGGGTTAGGGTTAGGGTTAGGGTTAGGTGTATTAGTGTAGTGTTGGATATGTTGTTTCTAAGACCAATATTTGACACTTGCACAACGCACATTGTCAGTGGATATGCATGAAGTTTCTGAATTGCTGTGGGCGTATTTGTGTAGTGTTGGATATGCTGGTGCTAATACCAATATTTGGCACTAGCACCACGCGCATTCCCAGTGGAATAACATGAAGTTTCTGAAGTGTTGTGGGCGTATGTGTGTAGTGTTAAATACGCTGGTGTTAAGACCAATATTTTGCACTAGCACCACGCACATTCCCAGTGGACACACATGAAGTTTCTGAAGTGCTGTGGTCGTATTTGTTTAGTGTTGGATATGATGGTTCTAAGACCAATATTTGGCACTAGCACCACCCACGTGTTCAGTGGATACGCATGAAGTTTCTGAAGAGCTTTGGGCGTATTTTTTGTAGTGTTGAATATGGTGGTTCTAATACCAATATTTGGCAGTAGCACCTTGCACATTGTGTGTGGATACACATGAAGTTTCTGAAGTTCTGTGAGCGCTTTTGTGTAGTGTTGGAAGTGGTGTTTCTAAGACCAATATTTGGTACTAACACCAAGATTCGATTCTGAGGGTTTGGTCCTTTATAAACAATATATCAAAGTTTCAAAGCTAAAAGCCGAGATTTCTACCACCGCCTTTTTCGATAAAGTTTTCTTGTCGAACAGAACTGTATTTCCAGGCTGAGTCACGTGTTGTCACATGTTCCATGAACACCTTTCTCGTATACTGATGTATATGTCCCGCTTGCAAATGATATCATCACTAAAACAAACTATAAGCGTGTGACAAACCCACGCGTTGTCCACTATAACGAAATTCATTGTGTGAAGCCAGATAACGTCGCGCTTTTGGCTGGATTGTGACATAACATGCCTGCGAGTGGACACGCATTAAGTTACTCAAGTGCTGTGGGCGTATTTGTGTAGTATTGGATATGCTGGTGCTAATACCAATATTTGGCACTAGCACCACGCACATTCCCAGTGGACACACATGAAGTTTCTGATGTGTTGTGGGCATGTGTGTAGTGTTAAATATGCTGGTGTTAAGACCAATATTTGGCACTAGCACCACGCACATTCCCAGTGGACACACATGAAGTTTCTGAAGTGCTGTGGTTGTATTTGTGTAGTGTTAAATATGGTGGTTCTAAGACCAAATATTTGGCACTAGCACCACGCATATTGTCAGTGGATACACATGAAGTTTCTGAAGTTCTGTGAGCGGATTTGTGTAGTGTTGGATATGCTGGTGCTACTACAAATATTTGGCACTAGCACCACGTACATTCCCAGTAGAATAACATGAAGTTTCTGAAGTGTTTGGGCGTATGTGTGTAGTGTTAAATATGCTGGTGTTAAGACCAATATTTGGCACTACCACCACGCACATTCCCAGTGGACACACATGAAGTTTCTGAAGATCTGTGGGCGTATTTGTGTAGTGTTGGATATGGTGGTTCTAAGACCAATATTTGGCACTAGCACCACGCACATTCCCAATTTTCACCTTCTGGAAGTGTTCCCTTTGATGTGGGAATCCTTGTGGTTGGTCGCGTGGGAAATGTAAATTTTCACCTCAGGATGTGTTCTCTTTGATATGGGAAGCCATGTGGTGAAGTGGGAAATGTAAGTTTTCACCTCAGGAAGTGTTCCCTTTGATGCGGGAAGCCATATGGTTGCTTGGGATATGTAAATTTACATCTCACTATGTGTTCCCTTTGATGTGGGAAGCCATGTGGTGGGGTGGGAAATGAAAATTTTCACCTCAGGATGTGTTCCCTTTGATGCGGGAAGCCATGTGGTAGCGTGGGAAATGTGAATTTTTACCTCAGGGTGTGTTCTCTTTGATGTGGGAAGTCATGTAGTTGCATGGGAAATGAATATTTTGACCTCAGGAAGTGTTTTTTTGATGTGGGTAGCCTTGTGGTGAAGTGGGAATTGTAAATTTTCACCTCAGGATGTGTTCCCTTTGATGCGGGAAACCATGTGATGGTGTGGGGAATTAAAATTTACACCTCAGGAAGTGTTCCCATTGATGCGGGAAGCCATGTGGTGGCGTGGGAAATGAAAATTTTGACCTCAGGAAGTGTTTTTTTTGATGTGGGTAGCCATGTGGTGAAGTGGGAAATGAAAATTTTCACCTAAGGAAGTGTTCCTTTTGATGTGGGAAGCCATGTGGTGACGTAGGAAATGTAAATTTTCACCTCACAATGTGTTCCATTTGATGCAGGAAGCCATGTGGTGGTGTGGGAAATGTAAATTTTCACCTCAGGAAGTTTTCCCTTTGATGTGGGAAGCCATGTTGTGGCGTGGGAAATGTAAATTTTCACCTTATGAAGTGTTCCCTTTGATGTAGGAAGCCATGTGGTGGCGTGGGAAATGTAAATTTTCACCTCAAGATGTGTTCTTTTTTATTTGGGAAGCCATGTGGTGGTGTGGGAAATGTAAATTTTCACCGCACAATGTGTTCCCTTTGATGCGGGAAGCCATGTAGTGGCGTGGGAAATGTAAATTTTCACCTCAGGATGTGTTCCCTTTGATGTGGGAAGCCATGTGGTGGCGTGGGAAATGTAAATTTTCACCTCAGGATGTGTTCTTTTTGTGCGGGAAGCCATGTGGTGGCGTGGGAAATGTAAATTTTTACCTCAGGAAGTGTTCCCTTTGATGCGGGAAGCCATGTGGAGGCGTGGGAAATTTAAAATTTCACCTCAGGAAGTCTTCTCTTTAATGCGGGAAGCCATGTGGTGGCATGTAAAATTTCAATTTCAATACAGGAAGTGTTCCCTTTGATGCTGGAATTCCGCAGGTATGTTATGTCCGATTTCTGGACATAAAACAAAATGGCGGACAACTACGAGGTACTATAATTTTTCGCTTCGATCTTTGTTCAAATGCAAGCAGACTTTCTGAAAATAGCCAAGATGGCATCTGACACATACATACTTGGCTTCCAAAGCAGCAAAAGCTAGTTCTAACTTCTGCAAGTCGTTAGTAATGAGTTTTATTTACACCATACGCAAATATTTCAAAATGCAAAAAGGCGGTGGTTAGGATCTTGGCTTTTGGACACGAAAGTAGGTTCAAAAGAAAGCACAGATTGAAAACTTACTAAATCGAATCTTGGGTGATGATCCTCCACTCCACGGCTGTTATGTCCAGGGGTTTTTGCCCAAAAACAAGGTTCCCAGCTATAAGATGTTGGACATAAACTGAACGGAGCAACGTACATTACCCCAAGATTCGATTCTGAGGGTTTGGTCCTTTAGTAACAATCTATCAAAGTTTCAAAGCTAAAAGCCGAGATTTCTACCACCGCCTTTTTCGATAAAGTTTTCTTGTCGAACAGAACCGTCTTTCCGGGCTGAGTCACGCGTTGTCACATGTTCCATGAACATCTTTCTCGTATACTCACGTATATGTTCCGCTTACAAATGATATCATCACCAAAACAAACTATAGGCGTGTGACAAACCCACGCGTTGCCCACTATAACGAAATTCATTGTGTGAAGCCAGATAACGTCGCGCTTTTGGCTGGATTGGGACATAACATACCTGCGTCATCTGGAGTTGTTTAAAATTGAAATGTTCACCACAGGAAGTGTATACTCTGATGTGGGAAGCTACATGGAGGCGTGGGAAATTGAAACTTTCACAAGGAAGATTTCCCTTTCATGCGGGAAACCATGTGGAGGAGTGGAAAATTGAAATGTTCACCACAGGAAGTGTTCCCTTTGATGCGGGAAACCATGTGGAGGCATGGGAAATTGAAATGTTCACCAAAGGAAGGGTTCCCTTTAAAGCGGGAAACCATGTGGAGGCATGGGAAATTGAAATGTTCACCAAAGGAAGGGTTCCCTTTGAAGCGGGAATCCATGTGGTGGCGTGGGATAGTGAAATTTTTATCACAGGAAGTTGTTCCTTTGATGCGGGTAGCCTTATGGTCAAATCACAAATTGAAATCTTTTCCACAGCAAGTATTCACCTTGATGCGGGAAGCCATGTGGCCACATCAGAACTTGAATTTTTTTTTCACAGGAAGTGTTTTATTTGATGCAGGAAGCCATGTGTGTGTGTGTGTGTGTGTGTGTGTGTGTGTGTGTGTGTGTGTGTGTGTGTGTGTGCGTGTGTGTGTGTTGTGTGTGTTGTGTGTGTTGTGTGGGTGGGTGTGCAAGTGTACACATGGCTCATATTTTGCATATGTTTGCATTAAATACAATTAACTGTAAAATGTTTATGTTATATATGTATATACCCTACAATATGTTTCACTACAGTACAATGTCTTCTTTTGGCCAATTGTGTATACATCACTTTCACCTAAACTATTTACAGTGACAATCACTAGGTGGGACTGTGTAGTATGTAGATACATGTGGGCATGTGGGTGGGATCAAACAATATATGGCAAATACTTACTGAGAGCATTTCCACTGCATGTTTCAGCCATTTTGCCATTTCTGTTGTTTCCGCCGTTTCTCCTTGCCCCTTATCAAAGTAACATGGCAGTTGCAGAGTTCCTGCACAAATAATTTCTCATAAGCACCTTATAGTCCCAAGCTCTAATAGCATTGCCTAGCCTAAACAGATGGCAAACAGTTCATCAAAATCATACCTCCACTGAACCCCCAGCCATGCAATCCATGCACATATTTAAAGCTGGACAGCTAAGTGGCCATAGCATTCAGTGTATTGTAGTCTAAGGATGTCTGGCAAGGGTTTTCAGTTTGTCAATAATTATTTTGACAAAGCTAGCAAGCCTAAACAGCACAGTAAGTACACCTCGCATTTCAAATGTTCTGGTATTATGTATGTACATTAATGATGTTTGGCCCTTTCCAATAGAAAAGTCTACTAACACTAAATTGCATGTGTAAATTCTTTAACATCACAAATGGGTGTAAGAAGAAGCACAGATGTAACTTTCCACACCTCAACAGAAAGGAGCTAAAGCACATAGTAAGCTTGTGTATGGTAAAGCCTATATATACAGCTGAATACTACCCTTGTAGGTGGAAAGTGCACAAGGGCAGGAGGATAGTCACTCAGTGTCTAGCAACAAGACAGCCACAACTCCTGCGATCCCCAGCACATCACCCCAGAGGCCAGCCACAATCCCTCAGTCATCAGCACCTCCACACCATACACAGCCACTACCATTCATGACACACTCTCCACCTATGCCACAATAAGCGCCATACCCTACACCATTTTACACTCCACACGCAATACATTAGTACACACTACATATTCTACAGTACCCACACCATGCTGCACAACCAGACACACATGCACCACTACCCACTGCACACACAGCAAGCACCACCACTAGCACAGAAGAACATCAGAACAACACACAGATACACACCCAGACTTATAGCTAGGAGATCACTACACACACAGAAGTAACTACACGGTCATAATGATGCATATTTTAGCTAAAACGTTTCATTTTACTCTTGTAACTTGACAATTATAATAATTAACCAATAGATAATTATTTGCTGTTTTTGTTCTGTTGGGGTAGGCATACTGTTGAATGTGACTGACAAAATGGCAGCTAGGCATAACTGTGTGTTGAGCTACCCCTCAAAACTTGCAAACTATCATGTACCCAGAGAGCTGCACTTTAATGTTCCTTTCACTACACTTGAGATTATTATAATCATGTACATACGTATATGTTTGTAATAGCCTAAGTATTCGCTTATTAATTGACTCCAAAGTTTCATCAGCCATTCTCAAAGGTATAGGTTCTGGAAAACAATTCTACATAAATTCTATACTTCTTGTCAAAGGAAATTTTTGTGAAACTTGGTGTGACAAATTGATTTAGAGAATATGCAGTAAGCCTGTAATGGACGTACTTAACAAAAATACAAGTTATCTTGCAGAGTTTGTCACGTATTGCTGCATTGGCCCCATGTGGAGTCCTAGCATTGTTTTGGGTGTGGCGCACCAACCAGCTACTGAGCAAGTGAACCAACTACTGTACATGGGAACTACCCATTGTAAATACCATGCAATCAATCTCAGTCTGAATACTAGTGAAATATATTTCAATTTAACAACTGAGTATATCAATCAAATGCATAATATCCTAGCATATATACACAACCTAACAAGTAGAGTTTGTGAATATATAAAACACAAAAAGTATTAGAGAACCAACCAAATAGTGTCATAATGTTAAACGTAGACCGCGAGTATAAAAGGGGCGGTGCTCCTCACCGATATGCGTTTCGATGAAAAAAATGGCTGAACGGAAATGCATTTTAACAGTGGCTAAATACAAGCCTATGACATCTGTACAAATACTTGCTATTATATAGCTAATACACGAATACAGCAGAGAAATACCGACATAAGAACCCATACAAATCTTTAAGTCGATCGACACCCGCATTTCGCAGATCTCTTCGGCACCGCAAAGTCCTTCAAACTTGTGAAAGTATTAGCATCGATCGACGCCTCTGTTGAGCTAATTTGTCGTCTAAGATAAGATATATCTACCGATACTTCTATTATGTTTTTTCGAACGAAAGCATATTGGTGTAAGATGGCGAAACGCTCGCGAATCTCCTGCTACGTCCACGATGAAAGGGATAAAGACCAGATATCAAGTCGCCTCGAGAGAATCAGATTGACATTGCCTGTGAATTCCTCTACGAGGGACGTTCTCCTCCGTCTACTCGATTTTTACGACGACAATTTCGTCGGTACTCGTACCCAGCCACAAGAGAACAAGCAAATAGTTGCTGTCAATCCAGACATGGAGAACCAGCTGTTCATTAGTGAGCAGCAACAGCTAGATCTTCTAGTCCGTGCTTCTATTGCCCCTTGCATGAAATGTCGGGACATTTCATGGAAGCTCCAAGACTCCACCATGAAAGGGCATGTGCTTTGTAGCAATCTAGTTTGCTCCAACTGCAAGCATGTGAGGAGATGGCTGAGCTCATCCATAGTCAGAGACCGGTATGCTGTCAATGCTAGGTAAGTATTTTCAATTGAAATGAAGGCACAAGAGCTTCTTGCCAAGTGATGAACATTTCACTTTTCCTGAAGGATGGTACATGCATTCACTTCCTGTGGACTGCTTCCACAGCAGTATAAGTCCATGTGCAAGGCTGCCCGAATTGGTCTGGTGAATGACCACTATATTGCAGGGAGTAAGTCATTGTGGACATGTGCCATTCATGATCTCCAATGTGATTTTCCAAAACAATAGTGTACCATACGCGAGGCTACATGGAAGCAGTCAGGCTACAGGCCATGTGCTCAATGGAAGGAGCCATCATTGAATGTAAACAAGAGAAAGGCAACCCAGAGGCAAGTTTGTACATATGAGTCTATGGAACTCTTAGCAAATAGGCAACTTATTGTCACTACAATTTGTATATTCACTTTACAGTGGGTTATATACGATGCTCGGCATGATTCAACATGCAATGCATACCACACAACAGTGCCTTGCCTCATGGGTACTACCCACAGAATAGCTGCAGTACAGACTCTGTCAAGGGAGACACACCGGGTGGCTCAAACCAGGGAGGTGGATGCTACCTTGCTTGTGCTAGAGCAAGCCAAAGACAGAGGTATCTATAAATAAGAAAATACCATAATATATGCGTAAAACAGAGCATTACGTGTTATATCTTGCTTTCTTTGTGCAGGACTGGACATCAATGAGGTTGCTCATGATATGAATGTATCTCTCACAAAGAAGATCATTGAGCTTGGATATATGAACAGCTATGATACATGGCATGGTAGGGATATACATTGATTGATTTTGTGTGTGTGCTACATGTGAGTGCCACTGTGTGTGTGTGTGTGTGTGTGTGTGTGTGTGTGTGTGTGTGTGTGTGTGTGTGTGTGTGTGTGTGTGTGTGTGTGTGTGTGTGTGTGTGTGTGTGTGTGTGTGTGTGTGTGTGTGTGTGTGTGTGCATGTGTGTGATCATTTAATTGTGCATGCTTGTTGTGTTGCCTGTGGTAGGCACTAAAGGAGTTGCAAAGGCAATGAAATCCATTGCAAGTGGTCCGAAGAGGGATGTGGGGAATAAATGGTTTACACAATTGAGTGACAAATGTAAGTTTCAGTTGTAAGCATCCTTGGAAATTTGTGTTAATTTTGTAAACACGTAATTTAATTTATACTTGATTATAGGTGCAAGTACCAAGCGTCACACTTATTGGGCTATGGCAAATTGTGGTGGTTCTGCAGAGCGCCTCAAAGAATTGCTGCTGAATATAGTTGAACATTATCAGGTACTGAATGGTCCTGTTCAGTGGAAACTAATGCTGCTCTATTGTTATTTTTCAATTTTGTGCATAGAACAATCACACAGATTGCCACGAATCATCTCTTTGTCGACGCCATGGGCACAGCCCAGATAAAGAGGTGATCTCAGACCCAAGAACAGCTCAGGTATTCCTGGAAAAGATCAAGTCTCTTGCTGTTTATCGCCATGCGGAGAGTTATGCTAGAGTAAGTGCATAACAATTTATATTAGAGTGATTCTTTTATGTACATACCTTGCAGCAGTGATAATTGTTATGCTCCTCAATAGTGTAGGGACACATATTGGGTGGAATCATTTAACCATGCTTTGCTCACATATTTGCCTAAACGGATCCATTTTGGAGACATGACTTATGACATGCGTATGCATTTTGCAGTCATGGATTGGGTGAGTATATGTACAGATAGGTATGTAGTGTATACTGCTTATAGCATAACAACCTGTAATCTTATATAGTAAGATACATTACTTTGTCATTTCCAACTATAGAATGAGAATGTGGAAAGAGAGGTGACAAGTGAGAAGCTGGTGGTTGACATGAGGAGGCCCAATCGCAGAACTCCAATGAAGAGCCGTAAAGCGAAAACAGACTGTTTTCGGTGGGCTGTCTGGAGAAGGTGGTGCACAGAAAACATGGTGGGAGCCAGAGGAGAGAACTTGGATACCCATGTAGCCGAGGATGCACCAGTTTGTGGGTATGTTAGTAGCTTTGTGCAATCAATATACACTTGTATTAGACTATACGTTTTCAATGTATAGGAATGTGGCTGAGGACAGTCCTTTGGCCGAGATTTTCCATGAAAATCCCCTTATTAATGATGAGGATGACGAGTGTGAGTCACCGTACTATCACACATGTACCATGCATATACTTCTTGAGAAATACTTTATTGTACATGTCATGGTTTGCATGTATATCATAATACTGACTGTCTTGTATACCATTTCATTTAGGACATGTGAATTTGGAACGACGATGGCAGATGCTTGCTCGCAGAAAAGAGGACCCCACAGTGCCATTATATTCGTATGGACAGAATTGTATGCATGCATGACTGTCAAGAATTAAGTATGTCAAATGTCAGAACTCCATTTGTGGTCTGCATATGGGAGGCCAGGTGGGTTTGGAAACCTTTGACGTATTTCCTGAAAGGGAGAAGCCAAATAAACACATTATAGCAAGCCATTCAATACAGCAAGTCAGCCAACTCAGGGCATACTTGTTTGATGCACCATGGGATGATGTCCCTTGGTGATCTGCCATGTCCCGTGGCCCCTTTCCTCTGCTTATAGGGTTCAAAATCCCATAATCCAACCCTTCTGAGATAGGACCATAGTTTCCTATATAACCTGTATCTTCTGGCTACATTGCTAGGGTCACCTGCTGTGGATCCCCTAACAAACTCTGGAAGATGTTCAGGACTACTGATGCAGGGGTCACAGAAGCAAAAGAAACATACTTCTGCGGAGCCTGGTCCACCCCCAAGAACATGTGGCACATCTCTAGCCATTCTAGAAGGCGGTTGGTCGCTTCTTGCCGGTGATCTTGCTCTTCGCGCCATAATTCGCCGAAAAAGTCGTTCGTTTGCATTTTCGGCGGTCTAGTATTTGAAAGCTATCAGAAATCGACGAGTTTCAAACGAAATCCGACATAGCTAAGTGTTTTGAAACGATTCGACGGCGTATACTAGCTAGTGGTATTCGCGCTCTTTTTCAAATCTGAAAGTATCCGCCATGTTTTCATGCTCCTCACCTCCCCTTTTATACCCGTGCTAAATTGTGTGGTTACGAAAACGCATGACACGCATCCGCAACGCAAAGATTCGTGTACGCGGTAGTTATTATATTCGCGGTCTACGTTTAAATTAAATGCTAGCTATGTAATTGTCAACACGCAGTATAGCTATAAATAGCAGTCATTCTTGTACCTCTCTTTGCTACACGACTAACTTGTGTGCCCAGGGCATCCGACGAGGACGGGGAGGTACATCATGCCCCAAAAATTTAGCCAGGCTGCGACAAGTCTACCGTCAGACCAGTTGCATCTGTGGAATCATCAGAAGGGGATCCAGACTAGACATCACTGGGAGGTGCCACTTTGAACAGATCAATTGATGGACAGGGTGGACTGGCTACTCGAGCGGGCAAGACTTCAGGGCTGTGGAACCATTACATCCTACACAACGAGTACCACAGGCGCCAATCAGCTGCTGGACACCTGAACACTGACACTACTCAGACTAGTCCAAGCACCACAATGCACCAGATTCAGGTCGTCTTGGTAGGACAGGTCCAGCAACATGGAGGAGATGGACAACATCAATCAGTCCAGTGGCTTATTGGAAAGGCTACTCGAGCAGGCAGGATTTCAGGGTAGTGGAACCATTACGTCCTACACATCGAGTACCACGGATGCCCATCCACTGGTGTTGAGCTCCTGCAACTGCACAGCTACCCCACAAAGCGAGCACCACCATGCTGCCGCCACAGGTTCTATAAAAATCATAAAAATCAAATCAATCATCAAGAATATATTTGAAATTCAAGTTTCAGGTTATTCAGGCATTTCAAAAGGCTATACACCACCAGCTAAGGCACACACAAGACTTAATGGATGAATCCAATGAAGAAATAAGTGATTCCTAAAGATACTGAAATATATGACATGGTACAGTAAAGAAACAAAGGGACACGACCCAAGGAAGTGTACAGCAATTACAGCCATTTTACGTCTTCAGTAGGCAATTATTATAAATTATTATTTACTACGTACATATATGTAATTGACAAAATTACGAAGACCAGGTATTCTCATTCTTAGATATTATGACGTACACATGTATGGATCAGCAACTGAATACTAACCAACAAAAGTTGCTGAAACAGCTGCAACACCAGTTCCTCTCCCAGAACACAATTAGACAGGTCGCACATCGTCCACAAGACTACCCTGGAATCTTCAGGCAAAACCTTGCCACAGTCACTGGCTAGGACCGTACACCGACTGAAACCGTACATCGACTGACACCGTACACCGGCACACATACGATACGTGTAACCGGGCGATGATCTGCAAGTCTCACGGGCCTTACATCACACCGCTGGGTACTAGACAGCAAAGAAGTGGAGAAGAGAACGGTAACTCACAGGCCCTTCCCACTTCCGATGAAGCGGACCTGCCTCCAAAGGACTATGTGGCAAGCAACACTGCAAGGGCGAACTCAAACTCACAACTCCCGCGTCTTTAAGGAGCAAGGACGTACCCAATCACAAGCTCCGACCGTACACCGACCCGTACAACGACTGTGGCACACAAAGTGTAGCCGTGCGATGACACGTCACCGCTGGGTACTTTCAGACACCCTCCCAAATGTCTGCTAGGAGCAAGGACGCACCCAATCACAAGCTCCGACCGTACACCGACTGACACCGTACACCGGCACACATACGATACGTGTAACCGGGCGATGATCTGCAAGTCTCACGGGCCTTACATCACATCGCTGGGTATTAGACAGCAAAGAGATGGAGAAGAGAACGGTAACTCACAGGCCCTTCCCACTTCCAATGAAGCGGACCTGCCTCCAAAGGACTATGTGGCAAGCAACACTGCAAGGGCGAACTCAAACTCACAACTCCCGCGTCTTTAAGGAGCAAGGACCGTACCCAATCTGCAAGCTCCGACCGTACACCGACAAAAGGTTGGTGAGTAGCGCCATGCGGCTGACTCTTAACGCCCCGCACCAAAGACTTACTCCAGGACCCCTTAAGGGAGACTACTACGGGCTTCCTAGATCCCGCCAGCATGGGCGCAAGGTAGTAGCCTGGTCGGTTTGGTCACCCGGGTTCGGAGTTACCCCTTTTCTGAATTCAGCGCTATTGGAGCCTGCAACCAACACGACAACTACTCACAAAGGAAAATGGCGAGGACAGCAGCTTTTATACTAAAGTTCTACTTCCGTTTTGTGTTGAACATTCTGATTGGCTGTTGTCTTGTTTTGGCGCGCTTTGTGTGCCAATCTAATTAATTGGTGAAATGGAGGGGCTACCCCTTAGCGTACAGGAAGACATGTCTACGCCCCGTCGACGATGCAGTACTGGCGAAAGATTATACTATCTTGATGCTCAGACTCCTTGCAGGGTGTGTCACAGTCAGGCAAGAATGGCTAGGAAACTAAAACACAGTTAACGAAAGTTACAGCATAGATACTCTTATGGTATAAAGTGGGCAATGTGATGCCTCTAGGATCTAGTATTTAAACAATAATGTGTTTTGTTGTGTGTTCTCCACAGCCTAGAAGAACGATAGTTGACAAGCATATGATTGGATTACCTTCAAATTGTCAAGTTAGCTCTTGAGACTGTTTGGCAGGGATCTCTACTGTTTGACTTTCCACAATATTTTACTTATTCTTGCCTCTATAGCGCACAGGGCACATTAGATCAAGTGACTTTGGATCAGCAGATGTGAGACAATGCAGTAGTTTACTGCTGGGCATACACATGCAGCTTTAGACTAGTGTGTCTAACCCCATTGAGTGTGTGTTCTCTCCATGTGTGTGTTCTCTGTACATTGTGTGTTGTGTTCTCTCTACATTGAGTGATGTGTTCTCTCTACATTGAGTGATGTATTCTCTGTACATGCATTGAGTGGTTGTTCTCTCCACATTGAGAGGTGTTCTCTCTCTACATTGAGTAATGTTTTCTCTTTACATTGAGTGTGTGTTCTTCTCTCTACATTGAGTGATGTGTTCTTTGTAGATTGAGTGTGTGTTCTCTGAACATTGAGTGTTCAGAGAACACACACTCAATCTACAACAGAATCTTTTACTTATTCTTGCCTCTATAGCGCACAGGGCACATTAGATCAAGTGACTTTGGATCAGCAGATGTGAGACAATGCAGTAGTTTACTGCTGGGCATACACATGCAGCTTTAGACTAGTGTGTCTAACCCCATTGAGTGTGTGTTCTCTCCATGTGTGTGTTCTCTGTACATTGTGTGTTGTGTTCTCTCTACATTGAGTGATGTGTTCTCTCTACATTGAGTGATGTATTCTCTGTACATGCATTGAGTGGTTGTTCTCTCCACATTGAGAGGTGTTCTCTCTCTACATTGAGTGATGTTTTCTCTACATTGAGTGTGTGTTCTTCTCTCTACATTGAGTGATGTGTTCTTTGTAGATTGAGTGTGTGTTCTCTGAACATTGAGTGTGTGTTCTCTCTACATTGAGTGATGTATTCTCTGTACATGCATTGAGTGGTTGTTCTCTCCACATTGAGAGGTGTTCTCTCTCTACATTGAGTGATGTTTTCTCTCTACATTGAGTGTGTGTTCTTCTCTCTACATTGAGTGATGTGTTCTTTGTAGATTGAGTGTGTGTTCTCTGAACATTGAGTGTGTGTTCTCTCTACATTGAGTGTGTGTTCTCTCTACATTGAGTGATGTGTTCTCTCCGCATTGGGTGGTGTCTTCTCTCCGCATTGAGTGGTGTGTTCTCTCCACATTGAGTGATGTGTTCTCTCCGCATTGAATGATGTGTTCTCTCCACATGCATTGAGTGATGTGTTCTCTCCGCATTGAGTGATGTGTTCTCTCCGCATTGAGTGATGTGTTCTCTCTACATTAAGTGGTGTGTTCTCTCTACATTGAGTGTGTGTTCTCTCTACATTGAGTGATGTGTTCTCTCCGCATTGAGTGGTGTCTTCTCTCCGCATTGAGTGGTGTGTTCTCTCCACATTGAGTGATGTGTTCTCTCCGCATTGAATGATGTGTTCTCTCCACATGCATTGAGTGATGTGTTCTCTCCACATTGAGTGATGTGTTCTCTCCGCATTGACTGATGTGTTCTCTCTACATTGAGTGGTGTGTTCTCTCTACATTGAGTGGTGTGTTCTCTCCACATTGAGTGGTGTATTCTCTCCACATTGAGTGTGTGTTCTCTCCACATTGAGTGGTGTGTTCTCTCTACATTGAGTGGTGTGTTCTCTCCGCATTGAGTGGTGTATTCTCTCTACATTGAGTGGCTGTGCTCCCTCTCCACATTGAATGGTGTGTTCTCTCTACATTGAGTGATGTGTTCTCTCTACATTGAGTGTGTGTTCTTCTCTCTACATTGAGTGATGTGTTCTTTGTAGATTGAGTGTGTGTTCTCTGAACATTGAGTGTGTGTTCTCTCTACATTGAGTGTGTGTTCTCTCTACATTGAGTGATGTCTTCTCTCCGCATTGAGTGGTGTATTCTCTCTACATTGAGTGGCTGTGCTCCCTCTCCACATTGAATGGTGTGTTCTCTCTACATTGAGTGTGTGTTCTCTCTACATTGAGTGTGTGTTCTCTCCACATTGAGTGTGTGTTCTCTCTACATTGAGTGTGTGTTCTCTCTACATTGAGTGTGTGTTCTCTCCACATTGAGTGATGTGTTCTCTCTACATTGAGTGTGTGTTCTCTCTACATTGAGTGTGTGTTCTCTCTACATTGAGTGTGTGTTCTCTCCACATTGAGTGATGTGTTCTCTCTACATTGAGTGATGTGTTCTCTCTACATTGAGTGTGTGTTCTCTCTACATTGAGTGTGTGTTCTCTCCACATTGAGTGGTTCTCTCCGCATTGAGTGGTTCTCTCTACATTGAGTGGTGTGTTCTCTCCACATTGAGTGGTGTATTCTCTCCACATTGAGTGTGTGTTCTCTCTACATTGAGTGGTGTGTTCTCTCCACATTGAGTGGTGTGTTCTCTCTACATTGAGTGGCTGTGCTCCCTCTCCATGTTGAGTGATGTGTTCTCTCTACATTGAGTGTGTTTTCTCTCTACATTGAGTGATGTGCTCTCTCCACATTGAGTTATGTGTTCTCTCCGCATTGAGTGATGTGTTCTCTCTACATTGAGTGATGTGCTCTCTCCACATTGAGTTATGTGTTCTCTCCGCATTGAGTGATGTGTTCTCTCCACATTGAGTGTGTGTTCTCTCCACATTGAGTGGTGTGCTCTCTCCGCATTGAGTGATGTGTTCTCTCTACATTGAGTGGTGTGCTCTCTCCGCATTGAGTGATGTGTTCTCTCTACATTGAGTGGTGTGTTCTCTCTACATTGAGTGGTGTGTTCTCTCCACATTGAGTGGTGTATTCTCTCCACATTGAGTGGTGTATTCTCTCCACATTGAGTGTGTGTTCTCTCCACATTGAGTGGTGTATTCTCTCCACATTGAGTGGTGTATTCTCTCCACATTGAGTGTGTGTTCTCTCCACATTGAGTGGTGTATTCTCTCTACATTGAGTGGCTGTGCTCCCTCTCCACATTGAGTGATGTTTTCTCTACATTGAGTGGTGTGTTCTCTCTACATTGAGTGATGTGTTCTCTCCACATTGAGCGGTGTGTCCTCTCCACATTGAGTGGTGTGTTCTCTCTACATTGAGTGTGTTTTCTCTCTACATTGAGTGATGTGTTCTCTCTACATTGAGTGTGTGTTCTCTCTACATTGAGTGATGTCTCCTCTCCACATTGAGTGTGTGTTCTCTCCACATTGAGTGGTGTGTTCTCTCTACATTGAGTGATGTGTTCTCTCTACATTGAGTGATGTGTTCTCTCCACATTGAGTGATGTGTTCTCTCCACATTGAGTGGTGTATTCTCTCCGCATTGAGTGATGTGTTCTCGCTCTACTGTTGTCACTTCTCTTGGAGCATCAGGTGTTAAGGCGACTCCTGTTAACGTAAAGTTGGCCAAAGACCTTTTTATATGGGGCTAGAATTCCATTGTCTGTCCAGCAAGGTGCTGTAGAACGTCTGCTGGTAGCCATTTTTGTACAATAGCCCACCTCTCACCATGGAAATTATGAACAGGTGAAATCCTCTAAATGTAGTGTCACAAATATTTTTGTGTTGAGCAGCAACTTTGCTGGGTGTAGTGGGTTTCATGGCAAGGGTTAGCACATCTAATGACATAATATTGCTATCCTTTTTGTTGTATTTTCTGTGTATTATTGTCTGGATAGTGGTCTGTTGATGGCTATGTAGTCTTGTAATGTGAGTCTTTGTTTATGCATTCATAATTTTATGCATGTATATGTGTGTATATAATATGTCTTGCATAGTATTTACTTTTGTTGTTGTTTACATTACTACTTTTGTTTTCAGACAAACTCAATACAAAATTATCATTGCAGATGGAGTCAAAAGGTGGCTACGGCAGCAGCTCAGGAGTACCTAAAGAATTAACACCTAAGGGCATTGATGTAGGGGTGAGTTACTGTTCTTAAAGTGTGTTTGAATCTGCCTCTTAATGCTCTTACCCTTCTCTTTCAGGTCCGTCATAGAATGTGTCTTCAGCATGATTACATAGTAAATATTGTTATTGGAAGAACATTGTTAATGTTCTAAATATGCCCTAAATCGTTGTGTGGACTGTATTCTATTGTAAACTAAACAGAGAGAACTTGTAAAATCCTTTAATTTTTCAGCATTGACCTGTGATGTGTCATGACTGTTACATACATCACGTGCTTATTAGACTTTGAATGGCAATGGTCTGAGTTAGTCTCGGAACCAGACCCACCACGCTCTGTGACAGCATATGTATGCAGTGTACGTATGTTCATCAAGTATGGTATGCTGATGATGTCTCAACAACTTCCAAATTATGACACCTGAAACTCTGGTGGGACCAATATGCCAGCCATTTTATTCTTGCCTGAAAACTAGTTTGGAGTTACCCCTTTTCTGAATTCAGCGCTATTGGAGCCGACAACCAATTGCAACATGACAACTACTCATAAAGGAAATGGCGAGGACAGTAGTTTCTATACTGAAATATGACTTCTGTTTTTGCTTTAGCCATTCTGATTGGCTGCATGGTCTATTTTTGGCGCGCAATGCAACTTTCCTGTTTTTCAAGAATGAGCATCTGCATGGAGCGCAAAACTTGTGCACTGTGTAAAATGGTACACTGTTTGGTAGGTAGCAGCTGAAGGACAGACCCACAAAATTTGTTTCTACGAATATTTCCAACGTGGCCAACCACAAAAAATTGAGCACCAAAATATAAACATGAATGTTGCCTTTTGACAATTATTAACAGTGAAATATAATATAGGCTCATGCTTCTCATTGCCAGCCTCTCCATCCCTCACCTCGACTATGCTCTCACTGTATGCATGTGTGTATGTGTTTGTTCAGAACACGGATAAGAACATTGTCAATCACAGGTCAAAAACCACGTCAGCAGTTGTATTTGGGATGCTGTAGTGTTGAAATCATACGCATGCAAGTCAATCATGCTCAGTATAGTACAATTCTTCAAAATCAGTAAGTGGACAACATGCAGTTAAGTACATACACAATTCACATAAAAATAAACTACACAGTATCTATGCTACATTACAGTAAAGATCTGCATAAAGTTGTAATGTCAGAGAGGTGTACTGTAAAGCTCAGCAGTGGGGTTAGCTATATACTCTCCATTCTGTCCGGCTACTTTGGGCCTCAACCCAAGAGAGCTTCTCAAGCTTGCATTTCTGTTTATTGACCGTAAACTTCCACCAGCTTGATAGTGAGCTGACACTCCTGTTGTGTTGTCCCAGTAACGTGTTGTGATACTGAACAGTTGAAAGGTAGAAAGTGGAACCTAACAAACTCACTTAATAGCAGAAACCTCTACAACAGATTGCTCTTTGTTGGGGCAGATAGATTCCTATGTGTATA
Organism: Halisarca cf. caerulea; assembly: GCA_963170055.1. Taxonomy (NCBI): domain Eukaryota; kingdom Metazoa; phylum Porifera; class Demospongiae; order Chondrillida; family Halisarcidae; genus Halisarca; species Halisarca cf. caerulea. Next base: position 215,297 of record CAUJGJ010000371.1, read on the forward strand.
CAATAACCTCTGGATAGAGGAAACCTCTCTTTAGCAAACTGTTTTTCAGGTCCCAAAGTGACCGCTATAGAGAGGTTCCCCTGTATAACACAAAACTCAAAATAATTCAAAGACAAGAAAAAAGCTCACAGTCGAGGTAGATTATTCGGTCATTGACGGGAATCACATACTAACACCAAATGTACAGCATTGACAAGAATAGGGAGGATAAGATCAGCATATAAGGTAAATGTTAAAAATGGCAAGATTCGTATGGTGATGTCATCGTTAACGGGTGCGGCGCAGAAGAAACAAACGATTAAGATTACCATGAACCCGATAAACTACATAAGAAAGGAATGGAGCTCAAAAGAAGGTTTGTACTGCATTTTAAACATGAGCGAACATTACTTTGGCTGTGAAACTATCGATGAAAGGAAGAATGTTGGAAATTTTGAACACAGATGCGATCTCAAGGCAATTTTGGACTTGACTGGTTTTAGAGCCTAAGAGGTCAATGCATGGCAAATTCAGAAACCAAAGCTACACGGGGCATTTACAACCACCCATGGCTCACTTGGATTGTGGGCGTGGCTTATTCTCGACATCACAAATTAGTGGCTGTTCTTGACGCATCATTGAGCAAATTTCAGATGATGTTTCGCGCACCAACAGAATGGGAGGAGATGACGACTTTGGCGACGGTGCGGTTATGTATTGGTGAAACGTCATGAGAATGGCTGTTCTTCTGAGCTCGAAGAAACACCGGCTTTGCCGCGGGTTAATATTTCTTCTGATCTTTGTGCTTGCTGTTTTCATCAGTCCGGCATATGTCAAAATTTACGAAAATTGCTTGGAGAAAGTATTATAATCAGGTATTTCTTCACTGCATGCACATTTATCAACAATTTGTGCTTCTGGAAGGGCAGAAAAACAGGTTATTTTCCTATAACTTTCACTATGTTGGTTATAACTTGCTCCCCAAGATATTTTCATATGGTTCACTACTTTGTCCTTCTTTTGATGTTAATTTCATGAAAATCCTCGATGATTTTACCCTGCAGCAAAGGCAAAGTTCGTTAAAACAGCATGTTTTCAGCGTTGTTTTTCTTCCTTTGAGAAGGAGTTACTGTTATACTTATAACTTCGTAGCAGCTAACATATGTGTAACTTTAATCTGATACACAGATTTAACTCCCATCTATTCGTATTTAGAAGAAAACGTCGAGTATATGTGCAACTTCCCACACTCACCCTTCAACACTGACCCACATCAACCCTTCAACACTGACCTACTGAAGGAAGGATACCTACTGTACAACAAGCAGAGTAAGTCAATGGCTACCTGTACTGCTGATATTTCTCTTTGTATCTTGGACGGCAACAACACCAGGCACATATCAGCAGAGCCACCAGTAGTACTATCAATAGACAAACCACACCTCCAACCACACCTCCAATCAGAGCAATAGGCAGCGGATCCTACAAGAAACCAAAGGTATATTGTAATGTTGCAACTTGGCTTTTATTGGATGATGATGAAACGTCCTTGCATGCACCATGATTAAGGGTATGTTTACTCCTTCACTAAATATATAGTACAGCTGTGACTCTTACCTGGCCACATTTGTTGCCATAAAAGAAGATGGATTAATTAATCTTACAATGCACTGTGCACATTGGGTACACATTTCTACTGGCTGGATAGCAAGGGTTCAGGATTATCAAAGGCCGGATTAAAGAGTCATGACTGTACAAACTAGATCTTTGAAAGGAGAGTAGACCGAGTGAAGGACAATCACTAGCAACAGACAGTACAGGTGATGGGAAATGACTGACAAAGATCCTATGTTTAAATGGGGTAAACACGGCTGTGGAGTTTACAAGACCATCGCAGGGACATAGGAACACTCACACCAGTGAGGGGGCAGAAGATTCTAGATGTAGAGCATACAGCAATAACATGTAGACACATGTACATTGGGACCCTATTCACTAAAAGTGAGGGGGCCAAGGCCTCCCTGTCCCTCTTGCTTCCTACACAGTCCCATGCACAGATAGGCTATTATAGCCATGCAGATTAGCAAGATAGAAACAAAAATACCAGATCATCGTGGATCATTGCATACTCTTCGTGGGACCATAGTAACTAAACATAAGCAAGTAGCCTGCCAATGGTGCAACACTACTACTATCCCATGTCAGTACTCACTGGAGTTGTGGATGGTGTTGGGGTGGTAGCTAATGATGTTGTCACAAATGTGACTGGAGAGCTCTGCACGACACTTGACACGATCAGACTTGAGGAGGAGGAGGATGACAACAGAGTGCTAGTAGGGGGCTCTGAACTAAGGGAAACAAAACTTGTTGTGGCCACTGTTGACTGAAATGATACCATTGAAGAACTGGGTTCCAAGGGAGGTGGAGACGTAGTGAAGACATCACTGGTTACTAGTTCACTGGAAAGGGCTGAATCAGAAGGCGATACAACAATAGTGCTAGAAAGAGATTGAACAACATTGGAAGAAGATTGAGTGGAAATGATAGGGGCGAGGGTGGGCTCCATCGATGAAGGCATTAGCTCCGTCACCGATACATCAAACAATGACTCCGTTGAAGTCTGAGCCTTGCTCTGATGGTAGATTGAGGTGGAACAAAGGGCAACAAATAGAAATCGACAAATCTTTGAAAGCGTTTTCATTTTCTTCATGTATGATGGCAGGAGTAAGCCGTTATAGTGATTTTAAGCACTTTCTCATCCGTCCTAACTACACGTAGATTGGAATCCTTATAGTCAGTCGAGTGTCAACACACGAACTGATATGGAACGAACCACAAGAATGTACCTATGTATGTGATTATCTATGGCCCAGGATTCGGGACACTTCCGACTTTTTACGGGACGGGCTTTCGACTGGCTGCGAACGCTTAGAAACGGCGATAAACGTAACCATTCATGGTGCGCCTGTCGAGAAAGAAGAGTGTTCTGTTTCTTCTGTGCTTGTTATCGTTTTTCTTGGTTTTACGACTTAGGAATTACTACAGTGTACATAATGTAATTAATTCGTCTTCATCGACTGAATACCAAGTCAAGAAGGACGTCAAGAGTGGCCCTTTAAATTTGGATGCGCACGCATCCTCTCAAACACCACAGAAACTGGTCTACAGTGAAGACAGGAAGGAATGCGCAAAATCCACATTTTCTGTTGTGGTTCTTATGAGAATAGCTAAGTGTGCCAGTACGTCTTTAGTGGAGGTTGTAAATTCATTATCGAGAAGAAATAAGTTTATTTTTGTATTTAATAGAAGCGGTGCTTACAATTGGAATGAGCAGGAAATTAAGACTATATCGGAATTATGCGTTAGAGAGTTAGTTCGTGTCAGGGAGATGAGGGAATATGGATTTAAAGAACTTGTTCTCTATGCTCGCCACTTGTATTTCACTTCCTTTCAGAGTGTGGACTACACATACATTACTTTTGTGCGCGAGCCCATATCTCGAGTTGTGTCCTCTTATTCCTACTACCATTTCAGCCGCAAACCAGGAATACGTCAGCTAATACCACGCAAGTATAGAGGGGAGACACTTCTCGATTGTGTGAGGTTCAACCATGACGGCTGTACTAGTAATCTAATGACAAAGTATTTTTGTGGTCATGACAAATTTTGTTCATCTGGGAGTGGAGAAGCTGTTGCGAAGGCAAAGGAGAACATGAAGAGGAAGTTTATTGTCATTGGAGTTGTGGAGATGATGAAACCATCCATGAACCTGCTTAAACTACGCATACCTGATGTATTTGAAGGTGCTGAGGACTACTTACCTGAGTCAAACATTGGTGAGAGCCATCTTAACATCACTGAAGAGGAACACCATATGATCAGGATCATGAATTTTGCTGATCTTGAGGTCTATCACTTTGCTATCCAATTGCTTCATAAACAACTCACCAGCTGTGGTTTGTTACCATAGCAACAGTTAACCACCTGTATTATATCCCTACTCCTGTAGTATTGCTCAGCCAAGCATGTGCATGCACGCAAGCAGTCTGTACAGTGTATCAAGTATGTCTGTCTGAGATGCACTAGCTTTAACATGCACTGTCCTGTTCATACTAGTCCTGGACGGTATTGGTAATTATAACTGGTTACTAATTGACAAATAGTCGGTATTAGTCGGTATATTTCAATATCATCCTCAAATATTGATTCCCAATTTTGATCCCTCAGTTATGTAACTCAGGGGCTTAGCACTATGTACTCAGGCCAATTGGAAGCCATAATTATATTGGACTTCTGGTGTTAGTCTTCCTTATTTTAACTTTACCATTCATTGTTGTACTTGTTCTAGGAATACGCTGATAATCGATATATTGAATATTCGATATATTGACTATTCAAAATTGTAATTATTGTATTGTCGGTTTTGGATTAATATTAATATTGACTACTAGTATTGAAATATTGTCCAGGGCTAGTTCATACTATGCATGTCTGCCGCAATGGACTCAATGGCAAAGATACACAACATTAGCAAAATGAGTATCTGAATGCACAGATAACAATAACAGTTGCTGCATGGCAGAACACTAAATTAGTAGGATCGGATGGTTGGTGGGACAGAAGGACATTCTTCTTCATTGAGTGTAGTGTCAATAACTGGACGATATGTCAAGGTTGCCTGCAAAACCACAAAGTATACATGTACACACCACAGAGAGGGCTTCTAGACACACTAGCATTCACTGACTTTTCCACTACCATCCATGGTGGTCAAGGAATGCTTTCTGAAATGCTCCTCAAATGGCAGCTTGGTCTGGCCTTCAAGACTAGTGCCATAGTCATACTCATCGACACGTTTCTGCATAACAACAAATGCAATTCAAAACTCACTAACACAAAAAGAGGGGTGAACTGACAGGAAAGTCTTCTCTAGCATGCGCTCCTCTGCTCTCCTTCCTCCCTTCAGCAGCATAGACTGTCTGAATTGAGTTGACTATAATGTTTTCAAGCTCCAATGTTTCTATCAAGTCTGTGTTCCACACTAATCCCTTGTCAGAGAGCTGCGGGAGAACACTTGATCACTATGTATGTTGTGGACTGAGTGTGTGATTAAGGTACACTAAATAATATACATTACACAGCAAACAGGGACAGTGGAGGTGACAGCTAATCAAATATCACCACACACACACACACACACACACACACACACACACACACCTTGACGGAGTCAAACTCCTTATAGACAGAGTCCATCTTTTCACAGCCTTCTGCTAATAGTTCAGCAGTTCTAAACACTCCCGCGTTGTTCTGCATGATCTGAGCACCACACACACACACACACACACACACACACACACACACATTCACTAACTACAGGACAAATACAGTCAAAGAATTGTACCTTTTGGCTCTGCAGTCGCAAATCAGCTGTAGGAATATTTCCTTGGGAAGTAAGCAATTTGTCTATTTTAGCCACACTCTCCTCACCAATATCCTGAATGGGGGGAGGAATGGGATAGCCATAGAGGAAGGAGTTCACACCAGCTGCTATAGTACAGTCACACACAGTCAAAGTACTATTAGCAGAAGGCTGTGATAAAGATGATCTCTGTCTACAAGGAGTTTGACTCCCCACACAGACAGAAAATAGAGTACAGTTACATTCAGTTGGAGTACACACAGACTAAAATCCCAACTAACAGAGGATAGTTCAGGTTGGCTGTCACCAGGCTTGCTGATCTTCCCTATGTCCAAGGCACAAGCTCTTCCAAACACAACCAAATCCAACAAAGAGTTTGCACCAAGTCTGTTGGCACCATGCACACTAGCACAAGCAGCCTCTCCAGCTGCATACAGACCTCTCACAACACAGTCGCCTTTCTCTGGGGTGTACTGAATCACCTGGGAAGGTAATCAATATTAAATAGTAAACCTTCGCATATCATGAATTAAACTTAGAATCTCTGTCTTATTTTATGCACTATTCATATAAATAGTCGTAAGCTTCTGTGCACAAGAAACAGTACATGCTATGCTAAGCAGCATTATTTCCAAACAAACACAAATCCACCTGGCCCTTATAGTTAGTGGGAATTCCCCCCATGTTGTAATGCACAGTTGGTAGCACAGGAACAGGTTCTTTGGTAACATCAACTCCAGCAAAGATCTGAGCTGTCTCTGATATTCCTGGTAAACGTGTAGCCAGAGTCTCGGGTGGAAGATGGCTGAGCTGAAGAAGTACATGATCCTTCTCTGGACCACACCCCCTGAGGAATTTGACCAAATAAGGTGGCAAACTTAAACCACAGCAGCTGAAAGAATGCACATACGTACATACCTGCCTTCTCTGATCTCGAGAGTCATTGATCTGGAAACTACATCACGTGATGCAAGGTCTTTGGCTACTGGGGCATAGCGTTCCATGAACCTCTCACCCTCACTATTTAGGAGGTATCCTCCCTCACCACGGCAACCCTCAGTAATCAAGCAACCAGCACCATATATGCCTACAACGAAGATTACAAATCATGAAATGGAGTATACCACTACTTCATCAAGTAGTGTTGCCATGATAATGCTAAAAGTGTATCACGATAATATTTCATTAACTAGACATGTATCACGCTACATTACAATATGAGCACATTGTAAAATAGGTGCACTCAGAGTTACCAAGAAGGAATATTAGTTGTTCACCTGTCCAAGTGCAAGCCAATTGCATTCGTATGCAATCACATTACCCAGTACTCCATATAAAAGACCTTTAGAAGCATGACATCTCTGAGCATTCAAGTATATTGTGTGCTCAATTAATCAACTTATTCTGATTGATTGATTAAATAGCTGTGGGAGTGAAGTGTGGGGACTATGATTAGGGCTGAGGATAATATGACATCATAGTTTCCAGAATAATAGGTTTCTAAACTAGATGAACGCAAAGCGCAGTACTCGAGAGACAGTGCATGGTCATCATCGACGTCACATACACATGACCGTCACGTGGCAGAACATGTCGACCGAGATGGCTGACCAATTCGCAGCCCCCAAACAAAACAGTCAGAACCCTGCCAAAAGCAAAGACAAATTTCAACAAACAAAAAAGTCGTCCCGAGATATGGCCTAGTTCTGTGCTTTAATGTGTCGATTGCTTTTCTACAATAGCGCTATTCGGCACCAGGAGGCAGAAAGTGAGTTTTTTATTTCTCTGAATAGCGAAGTTTTAGTAAGACTAACGAGCGAATCTCTTGCCTAGCCTCGAAGAACACAAATGTCCGTCTTTGCCAGTTTTAGCTACTGCAAATTTCGACGAGCACCTTCCGAGTAATTCGCGTCCAAAGTGACCTGAAATGGGACAAAATCGAACAAATGTTACCCAAAAATTAATCAAATGCGTGGGTAGCTCAAACCCACTCCGCTAAGGCGACAGAAATAGAAAACTTGCTACGCTCGTAACTAAGGGAGCATAATTCTGGAACAAACGGCTAGAATATGGGAATTATTGTTGAATCAGATGATCCCTTGACCAACTCCAACACAGTGGCACCATCATACAGTTTCCCCGTTGAGTTTAGAAGTGATACACTAGCATTATGATATATTTTACATACTGCTGTTGCAATTTCATGATTTTAATTAATTGCAAATTATCCAAATTTAACTTGAAGTTGTGTTGCAATAGAATATTCGGTGAGAATGCATCAGGAATAATTGGAGTAATTAACAGCATAACAGGATGAAGTCTTGACCACAATGGAATAGCATATTAGGGAAAAAAATTAGCATGATAGCCCCAGCCCTAACTATGATTTAGCGAATAGTGTGTTTGCTATCAAAGGTCAAAAGCTAGCATTGCAGGCACAGCAGGATAGCCTACTGGAGATGTGTACCTTGCAACTGTATCACGACATGAAGTATGTTAAGTGTATCGTATTGTTAAGAAAACAAATTATGATATATCATGTATCATGACTATCGCAACAACACTATTATCCAGTCCTAGAACTAACCAGTCGGGTGAAACTGAACAAACTCCATGTCTTCATTAGCCAGACCTGCCCTGGTGACCATGGCAGTTCCATCTCCAGTGCATGTATGAGCAGATGTACAGGAGAAGTATGCACGGCCATAGCCACTGGTTCAAGACAAACATACATATAAAAGCGAACATTGTTTATGTTCACACTGAAAAGTATTTCATACACACACACACACACACACACACACACACACACACACACACACACACACACACACACAATTTACATGTGTACTCACCCTGTAGCTAAAACAGTGTTGTTGGCACGGAAGCGGTGTATGCTGCCATCCTCCAAACACATAGCAATAACTCCACAACACTTATCCTTGCCTTCCATCAGCAAATCAAGTGCAAAGTACTCTACAAAGTACTGCGCATCAAACTGAAGAGACTATAAAGCAGAACAGTCTAAAGATCACTGGATCTACAAATCAGAGAAGGAAGAGTCTTACTTGTCCATAGAGGGTATGCAGAAGAGAGTGTCCAGTTCTGTCAGCCACACAGCAACACCTGTGGGCCTGGCCTCCCTTCCCAAACTGCAGACTCTGGCCTCCAAATGCTCTCTGATATATCTTACCTTCTTCGGTACGACTGAATGGCATCCCATAGTTTTCCAGCTTAGACCATACAGGGTTAGAGTGATGCAACAGTACAGTGGGATGATGCAATATGAATGTGGAATGATGCAATATGAATGTAGAATGATGCAACAAGAAGGTAGGGTGTTGCAATGAATACTTGAGTGATACAATAGTACAGCAAAACAGAAGTACAGTCGCCAAAGAAACACACGAAGTAGAGCAGACCAGGACAAACACAACTAATAACTAAACTAGAAGCAGATTGGTAAAATAAAGAAAGGTATGGCAAACAATACTGGACAAAGAGCATTTATCGGTCATTTACAGCCAATCACCTCAATAACTGCCTGAGGTGCTTCCTCCGTCATGTATTGAATAGCATCTTGGTCCCCTAGCCAGTCACTTCCCTTAACAGTGTCGTACATATGATATTTCCAATTGTCCTCTTCCATATTGCCCAAAGCTGCATTAATACCTCCCTGAGACAAAGGGAAATGTGGCAGAGAAATTAGAACTGTAAGGTAATGAAAGAGGTAATTCCAGTCACTGGGTATTCAGGTCACTTGAATTGCAGCAGTCATCAGCATACAAGAAGAAACCAACTGTATTTTTTGTCAGGTATCTATCCATATGTCACGGGCATCATACACCCCCCCACCCCTAAAGCATAGACTCTCAATACTAGGACTGGAAAATTACCAATTTATGCATGATACATACATGTAATATTCAATACAAATTGCAAACGGCAAGCCATTAAGCGTGTTGTCATTGTGTGGGCGGACAAATTTTAGTTTTTTTCCTTATTTCTTGACCATGTTTAGGGTGATGCTATCCATGTTAAGATATGTCATAAAGAATACAATTTGCTACAGTTTAATACCAAATGCAGTCACATAGCGCCAAAAGTAGTTATATACCGCCTCCTTGAAAGAAATAACCTTCCTCGAATTTTGTGTACATATATTCTCGTAGACCACGCAGCAGATTATTTCCATTGAAACACAGTCTACTTTAAGAGGTCTCCGTTCACAATGTGCACTGGTAGAAATCTGTACAACTGCCTACAATCGTATAACAACGGTCACTGTTTGGAAGGTAATTCCGTCATCTTCAGTACAGAGCATTCACAGAAGGATGACATCATACATAATGAATATCATTAACAGTACAACACGCTTGACGGTTGCAAATCGTTGTGAGTTTCCAGTCCTGGTACCTGTTTTGAGAGACCACTGCCATGAGCGACCACCCCTTTTCAAAGACCACATTTTCAGGCACCGACGTTTAGTAATACATTTTTACCTTTGAAGAACAACCACCTGTAAAATGCGACCAGTGACCAGGGCAATTGGTTGAAAATAAGACAAAATTACCTGTATTAAGCAACCATTCTTGAAGGACTTCTCATAGAACATAGGTAACTGACTGAATAGTATAGGAACGTTCCTGGAATTACCAGCTTCCCGAAATTACCTGCTTTACCTACTCTGTATTACTGCCTTAACCCTCGTACCCTCACTGTACATTGGCGCGTGACTGGAAGTATTGTAGAGGGGCAGAAGTTTGTGTTCGATTTGCGTCTAAGAGGAATTTGGCTGCATCTGTTCCTCATTTATGTGATAAAGCATTGAATAAGCTATCTTACAGTCCAAGTTTAGTCTTGATATGATCTGATCTGATATTCGAGGAAGAAAATGGCCGCCACGGATACCTTGCCTGAACTTCAAGAATATTTATCTAAAGAACAAAAGTTCATTGCTTCCAAGACGTTATAGCTACGTCAATACTATCAATGTGCTTTTTGTTCGATAGATGGTATGGGACTACACAGCAAAGAATTAAGCTACAAAACCATGTATTTCATGCCCGTATAGAACTAATCTCCTATGGTCCACATACAAGTCTGACTGCAGCTCTGCCATTGCAGCTGTACACCCGCCCATGCTTGTACATGCACATATATTACCATTAATACCATTTCGGCTTAGAACATTTCAGTTATCAGAACGTACAACAAAAAATACCGAAGCGAACAAAACAAGCGATTCCAAATCTGCAATCGTAATCCTTACGTAGGATTGTAGACTCTAACAACTCATAGTTTCCCTTCAAATTACGTCTTGGATGAAAGGAAAGCCAAAACTTTCATTAGAAGTGAAAACCTTCCACCACGATGAAAACCAATTCCAAAGGACGCCATTTTCCTCATCATATCCGTAAGGTATACGGAAAATTTTACAGGGATAAGCTGGATATTATGTGATTTTACTGTATTTTCCATGCTAAACACACCGGCCAACAAGCTGAACTCCTCCTTAATAAAACGTTGATTGCAGGGACTACCCCTCTATGGACGTTCAGCACGAATGATGGGCTTTATAGTCATACAAGAACGACGCCTGTGGCGTTTATAGGATGCGAGATAAATATTCGGGAAAATTGTATCATTTCTGATACGCAGGAGGGTTAACAAGTAATTACATCTCATAGGATGAAGCGTGGTAACTTGGAGGACATGGTTAACTTGGAACAGGGCCTGTATCTTTTGCTGTGAGCTGCCCAGCCAGACTTGTTACTGCTGAACGCCCAGTTCATGAAGACATTACTGACCAAAAATTGTACCTGTAGCTTACTATTGACACTGCTTTTACTCGGCCGTTCCAAGTTAACCTACTAGTGTGTAGCCTATATAGTATTCAAATGCGAATAAGAATAATTCTTACTAACTTGTGCTGCAACTGTGTGTGACCGCGTGGGGAAGAGCTTGGTAACACAGGCCGTCTTAAACCCCTGCTGGGCCAGTCCAAATGCAGCTCTCAATCCCGCGCCACCAGCACCTACTACGACGCAATCGAATGTGTGATCAACTATCTGATACCTGCCTCCCATCTACGAAGAAGAGAAAATCTTATGTAATTATTATAATCACATGAGAAAAGACAATCAGTCAGACATTACTTCTTTCCGTGTCACTTCGCCAGCTGTAATCAAACGAGAGCTATGAACATATCTACAAATAGTTCTTTGAAATAACTATAAATGGGATAAGCCATATCACAGACAATAAGTCGTAACTCCGAAATAGTCCCAACCTTATTGGCTTTCCTATAAATGGACGCCATTTTCCACAGCGATTTAGATCACGTGCGCCCGATCAAGCCAACAACAACACTGGAAGACACCTACAGGAAGCGAGCAAGAGAAAAATGAGCTTATGACAGAAGAGTCATTGAAGTTGACAGAACGACCTTTACCCCTCTGGTGATGTCGGTAACAGGAAGTATGCCAAAGACATCGACCATCTTCTACAAGCGACTGGCTGCAATGCTAGCAGAGAAGAGCAACACTCCATACAGAAAGGTGACCAACCTCATCAGGTGCCAATTGAGCTTCTGCCTACTACTTGCAGCGATTGTGTGTATTTGCGGCTCAAGATCAACAGCCACCAAATTGAGGAGTGAGCCGTACAATGTACAATGTGCCGCTGCAGGGCTTTGAACTTATATGTGGTGTTTAACCTCTATCAATGTGTAAATCACCTGCATGTCCATCACTAACTATATTCCACAACTCATCATATGTAGACCTACAGTGTATGATTGTTATGTAATAAATTATCGATGCTCTTTAAAAAAATAGATCACATTAATGGTGTGGGCGTCAAGCAACCTGTCAAGAGACAATCCAGCGTACTGTAGTCTGGCGACTGGCGCTAATACAGGCCTGTATGCAGGGTTCACAAGAGGCGGTTACATCATAGACACTCTATAGGGTTTCATGCAATGTACCCTGATACAATCACCTGCTTATGTCTCAGTACTATTGTAGAATCCTGATTTGATTGCCTTGAATAAATGAGAAAACATTTTTTTCAATTCAATGTCAGGTATCAGGTATCAGGTATCAGGTATTCTTATTTAACCTGGGGAACCTTTAGCCAGAGGCTACTGTAAGTGGCACCCAGAAAAGAAAAGGGACAAAAGGCAAAAACAAAAACAACAAAGGGGGTGTACAAAGATTCAACAAAAAGAGTTCGAGGTTTGCATCATGATGAAATGATAATAGAATGAATAGATGAGCAAAAATTATAAATTTAGACATTAGTGAATGGACTAAATTCAATCTGTAATGAGATAAGATTATTGGTGCATGAGTATGAAAATAGTGTCTGATTGATGATATGTACGAAATCATATTGTCAATGAGTTATTCATTTAAAAAGTGATTTTCACATAGTTTAGTGAACACCCGAAAGTCCGCACAGCATCGGATGTTATTTGGTAGTGAACGCCATAATGATGCACCAACAAAACTAAATGCCTTCTGGCCAAGGGAAGTACGAAAACGTGGAAGTTTTAATTGTGAAGTAGAAGATGCTCGAGTATTATAATGAGAGGCTGGTGTGGAAAAAAGGTTGTTAAGATAAGTAGGTGATTGTAGAGATAAGCACTTATAAACAGTTTGGGCCAAGTGTACTTTTTGTCTAGCACTAAGAGTTGAAATACCTAATTCTTTACGAGCAGAAGAGGCAGAATAATCTCTACGTTTGCATGCGAAGGACAGTTCTACAAGCGAAGTTTAAAAGCGTTTCTAACCGAAATGTCTGCACAAAAGGGGGCTCAGTCAAACCCCCTTGAACCCCCCCCCCCCCCTGTGTACAGGTCTCAGTGATATGATTTAACCGCAGCATCTTTTGCACAAGGAAAATTGTCCTGCTGTAGTTTGCAGAAGTATAAATACTTTATACTTTGAAGTATTTAGGGTATCTATGGTGGGAGGTGCTTCCACCAATAGTATTTATATAATTTTATAGCTTGGACCAGGTCAATAGAAGGCTATTGTGTACATTGCTACAATTATTGTTTTTTTTATAAACTTTGTTATTATTTTAATATCAGCTGTCAATCAGTGTTTGAACTTTACCTGTAAAAATACCAAACTTTTGCATTTGAGAAGACGACCAATCAAGAAGAATTTGATGAAACTTCCAGTCCAGGCCTCACTTGAGCTATTGTACACCAGCAGGACCCTCGAATCCCAAGATATTACCAATCTAATCACTCTATCTGCATTTATATATAACACTTTTTGTATTAAATTTTCTATATGGCTTGTGTTGCAATGACCTATACTAGATGTTTCTTTTTTCACTGATTGATTTTGCCGAAAAAACACATTGTAATAAGCACAATACCTCACAACTCTGGCCATGTTACACAGTTACTTTTGAGTGTCTATAATATAAGAAAGAAATGAATCTGGCAACCCCACCCACTGACTGGGCCTCGAGGCTACTAGGTATAGTGATATAGTCTCACATAACCATCATGCAGTCGCATAAGTCAAACAATTTCTGGCTCAGCTGTTCCTCACACACACACACACACACACACACACACACACACACACACACACACACACACACACACACATGTAGGCACACATACACATACATACAGTACATACATACATATAATATATACACAAATGCAAACACACACACACACACACACACACACACCACACACACAGCACCACACACACACACCAGGGTTCTATCTAGGATTTTTAAGGGGGGGGGGGGAACTTAAGCATTACAGTGCATGACTGCCACGCAAAATATGCCTGTAGTTTTGACATATGTATTGTATATATATAGAAGGGGTTCTTTCAAGAAAATGATTGGGGGGGTAATTGGTAGATATGTACATGCATAGTGGTATCCTAGACAACTACATAACACATGCCAGTGCAGTGCATAATGCATGTAAGGAGGTGCAGATATGTATGTGGAATGTAGGGGTGCATACGTACTTAAACAGGCAGCATGCCCCCCTCAAATTTTAGTTTCTTATAAGGTTTCTTGCCTACCCTGTATATATTCATGTCTTTACGAATGCAAAGTTCACTTCAAACCTAATTTAAAAGTCGCTGGCAAGAATCGTGCAACAGGGACAAGCCAGCAGCTAGAGTGATTCTTTTTGAAAAGCTGCAAGCTGCAAGCTGCAAGCTCATCTCAGTCTGGATGATTTTGCATGTCTGGATGATGACCAGAAGACTGCAGCGAACAAGGTACATGTAGTACATGAGACAGCAAACAAGGTACATGTACATGAGACATATAATAAAATTAGTGTATGCAAAGAAAAAAAGGGTTAGGCTATAGCTAAAGATGTACAATCACTGATAGACATAAGATATTATCACAATTCAATATAATTCTGTAACCAAACAGCACACATAGTTATGGGTGGGTGTGTTGCCACGTTGGAGAGTTGCAAGCAGTGAAGATATAGTAGCTCCCAGCAATTGCAGCTTTGGCAACTTCCATCAGGGTTGACCTGCACTGTCTAGGGGAGCTTTGGGGGGGGGGGGGGGGGGGGGGGGGGGGCTAGGGTTAGTTCTAGTCATCCAATCTAGATTGTGAGGATCTTCACGGCATAGCCTTGGGTTTCTAAATTGAGGCTAATAGTTGGTACAATGGTTTGTTCTCTTCCTGAGTTGAGCACTGACCAAACGGTAGAGTAGAGTTCCATGGCACAGTTAGCTCCAGGAGTCCTAGGGTGACTGATTTGCTGTCAATTGAGGCAGCACAATGTCTGGTCTGGCTGTTGTTATGGCTACCTCAGTAGGAACAGTGGCTGGTGGGGATTCTCGGATACTGTGATTGGGGATAGTTTATCCAGTGCTCATCAAACGGTCAGCCTATATACCAAGGTGATTGCTATGGGGATTGGAGAACAGTGCTTCTTTTCCTTATAACTGATTTCACAGAGCCACAGTTCTCCATTGGCTCTTCCTTCCTGGAGCACACCTAGTCTGACGTGGCCAGACCGAATTCCTCCATTTGCAGGAGGAATTCAGAACTCCTGCAAATGGAGGAATTCGGTCTGGCCACGTCAGACTAGAGCACACCAGCGCTGGAACAGAACAGAACGCCGACGCCAGCTTCAATCTTGAGCTTCGCCAGAGAAATCGTTCACAAAATGTGGTGCCCTGATTCTGGCATAGATACTCCAACTATGATTCTGGCAAGGGGACACGTAATGCTAAATGCGGTACATGTGATTCTAAGGATCTCTAGTCTCGCGTAGCCCACACCGCTAACCTCGCCTCCATTTTTTATATGCTGCCTAACCTCACCGACCGGTGACGTCAGCATATACAAATCAGACATCACAAATGAAAATGTTAATAATAAGATTTGTAAAGAATGACAGAGCAGTCTATAGTTGTTTAATATCATGAGATTGATTAAATGTAAATCAAAGGACAAAGATATTCTGACATCTCAAAGCCCTGCAGCGGCACATTGAACATCGTAAGGCTCGCTGCACGCAGTAGGCAGAAGCTCAATTGGCACCTGATGAGGTTAATCACCTTTCTGTATGGAGTGTTGCTCTTCTCTGCTAGCATTGCAGCCATTCGCTTGTAGAAGATGGTTGATGTCTTTGCCATACTTCCTGTTGCCGACATCTCCAGAGGGGTAAAGGTCGTTCTGTCAACTTTGATGATCCTTCTGTCATAAGCTCTTTTTTCTCTTGCTCATGCTTCCTCTATGTGGCTTCCAGTGATGATTGCTGGTTTGATCGGGCACATGGGTTAAAAACCCTTACATCCATAAATGTCCTTTCAAACCTTCCACCCCAGAAACCATAGGTTGCAATGTCAAGACGAGCGTTGTCTTGTTTGTAAATGGAGGCGAGGTTAGCGGTCTGGGCTACGCGAGACTACGTAAAGGATCTCATGTCCCGGGGGACAGCTAATTCGGGGAACACGTGATCCTCCGAAACGTCACAGGCTACGCCAGACTATGCTGTGACGTAGTCGGTCAGCTCCAAGGGTGTGCATGTGTCTTCGAGCCAAGCAGAAGATAAAAAGGTCGTTTGTACCATAAATTCGGACTGAGAAACAGCAGCATGTCTACTTACAAGCTATACTACTTTCCAGGTCGCGGGAGAGCCGAAATCATTCGCTTCGTATTCAAGCAAGCAGGCGTGGAGTTTGAAGACGTTCGCATCGCTGGCGAAGATTGGGGGAAAGATTTCAAGGAAGGTAAATTTCAAGATTATTGAGTAATCGCACCTTTTACTGAAGCTATTGACATGTGAGAGGTTGTCTTTGTAGATTCTCCGTTCGGGTGCATGCCTTTCTTGGAAGTTGACGGCAAGAGAATCTCGGGAAGTTTTGTTTGCGCCAGATTCCTAGCAGAGAAATACGGTAGCTACCCTCCTTTGGTCTTATGGAGGATGATCGATTGACTTGCGTGGTGTCGTTTCTTCTTACATCTTGAGGTCTTGCTGGAAAAGATGCATTTGAGAATGCTGAAATAGCTAGTGTTGGTGATGCTATTAATGACTTGGGAACTGATGTTGTAAAGTTCTTATTCGAAAAAGATCCAGAAACGAAGGTATTGTGCATGTGAGCATGCACGTGTGTGTACATCCTATCTACCTTCAAATTGTTTGTATTTTGTGCATGTATACCTGTTTTGCAGGCTAAACTGGGAAAGGAATTAAAGGAGACTAAACTTCCCATGAGGTTCAAGTACTTGGAGAGACAAGCTGCTAAAGCTGATGAGTACTTCTTTGGAAAGGTACAGTCCTTCTTCAACATTTGTGAGTCTGTGGTGTTGTACAGAGGGTTATTCATTGCTTCACACCGAGCTCATAATACATTTAGGGTATCTCCCCTTTCCTCTAGGTTACTTGGCCGGACTTGACCTTCTACTTGATCACTGAGAGTATTTTGAAGGAGAACACGACTGCTCTTGATGGATTTCCAAAACTCCAAGGCATTATGGCTAAAGTCCCTGAGCTGCCTAACATCAAGAAGTGGATAGAAGAGAGACCACAGTCTGCATTTTGATTCAGTAGCTGAAATCACTATACAAGAACAGGATTTGACTAGAATCTCCATGTTGTAGTTTATTGATTTAAATTTGTCATATAATTTATTAAAGTTTGTATTGAAGTTATTGTATGTTCAACCAGACACTCTAAAACTACGTAGTTTAGAATGTCTATATTGGTTCAACTTGATGGAATAAACAAAGTTAACCATGCTTATCAGTGGTTTCAGAGAAACCCAACCATCCACTGACTCTGTATATACATACATAACTAGCTAGGTGCTTACAAGACTAAGTGAACTGAAGTATATATCCCATTAAACTTCTAATATAATTATTGCAAGTTCTTCGAAATAGATTAATGACCTTATAATGTATATCTCAACGAAGAAGACGCATGGTTATTATGCCTACTGTAACAATATTATACTGATCCGGCCGTGGACAACTTCCTGCATGTACATAGTACATGTAGTACTCGAGCTATTAACAATTCTAGTTGAGTGCTATCTACCAGTGGACATGCTGTGTGTGTGCTGCACTAAACCATTAATTCAACTTTGCTCTCCATACAGATCTTGAAACTACCAAAACTCCTCCTCAAGCATACCTTGTTCTTGTCACTTGTATCCACTACTCATTCCCCCAGCTAACCATTAACCGACCAACCTAGGTATACCTTGGAATGAACACAGAACATTCATTTTCATCACAAATACATGGAATTAACAAATTAATGCCAAGTTCATCAGTTTATTTTCCTTTCTTTGACTTCATCTTCCTCTGATAAAACTCTAACTCTTTCCCTTCAAGAATATAACCATCGCAGCGACCACTTTGCCCTGGTCTCGATGATACGCAAGCTATAGAAAAGTACACATCACACACAGAGTAGACAACAGTCTACATAGCAAAACAGGTGGACAACAGCACAACGGGGGGACAGGGTGAGGGGTGGCAAATCATAGACACTCTAAACTACATAACCGGGACTGGAATCACAAAACTTGCAACATGACCATGACTGTTAAGACTTCCAGTGAAAAAATGGTGAAATGGAAGTGGAATAAATGAGTAGTCTCGTACCCAGCCCCACTTCCGCCCGCCATTTTATTTGGGCGAAGAAGTGGGTCTGGGGACTATCTGCAAATGTCTTGGCGTGCTGCAGGAGAATAGCTGAGACCAATCAGATTGCAGAATTTAGAATATTAATGAGAATGTCACATGTGATCACGCGAAGCGAGTATGGATGTTCGGATAAGAAGAAATCGATAGAAACGGCTTTGTTTTAGCAGATAGTTTCAGATGCAGGAAAGACGATTGAATATCTGAATTTGAAGGATGAGCAGAGGAAAGCCGTTATTGCCTTTCTACGGGGAAAAGATGTGTTCGTGTCCAAGTCTTTACCGACTGGCAGTGGAAAGTCGCTTTGCTTCTACCATAACATTGACTTGGAAAAGGGGGAACTGGGGTTAATCGATTCGTCAGTCCGATCGTCGGCGGTATTTATATCTATGGTCAATCTTAAATCGGCCGCTATGCCAGCGGAAAGTAATTTGAGCGAGAAAATTTTCTTCTAATTTTTCAATAGACCTTCACAGCGAGAGTAGCCGATTGGAACCATCTTCAAATTGTCTTCTCCGCTAAGGATTTTGTAAGCCAAATAATGTCATATACCACAAACGGTAGTATCCCGAGGTAAATATGTCCGTGCAGTGCACGCAGCGTCATGAGCTACAATTTGAAGGAAGAATGGAATCAATCAGGTGAAAACTGATGAAGATACAGCGGCCACAGTGAGATAACGTCGTTTGGGGTAAAAATTCATCATAACTTTTTACCCTGAAGGATTTGAGACATCTCTCACTAATATGTGAGTTGTGAATGAAATCCTTTTCAATTAAAGCACAAAATGGAAGGAGACCTTACTTCAAAATTCCAGTTTTCCACATTTATCGTGATATATGCACACCTAACACCTTGGTTCGTGAGCAACAAGTGGGAAACTTGCATGACCGTTATGCAGTAAGCATTGTTGAAGATGATGCTGCAGATCACTTGCGGACAGAGATTTATTGTCTGTTTTCTTTATATGACAAGGGTGCCGAATCTACGAGCCATCTCCAGTACTGGACGGCAACCCTATTCTTATTATGTTTGCAAATACTAGACAAATAAAATTTCGTAGAACAAAATTTCACAAGTCCATCCTATTTGCAAAATACGTAAAAATGATGGTAAAAATTCTGCAACGTAGGATACCGTATATCCCCTAACTTTTTGGCAGAGTAAATTTCAGGTCAATGGTTAGAACCGGAAGCGCAACGAAAAAATAAGGAAATATGACGGCAAATTAGGGTTGTGATGAAAAATTAGGTACAAAATGGCAGAATCGTTGTCACGGTTTCTTTTCATGGTTAATACTTATCATGCGTACATTTACCAGTGGGAGGCTGAAATCGATACTTAACTCTTTTTGAAACATAAATCTGGTAAATACGACATGTTAGAAGGTATGCGTGTCTATATCCATTCTGTTGTTTTGCCAGCAAGGAACTCAAACCAGGGGTGAAAATTAAAACTCGCCTGCCAGCCCGAGGCGAGTAGATTCTACCACGGGCTAGTAAAACTAATAAAGATGGGCGCCCGTGTGGCCAGTAAGACTACCCTTCCAGCAACATGGCTGATCTAAGTTCTCCAGCCATAGCTTTGAAAAGAATTCAAGTACAGCTACTTAAGTTGCAACGAAGGAAGCTTAGGATTATTACCCTTCAAAAGTAGGGCTGAAATCAATTTTATCAAAGTAGTTTTTGAATGCGTCCCGAAAATTTCTATTTTTGCCTTAGAGATCTAGAAGCCCTGGGCACTTAGCAGGCTTCTGCACTCGTGCCGTCATAGATCTGTGGTGTTCAGTCTGGGGCTAAGGCTTGCAGGTAAACATTCAATCTCACAGTTATTTTAGAAAGAAGACAACTGTGGTTTCTTTTATGGGGGGTAGGGGGGAGGGTTAAAGAAGATATTTAGCCCCCCCCCCCCCCCTCTGACCTGGGACCCAGTTGCCCCAACCTCCCCCCTCACTTGAATTCCTGTAACACACATGCATAATTGCAACAGACTAATCTATGTATGTACTGTATTCAGAAACTACTTGAGTGGCACAAAGGAGCCTCAAGAAAATTGTTAAAGGCCCCACCTGCTAACTCACTATACCTCGCTATTGCCCCTCTCCTTTCTGTGCCTTGCATACATTGATTTGTAGGCAAAGCACAAAAATTGTAGGAAAATAAGGGAAGGGTGCATGGTAAAAGATCCCCTTTACAGACATCACACCGCGCAATAGACCGCAATAGACCCTAGTGTACATGAAGACATTAGCTGCTATCAAGTACTAAAGTAGCATAATAATGACTATATCAGCTGGGCTAGTAAATGGATGCTTGGGCTGGTATCTTTTAGGTGTCACTAGCCCAGGTGGCTAGTGAAGGAAAATGTTAGTTTACACCCCTGCAAACGATCAAATGATAAACACTACAGTGTTCTCCCCAGGATTTTTTTAAGGCACTTAGCAATCGCAAGTTACTACACCAATAGCAAACCCTCACAATCCAACGGTTACACAATGTTATTGCCACAATCTAATAGTAAACATAATATGTAAGTGAATCAAAAAAGTACTGTTCAATTAAATATGTTCATATGTCTAAAATTAAGGCAGTCCAGATAAGGAGAACATTCCAAGGAAAATCTGATCTCCATCTTGGATCAGCACAGCTGCTGCAGTGCTTGGCAGTACTAGAGCTAGGAGTGCTATCAGCGGGTACGTTTCGCATTTTTGCGCGCAATGAGAACACCCGTTCACATAATTATGTGTATCGCGCCTTTGCCTAAAAATGGCCGCTGTTTGCGCTATTTGGTTTATTCGGCCTAAGAAAAGGAAGGAATGATGAGAACGGTACTGATTTAAGTAACTGCAATCTGTTTTAAGTTGCATATATAAAATCTTACGTTTGATAAACAGTTACTTTCAACGAAGCTACCTGTTTTGTCAAGTTTTCTTGGTAAGTGCAACCATGGTAAAACTGATAATGTTTTAGAGGACAGTCACAGGCTAATTTAAGGAGTAGCGGCCGCTAAGCCTTCTAAAATGAAGGAATAGCGGGCCGCTACTCTAAAATGGCCTGGTGAGAGCACTGCACTACCTTGTGTTACATTAGATACCAAACGAGCAAAGGATCAGGTAAACAGGCCTATAAGGAAGAAAATATTTTCAGATGTTACAGCTGACAAAAATAGAGCAGGGTTTTATCTGGGGTCAATTTTTTTGTGGGAGAACCTACACAAATGTTTGTACATATGTATATACACCATGTACAGCGGGGCGCTGCACAGTGCATACTATTCAATGATATTAAAAACTATACTTGTGCATGCAGCATACATACCAGTTTGTCTTACAGAATAATGATGAAGATGAGGCAATGGCAAATTATAGTGATGTATGTAATGGGGGATGGGGGGGTATGTATGTAGAATGATAGTGATGTAAGCTAGGGGGGTCTGGGGGTATGCTTCCCCAAGAACATTTTTAGTTTTCTTATGCCACAGAAGGTGATAAATGAGGCTGTTTTACACCACTCAAGTTGTTTCTGAATACAGTCCACAGATCAGTCTGTTGCAACTGTGCGTGTCCCAGTATTCCTTCACAAAAAATTAAGCCTGCATAATTTTATTTTGGGGGAACCTTTCTGCTTAGGGGGGGGAACCATACCCAGGTTCCCCCCTAGATAAAACCCTGTAGAGTCAAAGACTAAAAATCAGAGAACATTACTTTTCGGCAAGAGTTAAAGTATAACCTAACCCTGTTTGGGCCAGCGCTGAATAATTAGGGTGTTGAATACCGTATATCCGGAAATATTGGCAACATTTTTAATTTGGTGGTTTGGCGGTCAGGATCAAAATCGCCAAATTTCTATCACCAAATTCATATAAACCTACTTACTATGCTTTGTCCTTGCTATGCAACCGCCAAATTCAATTTTCGCCAAAATTTCATTACAGCTTGATCTTGTGCAAATCGCCAAATTTAATGATCGCCAATATTTCCGGATACACGGTAATTAAAAACTACCATGATGGCACTATTGTGCTACCTTAAGGTGGCGGGTCGACCTGCCATTTTGTATAGGCATAATCGTATTCATAATTCATTGTGAATAACATTAAGGAAACATTTGTCACATGTTCGCATGTGATGTGGAACCGCAGTATAGTTTGTTCGTAAATCGATTGTTCACTTGTTAGGTGAAAATACTGGGCCAGGCATTTTTACACGATTAATGGCAGATTAGCGGCGAAATGACTTGTGAAAACCTGCGTTCTTTTGTGCGTTGTGAGGATCTCTCTTGGTTTGATTCGGTATCTACTTCCACGATCACGTAAGGCCGCCGTGATCCATACGTTTACTAAGTTAGTAACTTGTCTTTTCTATTTCTTTTGATCGTCAATGTTCATTGTACGCCCTTAGCATCGTAGATGAAGTCGATTTTGTGCTTAGCATGTCATAATAAGCCAGTAATCGTACCAACACTGAAGTTTTCGATCGGTATCGGTACCCTCCTACCTGCGGGATAACATAAAAGGGAAGCTAGAGCGATTTTATCATTCGATAATCCTTCCCGAACTTGTTTTACCACGGTACACAAGCAAAACAACCAATACGGAAACCATTCGTGGAAACTAAAGTGTGATTGCGCAATTTTCGTATCGTGTGTGTATCATGTGATAGAGTAAAGTTTTGCACTTTTACTTGGACTGAAGTCTTATTATACGTCCTATTTGCTCAAAAATTGTGCTATGGCTGCCAAATTCTTATCCGTGTCACGTTGCAGTCAGCAGAACAAATCTACGTATTAGTTTTCCCGGAAGTGAAGCCAATCGCATACCACAGTGAAAATTTCGAAGACGATTTCCACCCATCGTTCTCTTTTTGGATGGTTCTTGCCCAACGTTTGGTATTTTCTTAAAGTAATACGTAGATTTGTAGATGTATGTTATTTAAATGTTTCTAAGGTGTTTAAAAGGTGGTGTGTCGCTTCTTGAAGGTTTAAAGCGTATATTAGCTGTTCCAAGTTTACGCGTTCTTCACGCAGCCACTCGTCGTCGTATATACTTATGAATACTTTTTACAAGTAGCTTAACTATTCGTTTGTGTAGCATTGAGTAAAAATGAACTATATCCTTTGTCGCGAATGACTATTTCGGCGATTTTTGGGACAATTGCAAAGTATGCAAAAGGTAGACCCGCCCCCTTAAACCAGTCGAAAGCCATAGTTCCTGATCCTACTGGTCGTCTCTGCTGATATCCCACCACCGACATTCATCAAGCGCACATCAAAGTATTGTCAGTATAGAAACAAGATGACAGCACGAAGACGCAGATTCAGGGACGTACAGTCGAGTATTAATGGGCCAACTAATGAGCTGTGAGCACAGGATGGCAAGTCGTCTAGCACGTTCTTCCACGTGTCCGCTGACGCCCTACAGGCGTGTAGCTGGAGTATTATTGCATGCATAATAGTATTAGCCATAAAAATTCTGATTTTCGTGTGCAAAGTAACCCGCAAAATTTAGACTCTGTGAAAATTTTGATCTAAGGCTTTCTACAGGATTTTGCGAAAATAGTGAAATAAATACTTCTATGGTATTCTTAAAGTAGGGTTTAGTTGTGTAGACTAAATATGGCATGGGTTGTGTGGGAGACTAGTTTGTGATGATTGGGAAAACTTCTCCCTCCCACTTGCTGAAGGCTGAAGGGGTGGCTCCAGTATTGCACACAATAGACAGCAACACACACCATAGACCCTAAATACCAAAACTGGCAACTCCCGCAGATTAGTGAAGCCAAGCGCGCTGTCACAACCGGAATATTCAATTTAGGATGACGAACGTTTACAAACTGCGATGTGCAAACCGGAGTAGCAGCATAAAGGTGCACCATGTTCAAGCGTTCATTCACTCGTTCATTCTGCATTCGTTTGCCCTTCGTTCGTTTGTTCATAACAAATTGTTTAAATTAGTATGGGAAGTACCGTATGTGAATGGCTAGAAGTCGTCATATCTCGTCTATTGTGACCGAGGAGCCTCTTTGAAGTATTTTACTTTGTGCAGTGTTTGCCTACCTATGCACGGTAAGAACTGTGTAGGCTAATAAAGGTTGTTTCTCTGAAAATGTGTACAAGGAATTCAACGGCTGTTTTTCTTCGAAGAACGTATTGTGTCCTTCACTTTCTGGACTTCAAGTTAACCTTTTAAGGCCCAATAGCCAATTAATTGGCTCAACAAGACCTCACCCTTAAGACCCGTGATACGCGAACATTGAGCAATCAAAAAAGAATATATACTGAAAGTTAGCCTAGGGTTTCAGTATATTACTGTGCAAAATTTACAGTGTTCTCACTGTATAAAAGAGCAGTAGAAATTGGCTATCTAACGCACTTGTTCATAATAAACGCTAGCATACTGGTTATTTTACGATAGTTTACTGAGTTGCACAATAATAAAATGTCTACAGTTTGTTAGGTGCAATCAAAAACGCACAATTTTGGACGAAGGACAGGTTTTTCTACTATACATCAAGCATAAATAGAGAGAACAAGAGGTATCACTGCGAAATGTAAGCAGTTTGTGGGAAAAGCTCGCCTTTGTCTTTGTCGATATTTTCCAATTTTCTGAGGTTTGCAACTTCGCCTGCGAGGAAACATTTGCCGAAACATGTAATTGGACCAGAAGGACTACTGGTATGCTTCTAACTTGTTTCAATGTCATTGTTCACCAGTTTGTACTCTGACGTATTGTATACCTTGTCGAAACCCCTTTTTTTCTTTCTTGTTAAAATGCCATTTCGTCTATTTTTAGGGCATTTTTTAGTCTTCCGAATGACTTATATTACTTAGTTGGGCATCTTCGTATTTTGAATGGGTACAAAGCGGCTAGATTTGGGGGTACATGTGGTGAAATTTTTTGTTGTCACAATCAAAACATACAGGTGGAACAATTTACTGCCAAACTTGATTAGATTTGCCTCATGCAAAAATTCGGCAACGTAGACCTAACCAATGATGTTTCTGGCTAGACACCTGAGTGTTTTTCACTTAGAAGAAGTGTACAAATCAAGGAAAATACACTTCTAAAAGTTTGCACCAATATATTGGCTTACGGGCGTTAAGAGTCTAATGATGACATAAGAACGCAGGCGGTAAAAGGTTAATATAAAAAGTGTACGAAACGTTGGAGAATCGAAACCAGATTAAATGTTTAAGCCCTTACACCACATTTGGTCTAAAGGGTTAGAAATAATAAGAAAAGTTCATGCCCACCCTCCGTTTAACACGCTTGTTTCCTTGCAGTTTGTATTCATACTGTAGACATAGACGATACACAGCATACAAATGTTGTAGTTGCCAGTTCCGGTATTAAGGTCTATGCACATACCATGCCACATAAGCCACACATCCAGACTGATTTCATATGTATGTTATCTAACCATAAAGTCTTCCAGAATTAAACTGCTCTTCAACATGAGGATCTGTCTTAGCATTACTCTTTCTTTTCTCCAGTTTACGCAAAACATGATTGGACTTCTTTGTAGTTTCATCCTCGGTCTCCTAGAGATGACACACACACAACACATATAAAGCAATGTCTATGGCTTACGCACAGCTGTACATCCCCACACACCTTTGACTGGCCCTTCTTTCTTCCAATGGGAACACCATAGTGACGCTCGTACCACTGCCTGAATGGTGTAGCATCAATCTGAACAATGCAGTTCTTCACTAACGTCTTAGTCCTGACAAGTTCATTGTTGCTGGCATTGTACACAACGTCTAGTACTCGAGTCTTCCGCGTCACAGCCTCCGAACCCCAGGAATAGTTCCCATGGTCCAAACGTAGAGCTCTGTACTTCTTGTTCCCTCCTCGTGTCCGCACCACGTGAATTCTCTTCGGAGAAATCTACACACCGATCACATACAAACTTTTCACACACACTTTCCTTACGCAACGCTAGCCACCGGTACAATACCATCAGAAACAATAACCTTACAAATCTACGATTCACCAAGGCAGAGTAAGTTATATAAGAAATTCATGCTACCTTAGTATTTGCTGCTGGTCTCCCCGATTCAAACTTCCTCCGTTTTCTAATCGGCTTCCTTTTGCCACCAGTAGCTCTTCGCTTATGCCAACTATCTCTAGTTATACCTAAGCACAATAAAGCAATACATATGCTAGTCCAAAAGCTATCATCGCATACAGGACAAACAAATAAGATAACCAGAATACTGGATAAGACAAGAAGATACTATAAATATCTATATCAACACAACAAAGAAGAGATTCTTTCGCTTACCCATATCTTCCTTCTCCCCAACACGTGGTTGAGATTACGCAAGACGCGCCCTACTGGAGAAAAATGGCTGCCGCTAAGGTAAGATTCCGCGCGCCATGATTGTTGTATCCTGAAAAATATCCGTTACAATTATTCTATAGGAATACAACGTGTTTTGTGTTGACATCAGTCCCAGCATGGACCAACTGGACAGGAATAGGGAAAGTCATTTATCGACTTCCGTGAAGATCATGAACCAGCTCGTTCAACAAAAGGTGTGGCTTTTGCAGGAGAATACATTTTGTCGTGCAATGTGATTTATTTTGTTTTTGTCAGATGTTTGCAAGTAGCAAAGATGAATTTGCTGTTGTTCTCTGTGGAACAGCAGGTGAATGTTCTTGTCAATGTTCATGATTCAGGGAGCTAATGTGTGCTGAATGGAATCATTTCATTTCATAGATACTAGCAACCAGTTGGCTTTGTCTGAAGGTGGTTATGAGAATATTTCAATAATGAGAGAAATGGCAGTTCCTGATTTAGACTTCCTGTACAACATAGAACATAAAATAAATTCTGAGCAATACGCTGACTGTATCCTCATCAGGAGTGCATGTGGTGTCACTAGGTGAAAATGTCACTATGTGTTGCACTTTGTGATCACATGATGGTCACAAGACCTTAGCACCTTTTCAGTTGTTGATGCACTTGTGGTGTCTATGGATGTACTGATGAAGGCTGTGGAAGGAAAGAAGAAGTTTGGTGATTTGAAGGTCTTCCTATTCACTGATACTGCGTCCCAACACAGTAATGATGGTCTCAATGATATCTGTGCTGGGATGAGGAAACTTGGAATCCAGCTCCTAGTCATGTGAGTATACATAGGAGAATGTATGTATGTGCTTGTAGGTGCATACTGTGGACTGTACATCTGTGCTGGGGACTGTACATCTGTGAACTGTGCATCTGTGGTGTGGACTGTACATCTGTGAACTGTGGACTGCACATCTGTACTGTGGACTGTACATCTGTGGACTGTACATCTGTGGACTGTACATCTGTGAACTGTGCTTTTGTGCTGTGGACTGCTCTGTGCTGTGGATTGTACATCTGTGCTGTGGACTGTACATCTGTGCTGTGGATTGTACATCTGTGCTGTGGACTGTACATCTGTGCTGTGGATTGTACATCTGTGCTGTGGACTGTTCTGTGCTGTGGACTGTACATCTGTGCTGTGGACTTTACATCTGTGAACTGTGCTTTTGTGCTGTGGACTGTACATCTAGTTGTAAGCCATGAAGTGTTGCATATAGTTGTCTGTTATAGTGTATGTACTGTGAATAGAGCTGACGTTTTCCTTACAAAACCATTGGCTTTGCATAGAAATGACCAGTTGGTCAAGTTTCTATTGTGTCGGACACTTGTCTGGACAAAAATTAATGGCAGATTAGTTAAGAGGTTTTCTCTGCTTTAGTCGGTTCATTAGTTTTCAGTTAATATTGACTTTGCCCTTACATGTGTCCCAGCAAAATCAGAACTTTTCTTATCTGAGTGTATCCTATGTATGGAGAGTGTGTGGTGGTCTCTGCTGTGGAGCTTCACTAGGTATACTGTCTTCTACATATGTTTTAGAGGTCCAGACATTGATGACGATCGAGCTGATGACAGTGACAGTGGGGAAGATGGTGTGGATGGTGATGGTGGAGATGATCATCATCCAAGAGGTGCAAGTCATGGCAAGTGGTCTGCTAAGCACAGTGATGGAGAACGATTGATAAAGAGTATTTGTGCTAAAGTTGAAGGACAGATATTTTCCTTTAGGTAAATGATTATCCACCCACTATCCCTGCAATCCCCGCACCCCCACACCCCCACAATTCCTCCAACTCCTACAAACTGTAACCAGCACTCCTTCACCCCCAGTACCCCAGCACCCCCTCACCCCCAGCACCCCTCCACCCCCAGCACCCCAGCACCCCCTCACCCCCAGCACCCCACACCCCCTCACCCCCAGCACCCCTCCACCCCCTTACTCCTAGCACCCCTTCCCCCTGCACCCCTACCAGGGGTTTAGCTAAAGCAGGGTAGCAGGGAGGTACCACCCTGCTTTCATTTTCCCTACCCTGCGTTCATTCTCCCCACCCTGCTTTCACTCTCCCCACCCTGCTTTCATTCTCCCCACCATGTAAGGAATCAACTGCTCATTTTACTGTGATATTGTTTAATATTGCAGCCACTTGCTTGAAGTCATGGGAGATTATGAATACAAGGGCAGAAATCCACCACTTTTGTGTATGGATTTAGTTAATTTTGCTCTACATTGACTTGGATAAAAAGAATTGTGGCCAGAATTCACTGTACTACAATCACAGACTGCTGCTATACCCCGCACCCCCCTGCTATACCCCCTTCTGTACCCCCTGCTGTACCCCCTGCTGTACCCCCTGCTATACCCCCTGCTATACCCCCTGCTGTATCCCCTGCTATGCCCCCTGCTGTACCCCCTGCTGTATCCCCTGCTATGCCCCCTGCTGTACCCCCTGCTGTACCCCCTGCTGTACCCCCTGCTATACCCCCTGCTATACCCCCTGCTATACCCCCTGCTATACCCCCTGCTATATGCCCTGCTATACAGTGGAATCTCTGATAGTGGACACTCTGAAATATGGACAATCTCTCTACAACGGACACAGCTTGAGGTCCCAAAATATTTTCTCCCTATAGTTTCAATACATTTTGGACTTCCCAATAAAGTACAAAACGACTGTCTCAAGTGTACTTTATTCAGAGATTCAACTGAAGTGAAATTCTGGCTAGAACACTGCAGCAGTGCCTATATACGTAGCACCCCTCCATCCCCAGCACCCTGTCACCCCCTTCACCCCCAGCACCCCCTCCATCCCCGTCACCCCCTTCACCCCCTCCACCCCCAGCACCCTGTCACCCCCTTCACCCCCTCCACCCCCAGCACCCCTTCACCCCCAGCACCCCTTCACCCCCTCCACCCCCAGCACCTCTTCACCCCCTCCACCCCCAGCACCCCTTCACCCCCTCCACCCCCAGCACCCCTTCACCCCCTCCACCCCCAGCACCTCTTCACCCCCTCCACCCCCAGCACCCCTTCACCCCCTCCACCCCCAGCACCCCTCATCCACTTCACCCCCAGCACCTCCCTGCAGCCTACCTTGTCTACCTCTTTTTAGGGAAGCTCTCAAGTTAGTAAGTGTCATCCAAACTAGAGCAAAGAAGCAGACCACTCGTTTTACAGGACACTTGGAGATTGGGAGCAAGCTACGGATATCCTGTAAAATGTTCACCAAGGTGGGTGTGGTTTCGGGGTGTAGCCCTCAAGGTGGGTGTGGTTGTGGGGTGTAGCCCTCAAGGTGGGTGTGGTTGTGGGGTGTAGCCCTCAAGGTGGGTGTGGTTGTGGGGTGTAGCCCTCAAGGTGGGTGTGGTTGTAGTATGTAGCTTTCAAGGTAGGTGTGGTTGTGGGGTGTAACCCCCAAGGTGGGTGTGGTGTTCCCAGAGCTACACAGTTCTCTTTGTGATACAGACAATGAGTGAAAAAGCACCAACGTGGAAGAAGCTATCGGCTATATCCCAGACATCAGCAAATCCTGGTACCATGTCTGTACACTTGGAAAGATCATACCACAAACAAGATGATGACGAAACAGAAGTGGACATGGAAGATGTGGCCAAGGGTAGGTGTGTGGGTGTAGCTAGGGGTAGATGTGTGGGTGTTGTTAAGATAGGTTTGTGGGTGTGGTTAAGGATAGGTGTGTGGGAGTGGTTAAAGGTACGTCGTTGGGTGTGGTCAAGGGTAGCGTGTGGGTGTGGTTAAAGGTAGTAGATGCATAATTGGATGGAAGTGAATTTGAAACCAGACATTCATAAACTGTGCTTTTGGGGGTAGTACTAATAAGCAAAACGAAATGAAATGAGAAACAAAATGAAGCAGAACACAAATGGTCTATGAACGACTGTTAATGGCCTTGGACCGGGCTAGGCAATAAGGAATGTGGTGTAGCACACTGTTAGTAGCCACCATAAACATTCTATACTAGTCTTACATAGTCAGACCACCCCCTCCCACTCCTCGATGCCTGCCTCTATTATTTCATATGGACGAGGACAGTTATTCTCCTGGGGAATATTTGGAAGTGGACTGGCTGTAAGTGCAAAACAACACTTCATTGTGCCACACAGCAGTACCACCATGCAGACCACACAGCAGTACCACCATGCAGACCACACAGCAGTACCACCATGCAGACCACACAGCAGTACCACCATGCAGACCACACAGCAGTACCACCATGCAGACCACACAGCAGTACCACCATGCAGACCACACAGCAGTCAACCTATACCCCCCCCCCCCCCCCCCCCCCCCAGTACTCCACACAGCTTCACCATCCCCCCCAGTACTCCACACAGCTTCACCATCCCCCCCAGTACTCCACACAACTTCACCATCCCCTCCAGTACTCCACACAGCTTCACCATCCCCTCCAGTACTCCACACAGCTTCACCGGGCCCTCCAGTACTCCACACAGCTTCACCGGGCCCTCCAGTACTCCACACGGCTTCACCATCCCCTCCAGTACTCCACACAGCTTCACTGGGCCCTCCAGTACTCCACACAGCTTCACCGGGCCCTCCAGTACTCCACACAGCTTCACCGGGCCCTCCAGTACTCTACACAGCTTCACCGGGCCCTCCAGTACTCCACACAGCTTCACCATCCCCTCCAGTACTCCACACAGCTTCACCAGGCCCTCCAGTACTCCACACAGCTTCACCGGGCCCTCCAGTACTCCACACAGCTTCACTGGGCCCTCCAGTACTCTACACAGCTTCACCGGGCCCTCCAGTGCTCCACACAGCTTCACCGGGCCCTCCAGTACTCCACACAGCTTCACTGGGCTCCCCAGTACTCCACACAGCTTCACCGGGCCCTCCAGTACTCCACACAGCTTCACCATCCCCTCCAGTACTCTACACAGCTTCACCGGGCCCTCCAGTACTCCACACAGCTTCACCATCCCCTCCAGTACTCTAAGATTACTCATTAACAGTGTTCTTACAAGCATATAATAGATAAAGCACATGGGAAATAGTAGGAATTAAAATGTATGCTGTTAACTGCTTTATTAAGTACACTAAATCAAAATGTGAGCTACTGAGTCAAACAATACGTTCATTCAGATTACATTCATGTAGTACAGAACGTAATCTGGTGCAGTTAGATTTTGGATTGGTGTATGGCAAGGACCATTGAATCGGGGGTCTGTGGGAATCTAGAGTATCGAGATCCAGTACTCTACACAGCTTCACCGGGCCCTCCAGTACTCCACACAGCTTCACCGGGCCCTCCAGTACTCCACACAGCTTCACTGGGCCCTCCAGTGCTCCACACAGCTTCACCGGGCCCTCCAGTACTCCACACAGCTTCACCATCCACCCCCCTCCACACAGCTTCACCGGGCCCTCCAGTGCTCCACACAGCTTCACCATCCACCCCCCTCCACACAGCTTGATCGGGCCCTCCAGTACTCCACACAGCTTCACCATCCACCCCCCTCCACACAGCTTGACCGGGCCCTCCAGTACTCCACACAGCTTCACCGGGCCCTCCAGTGCTCCACACAGCTTCACCATCCACCCCCCTCCACACAGCTTCACCGGGCCCTCCAGTGCTCCACACAGCTTCACACACAACCACTAAACAAAGTACAATCCACTTACATCCTACGTACATCATTCCAGCCACAATTCACTCAGTGCAGCATAAAATTGACGTCGGAGTAGAAGAAATTCTTGTCATGTACTTAAGGCACTTCTAAGCTTCCCAGCTGTGTAATGATGTTATGAT
Organism: Halisarca cf. caerulea; assembly: GCA_963170055.1. Classification (NCBI taxonomy): domain Eukaryota; kingdom Metazoa; phylum Porifera; class Demospongiae; order Chondrillida; family Halisarcidae; genus Halisarca; species Halisarca cf. caerulea. The sequence goes on from CAUJGJ010000371.1 coordinate 248,013, forward strand.
ATCAACGTGCTATAAGTATTAATACATTACTTTGGTCAGTAAAATGCTAATTTTCCTTGTTCCTGTTTTTTCGTTTCTGGTTTAGTTTCGCTTATTAATACTACCCTTTTTGGATTTGTACATGTAGGGTATCGCTATGGGAAAAGTCTGATTCCCATTTCATCAGCTGATGAAGATGCAATGAAATTGGAAACTGAAAGGTGTTTACAAGTCCTTGGATTTACTAGGAATGAGAATGTTTGTAAATCTTCCTTTCCTTGCATGGTGAGTGCCTGCCTTACTTTTTCTGTCTCCATACACAGGTGGGACCACACTTGTATTTGGGCACATCAGTATTGGTTGTTGTGGCAACTCCTGGTGACGGGGAGGCAGGGCGTGGCCTGTCTGGTCTGATTCGTGCATTGTATGAGACAGAGTGTTGTGCTGTGGCTCGCTACATTTGGAGGGCCAAGGCTCAGCCCAAGCTAGTTGTTTTGAAACCATGTGTCAAGAAAGACTATGAGGTATGTCAACGGGTGTGTTAGTTACAAAGTAGGTGTGTCAGTGTGTGTGCTAATAGGTGTGTCTTTGAGTGTATTGTTCCCATTCATACCCCCCCCTCCATCCTCCAGTGCCTACTCCTAGTCCAGCTTCCCTTTAGTGAGGATGTACGTTCGTACTACTTTCCCTCTTTTGATAGTAAGGACAAGACCAAGCTGACAGCTGAGCAGCTGGAAGCAGTAGACCATCTCATAACCTCAATGGATTTGATGGATTCACCACAGTCTGTTCCGACGCACACACACACACACGCACTCACGCACGCACACACACACACACACACACACACACACACACACACACACACACACACACACACACCAGTGTTCTCCCCAGAAATAACTTCAGGCATGTTCAGTATGTACATATGTACATACATGCGTATTATACATATGCAGGGTTTCATTTAGAAAAATGGGCAAGGGGGGGCAAAACAGTACTTACGAAAATCATGGGGAGGCAAAGGGAGTGCGTGCGATAGCGTGCCTTCTAGGAGGGTATGGGGCATTTTGAATTTATACCCTAAGAGGTGCATTTTTAGACTCATTTGTGGTTCTCAGATAACATGATGAGATGACCAGATTTCTAGTGCTGATCTGACACTAAGCACCTATACGTATATATAATATCAGGGTTCTATCTAGGATTAACTTTTTGGTGGGAAGCTCCAGTATTTCATGTCTGCTGTGCAAGACATGCCGGTAGTTTCATATGTACGCACATGGTATCATAATGTCTATAAAAACACAGGCAGTGCATGCACAGTGATGTAAGGATGTGCGGATATGTACGTAGTAGAGTTGTAGGGGTACATATATAGCTAGGGGGTCTGGGGGCATGCTCCCCCAGGGAAAATTTGAGTTTTTAGGTTATATAAGGTGGTATCTGAGGCCATTTTGGACCATTCAAGGTTAATTGTGGCACAGAATTACTCTTTGACCTTGAAGAGATTGTAGATATGTGGAACAGAAAAGATAGAAGAACAGCTGTTTAGGTTTTAAACACTACATTCTCCTTCTATACTCCTTATTTGTGTTGAGTTCAGTTCTGTATTCAATTTTACCTCTTTAACAAAAATATGTCTAACCTAATTTCCAAGGGGGGGGGGGGGGGGGGGGCGAGACTCTGGCAAGGGGGGGTCCCCCCCACCCCACCCCTAAATGAAACCCTGCATATGCAATACATTACATATTGGCTGCAGCTTCAGTTATGGGCACTAGCATGATTTGTACTAAACATAGATTTTCAAAGATCTATGAATACATGCATGTTGTCATGCAAATAGTATTAAACTTTAGAAAAGAAGACGTGGACCGGCATGCCTTAAGATACCCGGGGAGAAAACTGTCACACACACACACACACACACACACACACACACACACACACACACACACACACACACACACACACACACACACACACACACACACACACACACACACACACACACACACACACACACACATGTATCCAATCTTGGTAGCATCAATGTTCTGATCCTTTAGCAACGAACAAGGTAGTGGAGAGGAGAATTTTAAACCAAAGTTGATGTACAATCCTCTTCTCCAAAGACTATACCAGTGTATTCGTCATCGCAGCATGTACCCAGACCAGCTCCTTCCTGATCTTGATCCCCTGATAGCCAGTTACCTCCAGCCTCCTACTGATGTGGCCACACAATCCGTTGGCCCACTCCAGAGGATCAATGTAAGCATGTTTGTATGTTCTATATACCTCCTTGGTTTGTGTATGCTTTGTCTTTCAGGATCTGTTTCCACTTGTGGAGGTCAGTGGGAAAGCCAAGGAAAAGAAAACTGCTGCAGATGTGTGGAAAGAAAGGTGTGTTTGTGTGTGTGTTTGTGTGTAAGTTTGTATGTGTTTGTGTGCGTGTTTGTGTGTATGTTTGTGTGTGTGTGTGTGTGTGTGTGTGTGTGTGTGTGTGTGTGAGTGTGTGTTTCATTGCACCTCTCTCTGTTGTATGATCTTATAGTGGACAAGAAGAGTTGAATGATGGTCCTCCATCTAAGCAGCCTCGTTTGGCTGCTACAGACGGAGATGAAACAGACTTCAGTATGGTTGGATTGACCAGGGGTGTAGTGAAAGAGGTGGGAACATTGGACCCAGTTAAGGACTACATGACACTGCTAGTGAAAGATGATGGAAGTGATTTTGAGATCAGTAAGTTGACCTCCCCCATGTGTGTCTGGTTGTGGTACTGGTGTAGACCAAGTTGACTTGTGTCTGTCACATTTTGACAAAGATTTGCTTAGCTATGTTTGTATGGCTTGTTGCTTCCCCCAATTCCACGTTTAGTTTCAAGGCAACTGCAAGACGTGATAGTGAAGCTTGTTAAGGAGTCATTTGGGGACATGTACTATGAAAAAGCTTTAAATTGTGTTCGCACTCTTCGGCAGCAGGCACTCAAGGTTAGCATGGTTGTAACCACTATGTTTGGCTTCTAAACAGTCGACTTTGCACAATTGCCTACAATCTGCAACCCTCTATGGTAATGCTGGGTATTCACAAGAGTAAGAGATAAAAGTATGCAACCGCGTATACCCACACGTATAACGATATTTTGCCAGAATGACGTAGTAAATTGCATGTAAGTTGCATGGTAACGCTGCATGAATACTATTACTCATACTGAGGAGATGTAGGAAGGCCACCCAAAAGTGTTTTGTGTACACCAAAACAGATCCTCTTTTTGGGGGCAGTGTGTAGGTTGTCGCTGGTCAAGATCTTTGCTGGAGCCCAGTACTTGCTGCGTAGCCACGGTGAAACTCCAAGGAGAGAGAGTAGTACAGCTGTCGACGGCAGCAGTACTCCTGATTGGCCCACCCTCTTGCAGGGTAGATGGGGCTTTGCACGAGTGTTCAAGACATCGTTGTGAATATCATGCAAACTGAAACACCTCGACGCCGGCGTACTGCAAACATTACCATGCCAACATGTGACGTTCTGTGACGTCATTCTGGCAAAATTCCGTTCACGGCGAGTATATGCGGTTGCACACTCTTATCTCTTATGCACTCTTGGTATTCAAGACCTGTCTGGTTTGGTCTGTTATTGACAACAATGAAGTAGTCAATCAACTAAAATTGCCCTCTTTCCAATGACAAGCAATGGGCTAATGCTGTTTAGCATCAGTTTAGAAGTTGGTTGTCGCTTACACTGGACATGTTAGAGTGTGTTGTGGGGTCTATGGAGTTGCTCCCTCACATCTATGGGGTTATGAAGCCATTTATATATATTTGCTTATTGGAACTGTACTAACAATGCTTTTGTGTAAGCTAACACCTACCTGTATATTCTGATAGAGGCACAGTTGACCCTGCTGTAGAGGCACAGTTGACCCTGCTGTAGAGGCACAGCTGACCCTGCTGTAGAGGCACAGCTGACCCTGCTGTAGAGGCACAGCTGACCCTGCTGTAGAGGCACAGCTGACCCTGCTGTAGAGGCACAGCTGACCCTGCTGTAGAGGCACAGCTGACCCTGTAGAGGCACAGCTGACCCTGCTGTAGAGGCACAGCTGACCCTGTAGAGGCACAGCTGACTCCGATGTAGAGGCACAGCTAAACCTGCTGTAGAGGCACAGCTGATCCTGTAGAGGCACAGCTGACTCTGCTGTAGAGGCACAGCTGACCTGATGTAGAGGCACAGCTGATCCTGTAGAGGCACAGCTGACCCTGGTGTAGAGGGACAGCTGACCCTGTAGAGGCACAGCTGATCCTGCTGTAGAGGCACAGCTGACCTGATGCAGAGGCACAGCTGACCCTGATATAGAGGCACAGCTGACCTGATGCAGAGGCACAGCTGACCCTGATATAGAGGCACAGCTGACCTGCTGTAGAGGCACAGCTGACCCTGCTGTAGAGGCACAGTTTACCCTGTAGAGGCACAGCTGACCTGATGTAGAGGCACAGCTGACCCTGATGTAGAGGCACAGCTGACCCTGCTGTAGAGGGACAGCTGACCCTGTAGAGGCACAGCTGATCCTGCTGTAGAGACACAGCTGACCTGATGCAGAGGCACAGCTGACCCTGATATAGAGGCACAGCTGACCCTATAGAGGCACAGCTGACCCTGTAGAGGCACAGCTGACCCTGTGGAGGCACAGCTAATCCTAAAAACTACATGTGTATGCATAAGTGGCTGATTGCAGTGTTCTATAATTTGTGGAAGCAGTGTGTGTGTGTGTGTGTGTGTGTGTGTGTGTGTGTGTGTGTGTGTGTGTATGTGTGTGTGTGTGTGTGTATGTGTGTGTATGTGTGTGTGTGTGTGTGTGTGTGTGTGTGTGCATGTGACCACATATAATAAAAACAGATGATTTGCTGTATCTTCGTTTCTGTTTCTCTTTCTGTTTCAGCATGAGAAACCAAGTGTGTTTAATGCTTTTCTGGCAGACCTTAAAGATGAACTGATTGGGACTCGCTACTCTCCTTTCTGGACTAAGATAGTTGATGGTGCGCTAGTGAGGAGTAAAGGGGATGCTTGTGTGGGTGGAGGAGATGCTTGTGTGGGCAGAGGAGATGCTTGTGTGGGCGGAGGAGATGCTTGTGTGGGTGGAGGAGATGCTTGTGTGGGTGGAGGAGATGCTTGTGTGGGTGGAGATGCTTGTGTGGGTGGAGGAGATGCTTGTGTGGGTGGAGTAGATGCTTGTGTGGGTGGAGTAGATGCATGTGTGGGTGGAGTAGATGCTTGTGTGGGTGGAGTAGATGCTTGTGTGGGTGGAGGAGATGCTTGTGTGGGTGGAGATGCATGTGTGGGTGGAGGGGATGCATGTGTGGGTGGAGATGCATGTGTGGGTGGAGATGCATGTGTGGGTGGAGGGGATGCATGTGTGGGTGGAGGAGATGCATGTGTGGGTGGAGATGCATGTGTGGGTGGAGTAGATGCATGTGAGATACATACACCATACACCACACACCACACACCACACACCATACACCACACACCACACACCACACACCACACACCACACACCATACACCACACACCACACACCACACACCACACACCACACACCACACACCACACACCATGCATCATAGATGATACGTTTCTAAAGTCTATGGTCTAGATCAGTCATAGACCACCAACTTGCCGTAGTGTGTGCTGAGTACATACTTCCTGCCTCAGGTTCTATTGGACCGATTACCAAGTCAGAGTGTGTGCAAAGTGATGTTAGTGGAGATGATGTGACTCTTGAGCCAACCAACAACACTGGCACAACCTCAGAACCACCTCAAACAGACCAACAAGAAGATGCTGATGATTTGGTCAGTGGCTTACCATCTTCTTCCATGAAGACATGTTATAATGAATCTTTCCCTTTCTTCTTGCAGCTCGAGATGATGTGATGTGTTTTGTGATTTTACTTTATGTAAATAGAATAAAATACACCCTGTGTCCTGGTAGGTACCTCTAGAGATTTGTCTGGCCTGCTGTCCCACTTCCTGGCACATGTAGTGTGGGACAGCCCAAGCGATACCTCGACAGAACCCCACTAAGAATTTTCAATGTACTGTACCGTGTAACTTAAGTGTATTCATTGTAACTCAAGTGTATTCACTGTCGCAGTTTGTCCACGTGTAATATATTGCAAGCCGGAATGGAATCGGGGTCTGTGTATAAAATGGCGACCGATAACTCAAATACATTGTCCCCGGAAGAAGAAGGAAAAATATTGGAATTTCAGGTAATTTTGCAACCATTGTGTCACTGAACTTGTATAAGACGGCTTACTCATTGGATTGAAAGACTATGACGCTTATGGTTGTCTCATTGCTGATGGATAGGTCTCCGGGCAGTCGTGCAACCATTTATCTCGAGTATATCTATACAAAGATTAGCATGCTTAGCATGCAGTACGTATGGAAGTTAGTGAACGCAATAAAGAAATCAGGTGGAGTAGTAGTTGGATGAACACGCAAGGATCGAGTAAGGTAAAGTGGGATAATTTGGAACAGTCAGGCCAAAAGCAGTGTCAACCACGAGCTAAATCCATTATTTTTCGTCTGTATTGCCTACGTGAAGGAGGAGTTTGGCAGTAGCAAGGATGGTTGGGTAACTTGGCCACAGCACAAGTTACAGGCCCTGTTCCAAATTACTCCCCCTTTACCTTATATATAGCCTGGCCTTGTGGAGGGCCAGGTCAATGGTGCTTTCACTGGTTGAGGGTTGTTCTGGACTGTCCTGGAACCCCTGACATACATGTTAGCACTGCATAGTAGACTGGAGTTGCATGGATGTGCAACACAGCCAGCCAATCACATTGCTGTAGAGGAGGTTCTTCTTCTTGGCAAGCTGCTGTTGGCAGTTGTTGTCGACTTTACTTGTTATGTATATTACTAGTGTGTGTCTGCAGGTGTCACGTATAGTACTAGTGTGTGTCTGCAGGTGTCACATATAGTACTAGTGTACATGTGTGTCTGCAGGTGTCACGTATAGTACTAGTGTGTGTCTGCAGGTGTCACGTATAGTACTAGTGTGTGTCTGCAGGTGTCACATATAGTACTAGTGTACATGTGTGTCTGCAGGTGTCACGTATAGTACTAGTGTGTGTCTGCAGGTGTCACGTATAGTACTAGTGTGTGTCTGCAGGTGTCACATATAGTACTAGTGTGTGTCTGCAGGTGTCACATATAGTACTAGTGTGTGTCTGCAGGTGTCACATATAGTACTAGTGTGTGTCTGCAGGTGTCGCGTATAGTACTAGTGTGTGTCTGCAGGTGTCACGTATAGTACTAGTGTGTCTGCAGGTGTCACGTATAGTACTAGTGTGTGTCTGCAGGTGTTTCAAATGTCCGTATGCCACCAGCTGCATCTCTGTATCTCTTGTACATTGCCCGTTTCCCTCAATTTCTTAGGAAATTACAGGAAATGATGATTTTCAAAGAGCCTTACACATATTACGAGCTTTTGATTGGAATTTACAAGCTGCTGTGCAAGATACATTGAATGAAAGAGATTCGGACCAGCTTAATGTTCACCCCCAGCAGCAGGGATATCCCCAGCTGATAAGGCGTGTCCATGGACGTCCTAACTTGAATCACCTTGCGATGCGTCCACCTATTAATGTGGTCACTAGGGTGGTTGCTAGGAGACCACCAATGGTATGGCTGGTGTTTTTGTAAAACTTGGTGTGTTTTCTAACCCATGTCTTTCCTCTAGACCTGGTACGAGTGGTCTGTTTCCATGGTTACACTGCCATTTCGCTTTGTTTACAGTCTTGGTAGTGAACTGTTGCAATTTTTGATAGCAATAATTTGGGGCGCACGCCCACCTCCAGGTGAGTGCTGTTTAAGGTGCATTATGTTGGTACCCCTGTGGTTGCTTGGCATAGTCTAAGGTCTAACCCTCCTTTCTTCTCTCTCAATCCAGCCTCCCCCGATCCAGTGGGGGATGTAAGGCACTTTAGTGAGCAGTTTAGCTCCACCTATGGGCACACTGGACCAGACCTGACTCATGTCAGCTATGCTACAGCAGCTCAGCAAGCAAAGGAGGAATTGAGGTTCCTTCTTGTCTACCTCCACAACTGGGACTTAGCAGAGACTGAACAATATTGTCGGTAAGTTGCATTGGTAATGTGTGATGGTGTGAGGATACTGATTGTGATGCTGTGAGAGTGTTGCTTGTGATGCTGTGAGGGTGCTGATTGTGCTTGTGGTACATGGTAGGGAGGTGATCTGCTCAGAAGAATTTGTGGCAGTTATTCGAGAGAAGAACATCCTGTATTGGGCAGTGGATGTTCAGTCGGCTGAAGGCAAAAGAGGTGGGTGTGCGCTTTGCCTGGGATGGACGGCTGCAGCTTGACTATCAAGTTTTTCACTGTCCTAAAATTAATAGTAAAATATGTTTTAAATGGAGGAAGCTATCCATACCTTGCTGTGGCAATGCTTAAAGAGTCTAAAATGACACTGATTGGGCGTTTTGAAGGTAAGAGCTTGAACATGATCCTGTAGTCCTTTGCTGCAAACAGGTGTGTTCTTGTCGTTAGGTTTTGTATCCAAAGACACTCTTTTGTCCACTCTGCATTCTTTGCTCACACAAAGTGAACCAGAGCTGGTAGTGGCCAGGCATGAGAAGGAACAGAGACAAATTTCCCAATTGCTACGGCAACAGCAGGAGGATGCCTACTTCCAATCATTAAGGGCTGACAGAGAAAAGGTGAGGTCATGTCCTAACAAGAAGTGGGTTTATGTCCCTGTGAGATGAGTGTGTGACCTAGTACAAGGTAGGTGTGTCCTAGCAAGAAGTGGGGGTGCCTTTCTGAAAGGTATGTGTCCTAGAGTGAGAAGTGGGTGTGTCCTAGAATGCAATGGGCTTAAGCTAGGTTCACAATATGACACAGGCTAGAGCGTTGCGTATACGTCGACTTCAATCGTGTCGCGTGGCCAGCGTCAAGTTCACAATAGGCAGTATTGAATTGTATGTCAACCACATAGATTGCCTGCAACATGGAAGAATTCGGGCTTATCTTCTGATCAGGCACAAGCGAAGATAGGCTAGAAGTACGTAAAAGATTCAGGATTCTACCTATTCTGACATGAAGGCAACAGCAAGGGGAATATCACAAGCTCTTGTAAGAAATTTACTTGTCAGATGTCGAATCTCACTTCAGCTTCGATATAAGGCGTTTTCGTGTCTTTCCGTCCATCTTGAAGATCCTCTGCACATTCCTTCGATGTCACATGCTACAATCTGGCATTCTGATTGGTGCTTGCAGAGCATCATTGACGCAAGATAGAAAATTTTTCTATCTCTGCGTCATAACGCTGGACAGAGCAAGCGTTGGTGCACGTCAATGCATTTTGTGTAAATATTCGATTAATTACGACGCTGACGACATGACGTGACGCAACGCACCATTCTGCGTCATATTGTGAACCTAGCTTTAGAGAGTAGATTATCATTGTTTTCATACGGTTCGTCATTATCAGTTGTGTGGAGATCTATCTACAGTAAAGTCAGTGCGTGGTGATTGTTTCATCATAGAAGGAAGTTTCTGGGTGGGCGTGGATGATTACGTGACTATCATGTGATACTATTGAATCAATTAATTTGTTCTCTTGCAAAATACTTTAGGATAAGTATTGGAGAATGCTTATTAGTGAAGCACTAAAATTCAGCAGATAAGTACTAGTTTCTACAGTTTTAGTGGGGCGTAATATGTTTACTGGTCACAGCCCGAGGGTGAGGTCAGTAAACACGTTACGCCCTACGAAAACTGTAGTAACTGGTTTATCGCCGAAGGCTTGGACAAATTGGCTATCATTCTGCCTTAGACAAGTTATGGCGAAGCGCTGTCAAGGAAATCCAGGCTTTTCGCTGGAAAGCACACGCATTACAAGACAAGTGGAGAGCCTCGTCTGTAAAGGGATTTCTTTTCTTGTCGAGTCTGGAGGCCTTCTTTCAAGTAAATCGATTTTAAAACACCAAGAACTTCTTCCCCTCCTACGATTTGAAAATCACTGTCTTCTGCGTTCAGACAGCAAGGCTGTTTATAAATTTGTCAGGTACCAACAGCAACTTGACCCAATTTCCTGGCGTTAAGTGATAAAAATTAATTGTTATGACAATCGAGGTGCTTACGACATGGGCGCTTATCAATTATTTTTTTTTAAATTTTTTTAAAAAATCACAATAGTAATTAGAAGAAATGCACTGTAGGTCTACATATGATGAGTTGTGGAATATAGTTAGTGATGGATATGCAGGTGATTTACACATTGATAGAGGTTAAACACCACATATAAGTTCAAAGCCCTGCAGCGGCACATTGTACATCGTACGGCTCACTCCTCAATTTGGTGGCTGTTGATCTTGAGCCGCGAATGCACACAATCGCTGCACACAGTAGGCAGAAGCTTAGTCAGCACCTGATGAGGTTGATCACCTTTCTGTATGGAGTGTTGCTCTTCTCTGCTAAATCGATTTAAAACACCGAGAACTTCTTTGCTCCTACGATTTGAAAATCACTGTCTCCTGTGTTCAGAACAGCCAGGCTGTTTATGGATTCATCGGGTACCAATGGAAAGTGTGCAACTTGACCAAATTTTCTGGTGTTAAGTGATAAAAATTAATTGTTATGACAATCTGGACACTTACGATATACTGGCGTGCTAGGACGCCAGTATCAAATATACTGGTGTGGCGGTTCCTTTGATGTATGACGTCATCGGGCGATAAATAAGGTGTATCGTATGGGGTGCCGTTTGTAAAAATATTCAATAATGTGCTTCCATATGTAGAATGTTGATATTTGTGTTCATCCATGGATATATAATATACATCCATGGATATATAATATACATCCATGGATATATAATATACATCCATGGATATATAATATACATCCATGGATATATAATATACATCCGTGGATATATAATATACATCCGTGGATATATATTATACATCCGTGGATATATAATATACATCCGTGGATCTATAATATACATCCATGGATATATAATATACATCCATGGATATATAATATACATCCGTGGATATACCGTATAGCGGGAAAATTTCGCGGAAGAAAACTTCGCGATTGCGTGCTCAAACAAGCATTTCGCGGTATTAATTTCGCTATTCAGGTTAGTCTGGCCAGCTAGACCGTCTCCCGCAAGCGCCCTACGGGCGAGAAAGCCCGTAGGGCGCTTGCGGGAGACGGTCTAGCTGGCCAGACTATATTCAGGTGTGTGGAATGTACATTTCGCGATTCGAGTGTGCGGTATTTTGCGATTCGGTTATATTATTTCGCGATTTTGCAGGTGGAAAAAGGCGGTATTTGGTTTTGGGTTGTTGTTGCTGTTTTTTGGAGTGTTCCAAAGGTTTTTTGTCGTCATGGCTGCGAGTTCAGTTGCAACATTTACCATTGAAAGCTGCGTGCGTGGCTACCATGTGTATAAGGATCTATGGAGTGCTGAAATAGGGGAGAAACCTTCTTGTTGGCACTTTCTATGGCTTGCGGCTTCACCGTGCTTGACAAGGACCCGTTGGGGTCGGGGAGAGACTTACGCTTACGAGAGAAATAATTTAACAACGACATCCTATCGGAGATCCAAACAATGGCCAATGAATGCCCAGGTGGTAGATTCGCGAATAAACTTTCGCGGATTTACCGCAAACGCGAAAAACGCGAATATTTAACCTCGCGAAATTTTCCCGCTATACGGTATATTATACATCCGTGGATATATAATATACATCCGTGGATCTATGATATACATTCATGGATATATAATATACATGCATGGAAATATGATTATACATCTGTGGAGATTATTTAATTTTACATCATCATGTGATGTCATGTGATCAAGATTCATGCTGTCACATGGTGTCGTGATCACTCATTGGGTGCCATACTAGCAGGTAGTAAATTACATCATCAGCAATGGGAACAACAGAGATGACATAAGTGTGAAGATGGAATGAGCCCATGGTCAGCTACTCAGAATGGAAGAAGTTAAGGAGCTTTTCAAAGCCATGACCAGTCAGCTGAAGTCCAAGCAGCAAGGTGATGATGAGCCATATGCTCTACAACTAATACCAAGGAGAGAAGAGATTTTGGTCTAGGAGAAGCCTTTTGACATAAGGAACTTCACTTTGTCTGGGTTTACATCAGACTTGGGTCTTAGTGTGCAGGACTCTTGATCTTCTCTGTTCTGCCTCCTTCAGCCATTTTGATGTTCAGACCAGTGCTCATTCCATCTTCACACTATATTGCAATTTACTGCTTGCTAATATGGTTCTCAATGAGTGATCACATGACACCATGTGACAGTGTGAATCGTCATCACATGACATCACGTGATGATGCAAAATTAAACAAATATATCTACGGATGTATATATCCATGGATGTATATTATATATCCATGGATGCATATTATATATCCATGGATGTATATTATATATCCATGGATGTATAATTATGTATCCATGGATGTATATTATATATCCACGGATGTATATTATATATCCACGGATGTATAATATATATCCACGGATGTATATTATATATCCACGGATGTATAATATATATCCACGGATGTATATTATATATCCATGGATGTATATTATATATCCATGGATGTATATTATATATCCATGGATGTATAATTATATATCCATGGATGTATATTATATATCCATGGATGTATATTATATATCCATGGATGTATATTATATATCCACAGATGAACACAAATATCAACATTCTTCATATGGAAGCACATTATTGAATATTTTTACAAACGGCACCCCATAGTATCGTAAAGTATATACTAACTAAACCATTTTTCAACCCAAATGGGTTTACGTATATTCCCTTTGCAAGAGGAAAAAACGTGTGTTTTTATGCTTCTCAAATTTAGGATTGGTTCTCTGCTTCATATTTGGCCAATGGCAGTGCAAGTGGATGTGCTACATTGTTGTGCAATGCAGGTACTCATCTGAAGCGGTAATTCCAAAAAGCACTAGTTTCAGTGCAACTTCTTGCAAACGCACGTGATAATTCTCCATGAACTCCATATACGGTTGCATATTCACGTGATACAAATAAGGCTCACTACAAAAAATGGCCGACTTTTCGTATTCTTCAAGTACAGAATTTCTGAAAAACCACTTGTGAATAAGGGTTACCTTTTCCCATAATTATATTATCGAATAATCGTCCCTCATGATATAACTGCTTCAATAAAGTCCTTACGTGCTATACTTTCTTAGATATGAAAATCCACTCTTTCAGCCTGTTGTATTGTATGGTGAAAAGTGGGTGTGTCCTAGCATAGACACCCTATACAAGGCCATAGGAGCTGGTACGGTTCTGCCTGTACCACGTTTTGGTCAGAACCAAGTTAATTTGCTAGTTAAACCCTATTATTAAAATACTTAGTTCAATTTTCTGAATTCCAGCTTCTAACTGGCAAACAATCAGCGTACCGATTTCCGCCATTTTATTGTGACATCACTGAGCATCATATAGCAACTACATAAGTCCATTTTCTACCGAGACACTCCAGATATACCACTTGATTTAGCTGTAGAAAGCATTCGTCGATGAGATATAACATCTTCTTTCCCTTTTTCAGGGCAAATGGCAATCAGCTTGCTTAGAATCATAAGCAAACTTAATACCTGTACCCCCCCCCCCCCCCTCCCCCTCCCAATGCAAATACTAATAATTACTATTGCTTAGAAATGGCCTTACCACTTTCAAAATGCTTCCAACCGGCCTGCTATACCACCTGACCTGTGTCTATGGCCTGCTATACCACCTGACCTGTGTCTATGGCCTGCTATACCACGTGACCTGTGTCTATGGCCTGCTATACCACCTGACCTGTGTCTATGGCCTGCTATACCACCTAACCTGTGTCTATGGCCTGCTATACCACCTGACCTGTGTCTATGGCCTGCTATACCACGTGACCTGTGTCTATGGCCTGTTATACCACCTAACCTGTGTCTATGGCCTGCTATACCACGTGACCTGTGTCTATGGCCTGCTATACCACCTAACCTGTGTCTATGGCCTGCTATACCACCTGACCTGTGTCTATGGCCTGCTATACCACCTGACCTGTGTCTATGGCCTGCTATACCACCTGACCTGTGTCTATGGTCCTCGTAAGAATCAAGTGTGTAGTAGCAAATTAGGTGTGCTCTGATGAGAAGTGGGTGTGTCCTTGCAAGAGGTGTGTGTATCCTTGCGAGAAGTGGGTGTGTCCTATTGTAAGAAGTGGGTGTGTGCAGTTAGAGATGAAGTGTCAGGGCCGCATCCCCCCCCTTGCAGATCTGCTGCCTCCCTAAACTTGTATCTCAGCATATACACTAAGAGTTCCTGAAAGGCAGGATTTATTGGGAAATGGATGAAAAACAAGCTTTTAGGCTATAATTTTGAAAAATTTTCTCAAGATCACTGTCACCAATCCCCTAACCCCCCTTGAATTGTACGTACATAGCATTGTTACCTACTGTATAATACCCCCCCCCCCACACACACATAGCATTGTTAACTATCATATCCCCTCCCCCCCACACACATAGCATTGATAACTATCATATCCCCTCCCCCCACACACATAGCATTGATAGCTATCATATCCCCTCCCCCCCCACACACATAGCATTGATAACTATCATATCCTCCCCCCACATAGCATTGTTAACTATCATACCCCCCCACAGTCTCTGTACACCTATACACTCCTGTGTTGTGTTGCCTCCCCTTAAGATTTTAGGAAGCTCAGTTAGCCCCCAGCCCTGAATCCTGTATGCAGGCTAGTGAAAGCATGTGTGCATATCTGTTTCTTTTTGTGTCTGCAAAAGGAGGAGAAGAGAAAGGCTGAGATGAAGCAGGAATTACAGAAAGACAGTTTTGCAAAGGAGAAGACTAAGGTGTGCTTTTCTTCGCATTGAAGTTACGATTACACACTATGTTGTCTTGGTGGGTGGTCTTGATGGATGGTCTTGATGGATGGTTTTGACAGGTGATGTTGATGGATGATGTAGATAGGTAGTGTCAGTGTATGGTGCTACTTCTTCTATCAGGAATGGGAGAGTCAACGAGAGAGAAGGCTTAGTCAGCTGCCTGCAGAGCCTGGTGCGGGCAGTCCAGATGTCATCCATGTTGTCCTAAGGTCCACTGGAGGAGAACGATTAGAAAGGAACTTCTTTACTTCAGACAAGCTACAGGTTGTTTAGGTGTAGCTGTTGTGTTGTTTAGGTGTAGCTGTTGTGTTGTTTAGGAGTAGTTGTTGTGTTGCTTAGGGGTAGCTGCCGTGTTGATGGAGTAGTTGCCGTGTTGTTTTAGGAGTAGCTGCCATGTTTGGGGCTGCTGGTGGCTTAGTGGGCTACTGATGTGACTACAGAGCTGAGTTATGGGATGGACTAAGGTCCAATCCTAGCGATGGTGTCTTTGGCCTTTTTAGGGGCTGTCGCAGGCAGCCCCTGTAATTATTGTTTTAATTTGGACCACTAACCACCAACTGATGAACATTGCATGATTAAACATTTGATAGTTGTAATAACAATTAAGTAGAATGCTTGTTTGTGTGTTGTTTACTTGTAATCAATTACTGGGCTGCCTGAGAAGGATCCATTGAGCTAAGTGGGTGTCCCGGTCTAAATAAGATCACTCATGTTGGGTAGGAGTAGTTGCTGTGTTGTTTAGGAGTAGTTGTTGTGTTGTTTAGGAGTAGTTGCTGTGTTGTTTAGGAGTAGTTGCTGTGATGTTTAGGAGTAGCTGCCTTGCTGTTTAGTTCATCTGTATAGATGGTCGTTGGAATAGCTTTCTACTTTGTCTGTGGTGCATGGTTGAATGGCCCACACACACAGCCTATCACAAGTACAGCATACCCTAACTTATCCAATCTCATTGGGCAAGCAAGTTTTATTTTGATTCGGATCATTCATGCAATATTCTGGACAACTGAAATGCTGAATTTTATAGTAAAGTTATATACTTGTAGCTGGGACTATTAATGGTAAGTCATGGAGTTATGTCTTCACTTTTTGGCCCCTAATGACTACATACCTCTCAAGAACAAAGGTAGGGGAATACCCTCCTACTAACAGTCAACTCTTGACTCTTCTAACATTTGAAGAACTGCTCAGTTTCTGTGCAGTTTACAGTCCCAATGATCGAATAATGCCAAATTGAGGTTATGAAATCAAAATGATTTCTGGTTAATTGTGGTTTGGATAAGCAAGGATGGATGGATGGATGGATGGGTAATGGTTCAGGTTACAAGGGTCTTGTGTGTTGTGATCCGTGTTTTCAAAGGTCTTGTGTGTTGTGATCCGTGTTTTCAATGCATTTTTGCAGACTTTGTATGACTTTGCTCTCAAATGTAAGGACATTCCTCAATCATATGCCCTGGCCACAAACTACCCAAGGAAAGTACTTCAACTTGGAGACAATGGAGGGCCTCTTTTGGAAGATCTTGGTTTAGGGAAGAAATGTGTTGTTTTTGTCCAAGACCTAACAGAAGATGATGATGATTAATCAGATTTGTCATAGTATTATCCATCAATAATATTACTTCTCTCAGAATACTTCATTGCTAAATCATTGTCGGGAGACACCTCTAAGTCTAGTTGCCCAGACTTGTACGTACCATGCAATGTAGGTTTTTCCTTGAGCTAGTTTGCGTGACATTCACGTTAATACTTATAATTTGGGGTGGTACTAATTCATGATGCAAGATGCAAGATGCGTGATGCAAGATGCAAGATGCAATATGGCTGCCGCATTTGGGATCGTATCGCTCAGTGTAAGATCGCCCCAAATATTCTAAGATATGTCCATCTACTTGAGCCATTGAAAGTAGACTGGGACAACAATTTACAGTTATAACCTACCGTCGCGTGTAAAAAGCGTAGCAATTTCTTCCAAAATCGTCGGAGTGTGGAGCCGCCGGCTCTGAAATTGGGCCGAGCGCCCGGCGGTATACTAGTGTAGCACCATGAGTCAAGAAATTTTCTCTGATATCTTCAATTATATTTTACTCTTTAGTACGTTCTATTCTTAATATTCTTGAACATTTTAGTCAATATGGCATGTTCTCTAGCCTTGACGGTCGGCTAGCATACCGTCGGTAGGCATTTATAGAGACCAACCTTATTCATAATATTATGACAGCTTCCAGCTGCAGCTGAAGTGATCTGTGAGGTCATTGCCACGTGGTTCTAGTGAAGCACACAGCATGGCAGAGGCTGAATACTCGAAGCAAGAAATCCAAAGGGGCAATGCACTGTGATAAAAAGATGTGTTCTTCCTTTGGGATGTTTGGAATTTGCAGTCACTGTGTGGCTGCTGCCGAACATAAAGGTTGCCTAGCATCATGCATAAGCTTTTTCAAAAAGACCCATCCTGGTAGTAGTGTATCACAAGCCTCTATGTTTGACATGCCAGCTGGTGCGGGAACTAAAGACAGGAAAGGCAAATCAAAGAAAAAGAAAAAGAAAAATGAAGACGTTATAGATTTTGCTGCCATCAGAGACAAATATCGTGCTGAATCCATATCCACTCAATGTGAACCATCTAATGGACATTTCACCCAAACTACATTTGGCATTTTGTCCTCAGCCACTCCTGGACAAACATCAAGTGGACAATTCAGCCAAACCACATCTGGTGTTTTGCCCTCAGCCACTAGTACTCCTGTGTCAACATCAAATGGACAGTTCAGACAAACCACACCAGGTCCTGCCATTTTACCCTCAGCCACTCCTGTACTGACATCAAATGAACAGTTCAGCCAAACCACACCTGCCGTTTTGCCCTCAGCCACTAGTACTCCTGTGCCAACAACAAATGGACAGTTCAGCCAAACCATACCAGGTCCTGCCATTTTATCCTCAGCCACTCCTGTACTGACATCAAATGAACATGGACAGTTCAGCCAAACCACACCTGCCGTTTTGCCCTCAGCCGCTCCTGTGACAACATCAAGACTTAGTGGACAATTTAGTCAAACCACATCTGGTGTTTTGCCCTCAGCTCCTGTGCCAACACATATTGGAGAACACAGCTGCAGCCAACCCTTACCTGGCATCTCATCTGTACACACTCTTGGGCCAATATCTTCTATGGCTATGGCAACATCTTCTACACTTGCTCCTGGCCACTCAACAACTACTGGACAACACAGTTGTAGCCAACTCTTGGCCATGGCTGGCACTTCATCCACACTTGCTCCTGTACCAGTATCTACTGGCCATCTCAACCTTTCCACAACCAGCTCATCATCCACACCTTTAGCTCCATTGGGTACCAAGTTTTGGATAAAGCCACTTAGTAACAGAATCAAGAAGTGTGCTGGATGAGGGGGGACCATTTATACATGAAGCTTGTGCCAATGTTTGTGTGGCCACCATTGACTACTTCCAGCTAACCTTCTCTTCCGGACGTACTGTCTCAAAGGAGTCGACCATACATTTTCATCCATTTGAATCTTGCATATGGCGCAAGTTTCGAAGTTTTGATCAAGGTCTGATAGTCTGTGATGTGACCTTGAATTCTGATCAAAGAAGAAAACTTCAGAGATCACTCAAGTGGAACATTTAATACACTGTAGCCAGTTGATCATACATATAGCTAATTAACACTTTATTACCTTGCAGTATAGTTGAACTGATGTATTATTCCATTTCTTGAGTTGTTTTTTGTATTGGCTATACCAGCTAGCGGTTTGTCAGTGACTCTATGCCATCCAGTGTGCAATGATCTTTAATTATAAATAATAATATTATACAATGTCGTAAAGGCGAAACCAGTCACGTTATATGGCATTGCATGGGGATCAGATCTTGGCCACAACTATCATATCGTAGCACTGTTACAGTAGTTAGTTCAAGCAGAGCCTTTCCTGAGTAAAAAGCGGCGCATAAGCATCTACAATCTAGGTATCTAAGAATTCGGTAATCGCGCTATTACGTGGCAGCCATCTTGCATCTTATTTTGCATCTTGCATCTTGCATCATGCATCTTGCATCTTGCATCATGCATCTTGCATCTTGCATCTTGCATCATGCATCTTGCATCTTGCATCATGAATTAGTACCACCCTATAATTTGCGATGCTATAATACGCTCACGCGAAAAGGGTCTGGTTCACGAGACTATACGGTAGGTACACACAAAATGGCCTCGGTTAGATGGGTGGTGCGGTCTTCTCCTCGGTGGCTTTTAAATTTTGGTAAGCTCTAAACTCGTTTTAGTAACGGTATACTACTCAGATACATAATGCTTAACCCCAAAAACTTTTAGCTTGGAAAGGACAGCTGAGAGCCTTGGCTACTTCTTCAACAGTTGGAACAAGATCTTACGGTGGACTTAAGGTGAGTGTGCCTTATTTCTTTTCCTTGGTGCATTGTGTCTACTTTTGAGGTTTTCTTTGTAAGGACGAAGACCGTATCTTCACTAATCTTTACGGGAGACATGACTGGAAGCTGAAAGGAGCCTTACAGAGGGTTTGTTAGCAAATGAGTGCGTGCATGTATGTGGTCGACTGATTTTATGCATGCATATGCGTAGTTCGTGTGTTTATGTGTAGCTGCCACTTTAGTGCATTAGTCTTACGTGGCCAGAACAGGAATAAGGGGTTGGCCATGTGAGACTAGTAGTGCATGGTGCGTGCTTACCCATGTGTACTGAATATCCAACAGGGAGATTGGTACAAAACCAAAGAGATACTGCTGAAAGGCCATGAGTGGATATTAAGTGAAATGAAAGAATCTGGTTTACGGGGGCGTGGTGGAGCAGGTGAGGGTGTGGCAAGGGTGTAGTTTGTGAGGGTGTGGTGGAGCGGGTGAGGGGCGAGACAGTGGTGTAGTTTGTGAGGGCATGGTGGAGCAGGTGAGGGTGAGACAATGGTGTAGTTTGTGAGGGCGTGGTGGAGCAGGTGAGGGTGTGGCAAGGGTGTAGTTTGTGAGGGGTATGGTAGGGGTGTATGTTGTGAAGATGGGGTGGAGCAGGTGAGGGGTGTGACAGTGGTGTAGTTTGTGAGGGTGTGGTGGAGCAGGTCAGGGGTGTGTTGTGAGGATGGGGTGGTGTAGGTGAGGGTGTGACAGTGAGAGTGGAATGAATGAAGTGAAAGATGTGCGTTGTACGGGTGAGGTGGAACAGGTGAGGGGTGTGGCTCCACTGCCTTGGGTTTATCCTCCAGGTTTTCCCACTGGTATCAAGTGGGGTTTCATGAACAAGCCCAGTGATGGTCGACCTAGGTACCTGGTAGTCAATGCAGATGAAGGAGAGCCGGGAACGTGCAAGGACAGAGAGATAATGCGTCATGACCCACATAAGCTAGTTGAGGGCTGCCTAGTGGCTGGTCGGTCAATGGGTGCAAGAGCAGCGTACATCTACATCAGAGGGGAATTCTATAGTGAGGCTTCCAATGTTCAAGTGGCAATAAATGAGGTATTAACTACTGCTCTTGTACAAGATCTGTTTGTTATTGTGAGCTTTTCACCATATTTGGCAGGCATATCAGGCAGGGCTTTTGGGCAAGAATGCCTGTGGAAGTGGATATGACTTTGACATCTTCATGCATCGAGGTGCTGGAGCGTACATCTGCGGGGAAGAGATGGTTAGTCTTGATCTCTTGATATCAGTGCTGTGTGTGTGTGTGTGTGTGTGTGTGTGTGTGTGTGTGTGTGTGTGTGTGTGTGTGTGTGTGTGTGATTTTAAATTGCTTATGTTTGACAGGCTCTGATAGAGAGTTTGGAAGGGAAAGCAGGAAAGCCAAGGATGAAGCCACCATTTCCGGCTGATGTTGGTGAGTGAGTCTAGTTAGACATACTTCAAGATGATCCGGCCAGTCTTCTCTCAATGCCTGCTTCAGTGTACATGTGCACATGTATCTCTGTAGGAGTGTGGTATAGGGTGGGTCTGTGTGTGTCAGTCTCTTCTGTATACAGTATATGGTATATTGTATTTCAGGTGTTTTTGGATGTCCCACAACTGTGGCCAATGTGGAGACAGTGGCTGTTGCTCCAGTGAGTGTTGGATCTGCCTTACCTTGCTCTACTCGACAGTGCATGTGGTTACTGCTTCTTCATGGCCACTAGACCATCTGTCGTAGAGGAGGCTCCTGGTTTGCCTCCTTTGGAAGAGAACGGAATTCTGGAACAAAGGTGTGTGTCTGTGTGTGTGTGTGTATGTGCGCGCGTGCACACACACACACACACACACACACACACACACACACACACACACACACACACACACATGCACACACACACACACACACACACACACACACACACACACACACACACACACACACACACACACACACACACACACACACACACACACACACACACACACACACACACACACACACACACACACACACACACACACACACACACACACACACACACACACAGATGCCAACATGTATGCATGTTTGCACACACAGGGAGAGAAATTAATTTTGTGTGTAAGTATAATATGAATCCACTCACTTGTAACAACATGTGCTGGTGTATTGGTAGGTGATCGTCTTACAATGATTTTTGATCTATTTAGCTGTTTTGCATCTCTGGTCATGTCAACACCCCTTGCACAGTGGAGGAGGAGATGTCTATTCCTTTGAAGGAACTCATTGAAAGACATGCAGGAGGTGTGACAGGTTGGTGGGTGGATGGAGTCACTGGTTTGTGAGGTGGTCCATTCACAGGATCAGTGAAATCACAGCATGTGGTATCTGAGTTGTGACTTGAGATGTTTTGTTTACCTAAACATGCAGGGGTTGTTTACCTGCATGGTTGCACCAACAGGGTTGAAGTCAACTACAGTGTGGGGTAGTGTTTATTCATGAATGCTTGGTGATAATGATATTCATTGGCTCCCCAGTAGACCTGTTAACCACATCCCTCTTTAGGGCAGAGCCTGACGTGTCATTAGGTGTGGAGAATTCCATTCATTCTGGAAGCCTGTGTCCTGAAAGCTTGGTTGTGGTACATCTGTGAACTCTTTAGTCAATTTTGAATGGTTTGTTGTTTCAAGTACATGGTCCTGCCTAATGTGTGCCCCATGGAATGATGGCTCTTCCTCCTCTGCACTAGCCAGGATGGACCTGGGGCTTGATAGGGTTGACTGAACTGGAGGGATGTTGTCACTTCCTTTGATGTCATATCATTTTAACCCGATTGAGAAATAATTGACTTTGTGTCAGTCACTTTTTCTCTTCACTTCTTACCACATAAAATCACACACCATCATCACCAGCATCCCCACTATAATGGACACCATCACTGTCATCATGTCACCCCTCAATAGAACCCCCCTCCCTACAATTGTCAGACAATCTGCTTATGCAATTGGTTACATGGTTCACCCTCCTATGTAGGTTGGAAGAAGTACCCTCCCCCTCCATTCTACCTCCACCTTCTCTCTGCCCTCCACCCCCTCCCCTTCACTCCCCGTCCACCCTCTCCTCCACCCCTTCCACTCCCCCTCCACCTTCTCCTCTACTCTCCACCCTCTCCTCCCCTCCCTTAGGACATTTTCTAAGTGAAGGCCCATGAGGTGGCAAGTGGTATCAGGTGGTTGTGGAGGGGGAGGCAGGCATGGGATAGCACTCGATGTCCAGACTTTAGTAGAGGTAGTTTGTATGATGGGTATGGTGTGATAGTGGCTGTGCAGTATGATGGGTATGGTGTCAGTGGCTGTGCAGTATGATGGGTATGGTGTCAGTGGCTGTGCAGTATGATGGAGTACAATTCTTTCAATGTTTGCAAGCATTCTTTGCAAAATCTTCTGCTAAGCACCATCTGGAGAAGCCCTGTTGATGAATTGAGGGCTGGATTATTGTTACATTCAAAGAATTGTGTATATTTAGTGATAAAATACTTCTGTAATAATTGAATGCTCAAAAGGTTCAATGATAACAGAACATCCCAAGCTCTATTGTGTGGATTCCCAGCATTGCATAGCATTTGTCTGCAATGCACCCTGTCAGCTTCACCCTCCCTACACGCGCCCTCCCCACATTACCCTCCCCGCACACCCTCACTATGTACACCCTCCCCGCACACCCTCACTATGTACACCCTCCCCGCACACCCTCACTATGTACACCCTCCCCGCACACCCTCACTATGTACATCCTCCCCAGATGTGCCTTTACACCCTCCACACATTCATCATCGCTACTTGCACCCTCCCCACATGTACCCTCCCCACTTGCACCCTCCCTGCATGTACCCTCCCCACATGTACCCTCCCTACTTGCACCCTCCCCACATGTACCTTCCCTGCTCTGCCATCCACTGTAGGAGGGTGGGACAACCTGTTGGGTATCATACCAGGAGGATCGTCTGTTCCTGTCATTCCAAAGAGTGTGTGTGAGGATGTGTTGATGGACTTTGATGCTTTGGTAGCAGCTCAGTCGGGTCTTGGAACAGCAGCTGTCATTGTCATGGATAAGTCGGTCAGTGTTCAGCCTTGCAATGCATTCAAGATCCCCATACCATCCCCATACCATCCCCATACCATCCCCATACCATCCCCATACCATCCCCATACCATCCCCATGCATGTACTAAGACTACTTGTGCGTTATATCATGGATCTATACACCGCTGTATGCGACACACTGGACAACCTAATAACAGAGAATTTTGGCTAGTACTTCAGTCTTGCTAATGTTTGAGGTGTTGGTTAAAGACATGAATGAAGTCTCATTGTTGGTTTACTGCTCTATTTCACATGAACTAAGTTGATATCAAACCACTTGGTTTTAATGCTATTTAACTATAGTTTCTGTAGTGTACGTACTTTGTACACAACTCCCATGTTCACACACACACACACACACACACACACACACACACACACACATGCACGCACGCACGCACACACGCACACACACGCACACACACACACGCGCACACGCACACACACACACACGCACGCACACACAAGGACAAGGTTAAAGTACTTTTAAGTGCACATCAGTACTGGAATTCCTTCTTCTAATGTGCCAGTGTTTGTTTGTTGAGGGAAAATTCTCAGATCACTCCAACACAGTCTTCAATGCCTCCCATCATAGTTGCTCACTTTTGTGTTATGTCCAATGGTCACTCCTCAGTTGTAGTCATGACAACTCTTGTCCTCACCCACACACTACCCCCCTCCCCCACTCCAGGCTGATATTGTCAAGTGTATTGCAAGACTCATCCACTTCTACAAACACGAGAGTTGTGGGCAGGTGAGACTGTAATATTATTCATTGCCCTGTTGAACTTCACCCTGGTCCTAATGGGCTTGTTTACACTGATGTTTACCCAAACACCTGCTGCCACACTACCTGTCTCCCTGCTCCTATCCCCCCTGCAGTGTACTCCCTGCAGAGAAGGTACTGGATGGCTGGCCAACATGATGGACAGATTTGGTGAGGATTTATCCCCTTCACTGGGACTGCTCAGCTGTACTGTAGCAGAGCTTTTAGTGTGCAAGTTGTCTTGTTTCTCATTGTAGTGGAAGGGAAGGCAGACCCAGCTGAGATTGACATGATGTGGGTGAGTGATTGTGTGCGCATGTGTGAGGGGGGTACAAGTGTAAGTGTGCGCATGTGTGAAGGGGGTACAAGTGTAAGTGTGCACGTGTGTGAGGGGGGTACAAGTGTAAGTGTGCACGTGTGTGAGGGGGTACAAATGTAGTGTACACGTGAATTGAATGCCCGAGTTACTGCATATTATTATGGTCGCGTTCCACAGGAGCTAAGCAAACAAATCGAAGGACATACAATTTGTGCCTTGGGAGATGCTGCTGCTTGGCCTGTGCAGGTTTGTGTGTGTGTGTGTGTGTGTGTGTGTGTGTTGTAGTACTATCTCCATCTTTTGTCACTGTGTGGTCCAGGGCCTCATCAGGCACTTCAGAAGTGAGTTAGAGGAGAGAATGTCTTTGTACAAGAAACAAGAAGCAGCTCAATCCAGCCATGTACAGCTGATAACTTAGGACAAACATGAACATGCAGATCATTTATAAAAACATGTTCGTCATTGTAATATTTAAAAGAAAAGAAAAAAATACTATGTACAAAGCAATTGAACTGAAGTGATATAAAACAATGCATCTTTGGATGGGGCAAGAGTAATTGCTGGAAACATACAAGTTAAATTTGTATATGAATGTACACCCCACAGTACAGCAGGGCCGCAGTACACCCTACAGTACAGCAGGGCCGCAGTACACCCTACAGTACAGCAGGACCGCAGTACACCCTAGAGTACAGCAGGGCCGCAGTAGTAGGCAAGGGTTACAGACTCTCCTGGGCTGTCAAGGCTGACACTTGGGTAGAAGATCTCTCCATCCAGTTGTTCAACATGGCCATAGTCCTCACCATTCTTCATCCATTGGATTGTCCCTGCATCCACATCCAAGAGTACAGCTATGGTGTCACCCGTTGTGTACCCTCCCAGTAGAAGAGTGTCTTGACTCACTGGACACAAAGGAAAGTAGACTAGGTCACACAACACGTGCACACACACGTCTATGCACACACACACACACACACACACACACACACACACACACACACACACACACACACACACACACACACACACAAGCTCACTTGTTCGTTCTGAACTAGGCCTTCCACAGTGAAAGTTGCCATTACTCATTCGCGCCATTTCTCCGATTCTGACTGGATGAGGATTCCCATCCCATACTGTCTTGCAATCAACAGACATCCTCTCTTCGTTTACTACACCGATCTGCATCCAGCCAATGACTCGAGAACAGTCGATGTAAACTAACCAGGAATGCCTTCCACTCTTCAAACCACGTCCAAACGGAGTTCGAATGACAGTCGTACTGTAGCCCTTTCCAACGTAGGTCAGAGTGCGCCCTTCGTTAGTGATGGACACTTTGGGGTCTGAGAGTTCTTCGTCGAAAGTAGGACTCACTCTAAAGCCAACGGCATCTTTCAAGTCCTGCGCTAAAGGCAGTCGCACTACGTCGCTGGATTGTCTTAGTCTAGAAGCTACAGACATGGCACACAAGTCAAAGAGATTGGGGATTTGGGGTTGTGAAGAGTTGTACTGCTCCGAGACCCAAGCGTCCAGCATCTTGGCCTCTCTTTCAATCTTCTCCTTCAGAACGACGTAAGGGTCTTCGACAGTCCGCTTCTTTAAGGATGGACGCCGTTTCAGCTTCCTGCTCTTGTTGTGCGACTTCTTGGAAGAAACGTTGAGAGTTGAGCTGGTCTTTCTTATTCTATTATGCTTCGGTTCTTCTTCCAAGACGGTCCCTACAGTAGGTAAACTGAGGACGCTGTAAGACGAGGAGGGGAGCTCTGGAGAAGGAGCGGGCGACGTGACTCTACTCGATAACCTGCTCTTCTTCTGTCCCATTCCGATTTAGATCTGACGAGAAACTATAGCAATGATACAAGACCGATAAGGAAGAGCTGATATAGCCAGCGCCATCTCTGCTGGAGGTAGGGGCAGGGCTTCAGCTGTTTACCCTATGGTACTTCCGGTTGTTAATGACTTCATATCCGGAAGTAAGGGTGTGGTCACTGTTGTGTGTGTCTTGTCTGCGTGTGTGTGTCTCTGTGTGTCTATGGTCACGGTAATAGAGTACGTGTTGTTTGAAATATACCCGACCTGTGGATATTCGGTAAGGAATGAACGGGTATTCAGCTGGTAATGACGGGCAGGAAGACCAGAATACGAGGTGCGGTAGAGAGGGATGTTAATTTTGTTCAACAAACGCCATTTCATTATTTCCTTCGTTTCAGAACGACCAACGGACCGCCTAAGATCCCTGTAAGGAAGAGCGCCCTGCCCCTGTTGAAGGGAGTGAAGACGTCTTCGAAGCAGGGTTTGCCGGGCCCGCCTCAGTCTCTAGGGACCAGACGTACTACTGGTTCTAGCAGACTGTCAACTATAAGGTCAGCCATTTTACCGACAGTGTGTGTAAATGCCAGGCGCTATGCAACCAGCTGTTCACGTCAGGTAGCTTCCCCTGTCCTAGCTACCCTGTCCTAGCTACCCCGTCCTAGCTTCCCCTGTCCTAGCTTCCCCTGTCCCAGCTACCCCCGTCCTAGCTTTCCCTCTCCTAGCTTCCCCTGTCCCAGCTACCCCCGTCCTAGCTTTCCCTGTCCCAGCTACCCCCGTCCTAGCTACCCCGTCCTAGCTATGTATCCCTGTCCCAGCTACCCCTGTCCTAGCTTCCTCTGTCCTAACTAACATATGAACTTAACTCATTGTTGCTGATGGGAGGTTGTTCTATCAAGTCCTGTCTAACCACTGTTACAGTAGCAGATCTGTGACATATCTCAAGGGTTTTAGTGTTGCATTAAGTGCCATCTGGTTTGTCCATTCCTGCAAGCCCAACTCTGCGTTGCCAGTGAATGCAGCAACAGTGAATTCTGAGATGGACAGAATGCGAGATATCTCTTGTGTTATCGTTACTACATGCATGAGGTCGGTCCTTGTGACCCCCTTGATGCATCTTGTCTCACATCTGGCCTACACCTTGTAAAGTTAGCTTAGCCGACCACCTCACATGGTCACCATAGCAACAAAATGTTCCTTGTTGACTTGTACTATCAATTGCTATGTTGCAGAATCAATTAAGTGTCCTCATAGCCTTATGCGCGTAACTAAGGAGTGTCCATGTGCGTAACTAAGGAGTGTCCATGTGCGTAACTAAGGAGTGTCCATGTGCGTAACTAAGGAGTGTCCATGCGCGTAACTAAGGAGTGTCCATGTGCGTAACTAAGGAGTGTCCATGTGCGTAACTAAGGAGTGTCCATGTGTGTAACTAAGGAGTGTCCATGTGCGTAACTAAGGAGTGTCCATGTGCGTAACTAAGGAGTGTCTGTGTGCGTAACTAAGGAGTTTTTGTTTCTTTGGTCCATTCAGTGACAGCACTACCACAAAGACCGTGCCATTTACATCCAAAGACAAACCAAAATATCATGTTGTGAGTTACCCTGTGCTGTGAGTGAGTGTGTGCTGTGAGTGACCCTGTGCTGTGAGTGAGCCTGTGTTGTGAGTAACCCTGTGCTGTGAGTGACTGTGTGCTGTGAGTGACCCTGTGCTGTGAATGAGTGTGTGCTGTGAGTGAGCCTGTGCTGTGAGTGACTGTGTGCTGTGAGTGAGCCTGTGCTGTGAGTGATTGTGTGCTGTGAGTGACCCTGTGCTGTGAGTGAGTTTGTGTTTAAATGTCTACACATGGGAGCTTGTCAACTCGGGTGTTTACAATGTCTGTACATCATCTTTCATCCTCACTGATCCTTTTCTCTTCTGGATCACCGGGCATACCTGTATTTTGCTGATGTTGATGGAGCATTAGCTGAGATAACGGGAACCATGTTCTTTGGATAGTATTGTATTGAAGTTTACCTCTCCTTTCCCACACACGCACTCCCCAACACCCCTCATGCCCCCCAACACCCCCTTGTACTCCCCAACATCCCCTTATGCCCCACAACACCCCCTCATACTCCATAACATCCCCTAATGCCCCCAACAGCCCCTTGTACTCCCCAACACCCCCTCATACTCCATAACATCCCCTAATGCCCCCAACAGCCCCTTGTACTCCCCAACACCCCCTCATGCCCCCAACACCCCCTCATACTCCCCAACAACCCCTCATGCCCCCCCCCCCCCCCCCCAACACCCCCTTATGCCCCACAACACCCCTTCATACTCCATAACACCCCCTAATGCCCCCAACAGTCCCTCATACTTCCCAACACCCCCTCATGCTTCCCAACACCCCCTCATGCTCTCCAACACCCCCTCATGCCGCCCTACACCATCTCGTGCCGCCCTACACCCCCTCATGCTCTCCAGCACCCCCTCATGCTGCCCTACACCCTCTCATGCCCCCCTATCCCCCTCATGCTCCCCTACACCTTCTCATACTCCCTACACCCCCTCAACTCCCCACACACCTTCCTCACACTCCCCATACACCTTCCCCACCCTACCCACACTCCCCATACACCTTCCCCACCCTACCCACACTCCCCACACACCTTACCCGCATTCCTCACACACCTTACCCGTGCTCTCCACACACCTTACCCGCACTCTCCACATGCCTTACCCGCACTCTCCACACACCTTACCCGCCTCCCCACACACCTTCCCACACACCTTCCCCACGCTCCCCACACACCTTACCCGCACTCCCTCACACCTATCCCACACACCTTCCTCACACACCCCACACTCCCTACACAACCATATACATACATACTTCCCCATTCCCGTTTGTTGTACACACCCCTCTCCACACACCCACATCCTCCCATGTTTATCTCCTCATATAGCCAATCCAAATTCAATCCTTTCATGACCCTCCAAACACACGACGACTCTCCATCCAAAGGACAAGACACCAAACCCACTCGCGTAGTGAAGAACAAGATGACACGTGTTCTAACTCCACAAGACTAACCACCTTCAGCTACAAGCCCAAAACACTACCACATCTCTCCGGAGATAGAACACACCTCCCTGGAGATCGAATACACCCACAACATGTTCCAAGCTTTTCAAGAGTAAGTGTATGTGTCTATCAGTGTATGTGCTGGGTTTCCCCTAATTGTTTTCATTTTCAGCATTTGATAAACGTTTTCAGTCTCTCCCGACTGCTTCCCTTCACCTGTGTGTGTATGTGGACCCCTCTCCCAACTGCTTCCCTTCACTTGTGTGTGTGTGGACCCCTCTCCCAACTGCTTCCCTTCACTTGTGTGTGTGTGTGTGTGTGGACCCCTCTCCCAACTAACTGCTTCCCTTCACTTGTGTGTGTGTGGACCCCTCTCCCAACTAACTGCTTCCCTTCACTTGTGTGTGTGTGTGTGTGGACCCCTCTCCCAACTAACTGCTTCCCTTCACCTGTGTGTGTGTGTATGTGGACCCCTCTCCCAACTAACTGCTTCCCTTCACCTGTGTGTGTGTGTGTGTGTGTGTGGACCCCTCTCCCAACTGCTTCCCTTCACCTGTGTGTGTGGACCCCTCTCCCAACTGCTTCCCTTTACTTGTGTGTGTGTGGACCTAACCTGTAGTGCCCCCCTCCCCTCTTCCACCTCCTTCCCCTCCCCTCCTACCTTCCCCTCCCTTCCATCCCCTCCCTCTCCCCTCCTCTCCCATCCCAATGCTATCACTTTGTGGTTTGTCAGTTGATGTACAGTATAACCTAAGTTTTGATGGATTGAAACTTTTCTGATTATGGAATTTGAGTTTCTGCTATCCAATATGCTTGTTCAGCCAAGTTTAGTTTACATGCAAACTTATCAGCAGAAGATTATGCTACCTTGCTTTGTGAAAACTTGTTAGAAAGCTTCATGAGCCTGGGTCTTACCCCTCCATATTTACTTCATTTGATGGCCATTTTATCATTACCCAATAGCCTAATCTGAAGTGTTGTGTGCTTAAATGTTTGGATATTGTAGTAAATCCTTAAATAATGCAAATGTTTAGTTGTGCTATTCTGTGTGCGTGTGTGGTAGTCACCATCCAATGAATATTGTCTTGTAGCGTCACACAGAGAAGCTCAACGGTTTGTCATCCATCCCTTCCAAGATCCCTCCTCCAGCCATACAACGAGCAGTGAGTGGGGTGGGGGTGGGGGTGGGGTGGGGTGAGGGGAGGGATGGGAGATAGGGGGGATGAGGAGTGAAAGTGAGGGGTGGGAGGGGTGAGGGTGAGGGTGAGGGGTGGGAGAGATGAGTGGTGAGGTGTACGGCGCAGGTAAAGAGTAATTGCTCTGGTGTAGGTGTTACGTCACCTGTTGGGATTGCAGTGTAGTTGCTGTCATATTTGTGGTGTAGAACGGTATGTGTGGAGCATTCCAATGTGACATGATTTGGGAGACTGAAGCTAGTAGCGCAAACCTCTGGTCCACCTGCGATACGGGATTGTGTAGTTTGGAGGACATTTTGAATGGAGGGGGACCCACTGGCCCCACACTCAGGACTTTATCTAGACAGGGACAAGTTTGTTATAGTTGCCAACTTTGCTAGGGTGTTCTTTGACTGTTAGTTCAGAAAGTTGTATTGTTTCATGGGTAACAGAATTCTCTGTACTAGAAACTGTGCTATATCTGAGGTTAGCAGTGCTCTGGACAGTACAGTGTGTGGGGGGGGGAAGGGGGCGTGCGTGGCTGTGTGTGGCTGTGTGTGGGAGGGAAAGGGCTGTGTGTGGCTGTGCGTGGCTGTGTGTGGCTGTGTGTGGGAGGGAATGGGGCTGTGTGTGGCTGTGTGTGGCTGTGTTTGGCTGTGTTTGGCTGTGTGTGGCTGTGTGTGGCTGTGTTTGGCTGTGTGTGGCTGTGTGTGGCTGTGTGTGGCTGTGCATGGATGTGTGTGGCTGTGTTTGGCTGTGTTTGGCTGTGTGTGGCTGTGTGTGGCTGTGTGTGGCTGTGTGTGGCTGTGTGTGGCTGTGCGTGGCTGTGTGTGGCTGTGTGTGGCTGTGTATGGCTGTGTGTTACTCTTATTTTCTCCCTCAGAACACGTACGCAGTACCTCACATGTATAGAGAACCAGTTAAGATGCAATCAGCAACTGCTATTACTAGTGATGAGTAAGCAACTACGCGGTGGCATGGTCCGTTTGTACGTACGTATGTGCATGTGTGTGTGTGTGTGTGTGTGTGTGTGTGTGTGTGTGTGTGTATGTGTATGTGTGTGCATATGTATGTCAATGTATGTGTGTTGGTGCAGTATCAAATGTGGTATGTGTTTGGTTTGGTGAAGTGTGTCTGTTCTGCAGTTCCTGTGGAATGGCATGTACCACACGTGCTTGTGATTTGGTGCCAAAAGTATAGAATACTTACAAGTTAAAAGATAGGAATTTGTAACCAAATGCTTACATCATGCATACCTCTCTCCCCCTCTCCCTCCCTCTTCCCTCTCTCCCCCTCTCCCTCCCTCTTCCCTCTCTCCCCCTCCCTCTTCCCTCTCTCCCCCTCTCCCTCCCTCTTCCCTCTCTCCTCCTCTCCCTCCCTCTTCCCTCTCTCCCCCTCTCCCTCCCTCTTCCCTCTCTCCCCCTCTCCCTCCCTCTTCCCTCTCTCCCCCTCTCCCCCCCTCTTCCCTCTCTCCCCCTCTCCCTCCCTCTTCCCTCTCTCCCCCTCTCCCTCCCTCTTCTCTTTCTCCCCCTCTCTCCCTCCCTCCCTCCCCCATTTGTGCTATAGGTTAGAAGTTGATCGAAGTAAGTCTAAGGTTAGGAGGAACACACACGGCTACCGTCTCCCCATGGCTCCAAATGGTCAGTTCTGTTTGCTTCAAATGAATCCTCCAAGCTCCTTCAATCTCCCCCTCCCCCTCCCCTCCCCTGTAGCCGCACTGAAGGTGTTTAAAGATAAACTCACACCATACGAACAGAAGGAAATATTGGAGTATCCTGAAATTTGGTTTTTAGGATTGGAAGGTGAGAAGATAGAGGGAGTACCTGGTGCACCTCAGAACTGCGGCTATGATGATGAGAACGGTAGCTATCACAAGGTACTACATGACCACTTGTCGTACCGCTATGAGATGCTTGAGGTTATTGGAAAGGGATCTTTTGGGCAAGTTGTTAAAGTGAGTATGTTCCTGTAATCCAGTCCGAACCTAGCCTGTACTTCCTGTGAACACATTTGTGTACAGTCAGTTCTTCTTAGAGATACATACATTAGACATTAAGATGTTTGCAATCTCTGTTGGTCTGTTGTTACCGTTTGAACATAGTGTTTAGATACTGATAACTTGTTTATCATCTTTTATTGATTAGTGTCTTGATCATAAGATCAACCAGCCGGTTGCTATCAAGATCATCCGAAACAAGAAGAGATTCCACCACCAGGCACTCGTTGAGGTTAAGATACTTGACTCACTTCGCAAGAAGGACAGTGAGAATCGCCATAACATAATCCACATGTTGGACTACTTCTACTTCAGAAACCATCTTTGTATATGCTTTGAGCTAATGGGGTGAGTACAGACAGGGGATATCGACACTTTGACACACCCACTATTGATCACACTCGCCTGCCATCACAAATCTCCACTTCGTATCACGTACACACACGTCCCCACAGCACCCTCCCACCAGCACCCTGCCACCACCCTCCCACCAACACCTCCCACCAGTCCCTCCAATCCCATTAGCACACCCTCAACAGCACACACCCACTAGCACACTCCCACTAGCACACCCCCACCAGCACATCCCCACCAGCACACACTCACCAACACACCTCCCACCAGCACACCCACCCACCCGGTCACTCCCCTATTTGCAGTATGAATCTGTACGAATTGATCAAGAAGAACAATTTCCAGGGTTTCAGTCTACCCCTTATAAGGAGGTTTGCTCATGCTCTGCTTCAGTGCCTTCAGCTCTTGAGGAGCGAGCGGATCATACACTGTGACCTCAAACCAGTTAGTCACTATGGCAACCATGATCTCTGTGCATGTGCTAACTTCACCCGCCCACTCATTAGGAAAATATATTGTTAAAATTGAAAGGACAAAGTCACATCAAGGTAATAGACTTTGGATCAAGCTGCTACGAACATCAACGAATCTACACCTATATCCAGTCCCGCTTCTATCGATCACCCGAGGTCATACTGGGTGAGTTGTGTGATAGGTGTGGAGAGTGAGTTGTGTGATAGGTGTGGAGAGTGAGTTGTGTGATAGGTGGAGGGTGAGTTGTGTGATAGTGTGGGGGGTGAGTTGTGTGATAGGTGTGGAGAGTGAGTTGTGTGATAGGTGTGGAGGGTGAGTTGTGTGATAGGTGTGGAGAGTGAGTTGTGTGATAGGTGTGGAGAGTGAGTTGTGTGATAGGTGTGGAGGGTGAGTTGTGTGATAGGTGTGGAGAGTGAGTTGTGTGATAGGTGGAGGGTGAGTTGTGTGATAGGTGTGGAGAGTGAGTTGTGTGATAGGTATGCAGAGTGAGTTGTGTGATAGGTGTGGAGGGTGAGTTGTGTGATAGGTGTGGAGAGTGAGTTGTGTGATAGGTATGCAGAGTGAGTTGTGTGATAGGTGTGGAGTGTGAGTTGTGTGATAAGTGTGGAGGGTGAGTACCCATCATACATTACTCATGCTCCTCCCACTTATGCCCCTCCCACTTACACTCCTCTGACTTGTGCCCCTCCCACTGCAGGTCTCCCATACAGTATGTCAATAGACATGTGGAGCTTTGGGTGCATCCTGGCAGAGCTATACACAGGATATCCCCTCTTCCCAGGGGAAAATGAGGTGGAACAACTAGCTTGTGTGATGGAAACCTTTGGACTCCCTCCCCCCGAGATTCTTGAAGAAGCTCAGAGAAGAAAACTGTTTTTTGGTATGTATTGTATGTATGTCCATGCATGTGTGTGTGTGTGTGTGTGTGTGTGTGTGTGTGTGTGTGTGTGTGTGTGGCGTGCGTGCGTGCATGCGTGCGTATGTACGTGTGCATTCATACTTGGTGAATATGTAATTACAGTAGGTCACAACGCACAGAACCCGAGTGAAACATTTCTTGTCTGCACAGCTATTCTGATGTGTGGTACCATAGATAAGCACACCCTTCACCGCACTCTATCAACTCACCCTGTCACATAGGCACATCCTGTCACATAGGCACACCCTGTCACATAGGCACACCCTGCCACATAGGCACACCCTGCCACATAGGCACACCCTGTCACATACATAGGCACACCCTATCACATAGGCACACCTTATCACATAGACACACCATGTCACATAGGCACACCCTATCACATAGGCACACCCAGTCACATACTGTAGAGCGGGAGATTTTCGTGGCATAAATTTTCGTGAATTGCAGTAAAATGTAATTTTCGCGATGTAAAGATTTTTATTTGCGTTTTTTACATTTCCAAGTCGTTTGCATCTATTTCTAGACCGTTTCATGTTCGGATCGTGCTTTCACTGAGTTCAACGCTCCATTCCTTAGAGAATCTTGTTATAGCGTGTTGCTTTCTTAACTTTAGTGCTTATCTGGTGAAATTTTCACAGTTAAAGTTTTGCGAATCCGTACAATTTGCGAATATAGCGAAAATATTACCTTACGAGAATTTCCCGCTCTACGGTAGACGCACCATGTCACATACGTAGGTACACCATGTCACGTAAGCACACCCTGTCACGTAAGCACACCCTATCACATAGGCACACCCTGTCACATAGGCACACCCTGTCACATAGGCACACCCTGTCACATGGGCACACCCTGTCACATAGGCACACCCTGTCACATAGGCACACCCTGTCACATAGGCACACCCTGTCACATGGGCACACCCTGTCACATAGGCACACCCTGTCACATAGGCACACCCTATCACATAGGCACACCCTGTCACATAGGCACACCCTGTCACATAGGCACACCCTATCACATAGGCACACCCTGTCACATAGGCACACCCTGTCACATAGGCACACCCTGTCACATGGGTACACCCTGTCACATAGGTACACCCTGTCACATAGGCACACCCTGTCACATAGGCACACCCTGTCACATAGGCACACCCTATTACATAGGCACACCCTGTCACATAGGCACACCCTATCACATAGGCACACCCTGTCACATAGGCACATATTCTTATTAGTTAACACTAGAGGCATCAACACATGCTCGCCCCTTGGTTTAGCACATCCTACTGACTTGTTAGGAGCATAATTTCTTTCCACGTACAGTCGTGTGTACATGAGCTTAACAACCAGTCTATAAGGTATAGTAGTGTGTGTGACTGGTGCACACCCATTTAACCAGTACACACCCATTTAACCAATACACATCCCTTTAATTGGTACACACCCATTTAACCGGTACACACCCCTTTAATTGATACACACCTATTTAACCGGTACACAACCATTTAACTGTGGTCGTTTGGAGCAAAGTTTTGCAGCTCGAGTGTATTTCACAGCTGTTCAAGGATAATTGGCCACTGTGGTGTACTTTGTGTCATAGAAGTTGTGTGCGTTCAATATAAAGTGTCGCAATTTTCACAAAGCTGTGTACGGAAAGATCGGGCACTCTACTATACAAAACTCCAAGTCATGCCATATAAATTCAATCCTTATGAATAAGCAAATTACAAAGTCACATGACTGTGATGTCGCTGTGACCGACCTACTCTGCATTTATCCGGTACGCACCCATTTAACTGGTACACACCCATTTAACTGGTACACACCCATTTAACTGGTACACACCCCTTTAACCAGTACACACCCATTTAATGGTACACACCCATTAACCAGTACATGCCCATTGAATCAGAGCACACCCATTGAATCACGGCACACCCATTGAATCACAGCACACCCATTGAATCAGGGCACACCCATTGAATCATGGCACACCCCTTAATGTGATCATGTTTGCACAGATTCCAAAGGCCAACCAAGGTGTGTTACAAACAGTAAAGGAAAAAAGAGAAGACCTTCCTCAAAGGACCTCTCAACAGCTATTAGGACACAAGATGTTCTTTTCATTGACTTTATAAGACAGTGCCTGAAGTAAGTGAATGACTGCCTATTATTTGCTTGCGTAGTTGCTGATAGCAGTCACTGTCCCCAGATGGAATCCATCAGAGAGGATGACCCCAGAGCAAGCCCTCGAACATGAATGGATATTGGAAGTGAGTGCTCGTCTGCTATGTAAGTTGTTTGTGTCTATCATTGTGCTGGTGTGAGTGGTGCTGGTTGGGGATTGTACTGGTGTGGGGTGCTGGTGTGGAGTGCTGTTGTGGGTTGTGCTGGTGTGTGTTGTGCTAGTGTGGGTGGTGCTGGTGTTGGTGGTGCTGGTGTGTGTTGTGTATGCTGTCAACCCTGTACTGTGTGTGCTGTCAACCCTGTACTGTGTGTGCTGTCAACCCTGTACTGTGTGTGCTGTCAACCCTGTACTGTGTGTGCTGTCAACCCTGTACTGTGTGTTGGTGGTGCTGGTGTGTGTTGTGTGTGCTGTCAACCCTGTACTGTGTGTGCTGTCAACCCTGTACTGTGTGTGCTGTCAACCCTGTACTGTGTGTGCTGTCAACCCTGTACTGTGTGTGCTGTCAACCCTGTACTGTGTGTGCTGTCAACCCTGTACTGTGTGTTCTGCTGCAGGGAAGAATCCCTTCACACCACGCGGGGTCTGTCTCTTCCCACATCCCTTCACCCTCTTCCTCCACAACAACTCTGACGAGTTACACAAATTCTCAAAGAAGAAAGCATCCCAGTCCTCTGTCAAGCAAGGGCCGTTTGCAGCCCATTGGAGCTGACTCCAGAACCAACAACAGAAAGCCCTCCTCAACACAGCAACAGATTTTACAACACGAAAGGGACACAAAGACGCTCTCCAAAGATAGCCTGCAGAGTGGATCACAAAGCGATTCCACGACAACCACACAAACCCTCCCCCCGATTGTCTGAGTTCACAATCTCTTTATTTTTGTATTGTTTATGTACAATAAAGTACGCGACATAATATTTTATTAATTATTTTTCTACTGTACATAAATTTTTGTAAATTCTATCTTTGCGAGGCCACATGTACAGTCATCGGTCACATGATCATCAATTAATAATCGGTACGTACTGTACCATTGCTCGCGTGATCTGGTCACACTGCACCATAGCACCGACAAGACGATGAAACTTGCTGTTGTTTTCTTCGGGCTCTTTGCCCTATCCAACGCTCACTTGTGCCTCATCAACCCTCATCAGAGAGGAACGATGGATGGGGTTAACACTCCAGGTAAATTATACACTTCAGCTAATTTCCCAGCTTGTCGCCTAACGGTCTAACCCACCTCTTCAGCTGCCAACGACTGCTTGCTGGTGAAGGACCCGCCGTGTGGAGGAAGAAAGATGCAAACACCCATCACGGGTTTCCAGTAAGAAAGTTTTTGGTTTGGTTCTTTTACGTTCTCCCGCTTGTAGACTGCCTGCAGTCGTACTTCCGGGAAGCTGCTTAGTCAGCGATCATCAACATGTCTATTGCTACGTGGAAAGTTTATTCGGCTAGCGTTTTACATCAGTTCTCAGTGGGTCACCATTGTTGTGGATCTCTCCCACAGGTCTGGTGTCCCCGTAAATATTGTCTTCCAGAAGAACCTTGACCACTTCAATTCTGCTAGCCCTGTAAGCCCTGCTTGTTGTAAGAGTGTTGATATCTGCTCTTATTCTGTGTGTCATTGGGTAACTAGGGGAATTTTATGGTGTCCATTGGCAAGACAGACACTGGGTCCATGTCCATGTTGTACAAGGTGGACGACAGCAACACAAAGAGCCTACACCTCTACATACCCAACATCACTATTCCAGAGTGAGTGTCTACCTTTCTACGTAGACTACATGGACACACACACACACACACACACACACACATACATGTACACATACACATACACACACACACATACATACATACACACATACACATACACACACACACACACACACACACACACACATACACATACACACATACACATACACACACACACACATGCCATTTTGTTTCTTTGCTTGCAGCTCTTTCAAGGGGGATAATGCTGTTCTTCAGGTCATGTACAATACCAACAACCCTAATGCTCCAGCTACATTTTACCAGTGTGCCGACATATACGTGGGCTAGGGATGAAACTTTGCTATTGTTTAGTACTTACACTGGAATACTGCTGATCTACTATAGCTTTAGATGCACATTGTATTGTACTCACGAGGTTTGTTAGGATGTGTGCTCTATATATAGCTGTATAATCAAGTGTGCATTACTTTGGAGCTAACCGAGTCTGTCCAGGTGCTGCATGGGTTAGACTATCTATGGCTGGATTGCCCATCGAACACCTAGTCTCATGTACCACAGACCGCCACCTCATCTCGCCTCATTTCCATGATAATTTGACATGATGGTTTGTCTCTGGAACTAGTCTGGCGTGGTCAGATCGAATTCTTCCGTATGCCGGAGGAAATTGAATTGGTCTGGCAACGTCAGGCTACTTTGGGACTAGTCTCGCGTAGCCAGCCCCCTTTTCCTGTTCTCTGCACTTCCGGAAGTGCAGAGAACAGGAAAA
This sequence comes from Halisarca cf. caerulea, assembly GCA_963170055.1. Taxonomy (NCBI): domain Eukaryota; kingdom Metazoa; phylum Porifera; class Demospongiae; order Chondrillida; family Halisarcidae; genus Halisarca; species Halisarca cf. caerulea. Next base: position 287,123 of record CAUJGJ010000371.1, read on the forward strand.
GGGGGCTGGCTACGCGAGACCACTTTGGGATCGTGGCAGCACTGGCAGGACAGTGAATTGCGTAATACAAGATGGCGGTATTGTCAAATGTTTTGAATATTCGATTCAATGATGACCATGGTAAGTTTTCTGCTTCTTGAGTCTTATTTACTTGTTTTGCAGAGATACGAGTTTTAGTCTCCTTTATACTATATAGATTGCTTTGTGTGCTCAATGGAAGATGGAGTGCGTGTGTTTAACGCCGACCCTTTAGTGGAAAAGACACGAATTGGTTCACAATTTTGAATGTTCTAATCTGCGTTTGATAAGTTTATAAGTATGCTTGTCTTACTTGTGCAGATTTCGGTACATGTGGAGGTATCGGATATTGTGAGATGGTTCATCGGTCTAACCTGCTAGCCCTCGTTGGCGGGGGACAGGCGCCAAAGTTTCCCGACTCTCGGGTCATGATCTGGGACGACTCACAAAGCAAATTTGTTTATGAAATAAATTTCAAGAGCAAAGTTCTATCGATTCGGATGAAAAAGAAAAGGTTTAGAGGGGTATTAGGAATCTATGTGTTTTGTGATTTTGATGGCAGTAGACTGCATACAATTATGTATTTCCATGACATTACTTGAAAGTGATGGTCCTTGCTCAGTCAACACTGGTTATACAGCAGGTGCCACCAGTTGTACAGCAGGTGCCACCAGTTGTACAGCAGGTGCCACCAGTTGTACAGCAGGTGCCACCAGTTGTACAGCAGGTGCCACCAGTTGTACAGCAGGTGCCACCAGTTGTACAGCAGGTGCCACCAGTTGTACAGCAGGTGCCACCAGTTGTACAGCAGGTGCCACCAGTTGTACAGCAGATGACACCAGTTGTACAGCAGGTGCCACCAGTTGTACAGCAGGTGCCACCAGTTGTACAGCAGGTGCCACCAGTTGTACAGCAGGTGCCACCAGTTGTACAGCAGGTGCCACCAGTTGTACAGCAGGTGCCACCAGTTGTACAGCAGGTGCCACCAGTTGTACAGCAGGTGCCACCAGTTGTACAGCAGGTGCCACCAGTTGTACAGCAGGTGCCACCAGTTGTACAGCAGGTGCCACCAGTTGTACAGCAGATGACATCAGTTCTAATGCGTATGACCATAGACACTATACACTACGTACGTAGTATATAGTGTCTATGGTATGACGCAGGTGCTACAACTGCTACATTGCTTGCTATTCTCTGCTTTGTTCTTGAAGGTTATTTGTTGTTCTCAGTAAAGAGGTGAATGTCTTCTCCTTCCCTCATCCTTTGGAACTGGAATTGACTATACAGACCTCATTTAATCCAAAAGGACTCTTTGAAGTAACCCCTTGTTTGGACAAGGACGTAGTGTTTTATCCCAGTCAACCAGCTGACAAGTGTACAGGGACAGTCAAAGTACAGGTGGTGTACTCACACAGTGCACCACTCACTGTCACACAGCACACCACTCTCTGTCACATAGCACATCCAAATGTGCTGTCCTGTAATATATTATTATTATTATTATTATTAAAGTGCAACATGTCACAAGACACTAGGACAAGCAGTCCAATGAAGCACTACTAAACACAGAATCTGTCTGTCCAATATATATGTTATCCACTACCTATTTATTAATTGCTTCCTGGTTCCATTAATTACTTCCTGTTTTTTGTTTTATTCTCTGTCCATTTCTTGTCATGTGTAGGATCTTTCCTCATCACCTGTTGTCAGTTCCTTCACCATTCCTGCTCACCAGCACAGCTTGGCTGCCATGGCAACCAATTATGAAGGTACTCTTATAGCAACAGCCTCAGAGAAGGTAAATATTGGAGGAGGGGGAAGGGGGGTGAGAGGGGGAGGAGGGAGAAGGGGGGTGAGAGGGGAGGAGGGAGAAGGGGGGTGAGAGAGTGAGGAGGGAGAAGGGAGTGGATGAGAGGGGGAGGAGGGAGAAGGGAGGGGATGAGAGGGGAGGAGGGGGAAGGGGGTGAGAGGGGAGGAGGGAGGAGGGAGGGGAGTAGGAGAAATGAGGTTTGTAGGAATTAATGTTTGTGCATTGCCTAATTTTCTGTTACTTTGTTCTTCTTTAGGGTACACTAGTTAGAGTGAGGGATGTAATCAAGAATGAACCATTGGCTGAATTCAGAAGAGGGGCAGATATGGCCGTCATCAACTAGTGAGTATTTGTAGCTTTTCTCGTTGCATTTCTGCTGGACATCATGCTTTGGTTTTGTGCGTAGTCTATCCTTTAGTCTGGACTCACACTTCTTGTGTGTGTGTAGTGATAAGGGAACAGTTCACATCTTTGCTGTTTTCAACAGGGAATTAAACAAGAAATCAACGTATGTGCTTATAATTGTGGATGTATACTGACTTCATAATGATTTCTTTAGCCTTGTTTCCTCCCTTGTAGGTTTGCAGGGAGTGGGATCTCAGCCTGGTACACAGAGTCACAGTGGGGAATGGCTCATGTTAACCTGCCCAAGGATACTCTCTTCATTGCAGCACTTGACAGCTCACTATTGCTACATGGTGTGTGCTAGTCAGGATGGTGTGGTGTGTGCTAGTCAGGATGGTGTGGTGTGTGCTAGTCAGGATGGTGTGGTGTGTGCTAGTGAGGATGGTGTGGGATTCTTAGATAACAAATTTTGCAACAAAATCGGTTTGAATCTTACTTTTGGCATTTGTAGCACTGTATCAGAAGCCATCATTGGCAGCTATCCTCCTTTGCTTACTGTAATTTCCCTCAGTTGACTTATCTTTGTCAATTTCTGTGTTCTAAATTGAAGGAAAAAGTGGATGACAGCAACCATTAATTTTGTTATCTTAACACTGTATACTTGTGTATTTCAGTAATTTCCAGTAAATTAATAATTTATTTTTGCTGTATCTTAGAAAGTACAGGACATACGACTTTCAAACTTTATAAAAATACTCTATTGAGTTGTATCTTCCTATTGGTAGCATTTTAGTATAAATTCAAAGCCACATCAAAATACGAACTAAAAGCCAATAGGTAGCCTAAAAACTTCAAAGGGTTACTGCAGTGGTAGGATACAATCAAAGGGTTACTGCAGTGGTAGGATACAATCCTACAACCAGGTGGTTAGGATGGCAGGAAAAAGCCCTCCAAAACTAGGATAAAAGCCAAAAAGAATCCTCCTTTAGAATAGGAGGATACCCTAAGAGAGACCAAATAATTTTAAGCTGATTTGTAAGTAGACAGGGTGACTTTTGCATGTTATCATGAACCGCGGTAGTGGTTCATGTAGTCCAGCCAGCTGTGATGTGGGTCACAGCTGGCTGGACTATGGTTCATATGTAGGGATGACACGGAAAAAAACATGGCCATCCATACATTAGAATTGATAGTATTTTTCTGAAAACTCACTTCCGGTACATTTTGGAGCTCCAAAAACTGCTTATTTGGCTTTTATGACCATTTTTCGATGGACCTGAGTATAAAAGAAGCTTCTGGTGTCTTATATGAGCTGCAGTTCACAAAGTTTACATAGCGTGAAAGGTCATGATTTCGGCTTCCTCTTTTTATTGTTATTATTCTCATAGAACAGGCTAGAGCTCACTAGAAGAGACATTCAAGATTGATTTTACCACCATTTTAACCAATCATAAAGCTAAAAACTCCCAATTTTGCGATAAAATTGGTTCTAATCTACCCATTTTAAAAATGGCTGACTCGTATTGGGCTGGCTCATACTCGTATGTCACACCTCTTTTGTGCTAGTTTTCAGTGAGAACTTAAAGAATACACAGATCAATAGGCATTTACCCACTTGTAGTTGGTTGTCACTGAAAACAACCCAATATAATCCAAACCAAAATTACATGTACAGGACCTACTGTATAGCGGGAAATTTTCACGGAGTAATATTTTCGCAGATTTCGCGGTTATCCCAACATTCGCGACATTTTTAATCCGTGAAATCTTAGCACTGGACATGTACATCCACAGCTACGTCGGGCACAGGTAGTACGTACATGCTAGGCCATTGTACCGTTGTTCTTTTGTGTGAGCAGCAGTTTCTCGAAAAGCTGGTCATGCTATGTGTCACTTTTTCCCTTCTTTGAACAAAACAATCAGGCTGAGCGTGCACACCTGAAAGTTTCACGGCCCATTAGAAAGCAAAAGTAACCTCAAATCTTCGACTGAAGTGTAAACGGCTTCAACTTGTGCCATTTCGTTCACACGATACACTCAAAAGCTACTTTCCTACCATCGTCTAAGAAAAAAATGTCATCTGCAATTTTAGGATCCGTGAAAATATTATCCGTGAATTTCAGGAAATAAGCCTTTCCCGCTATACGGTATATCTGTGTACACATGGAAATGGGATGCAGGCATGATTGTCAATTCCACAAAAATATTAAAACAACGTACCGAGGTTTGTCATACTGTATAGCTCTGTGTATACTTGGGCTACAATGATGTTTACTTGCTATCAGTAGACCCTATGGTCTAATTATTTTTGCATATGCTGTTAGTGGGTGGCTTGGATAAACTCTGTTTGTGGCTATAGGGTGTGGCATGACAGCCACTACCTATAACCTACTATTTACAAGCAAAAGTATATGAACAAGAACCATATCAGAGATATTTAAAAATGGAAAGAAAGAAAAAGATGTAGGGATACAAATTGTTATTCATCAAAAAACGTTGGAACAAGGTAGGGTTGTGTGCTACACAGGGCTGGATGGGCATATATAGGAATAGACATGCATAGGCAGTGGCAGATCCATGCAAGCCCCCCCCCCCCCCCCCCCATTTTGTAAATGCCTCACTTTTAATAAGAACAACTTACAATCCTTCATTGTGAAATCAGAAAGATTTGGTAATGAAAGGTTTTAATAAGAAACAAAAATGAGTGAATAAGCATGAGAAAGGTCAAATTACTGTATTCTGATCAATCACTAATAAGTAAAGTTTCTTTTGTGTCGAAAAAACTATCGGCGATTCTCCTCTAGTTGTGAGTCAGCCATTTTGTTATATTGGAAATATTCTGGACTTTTTCTCATAATATGTCATTTGATGAATAATACATGCTTGTAGTCTGTACCGAATTTTGCACCCCCCCCCCTTCTCATAATCCTGGATCCACCTCTGATAGGGCTGGACGAACATAGGGCTAGGCAGGCATAGGGCTAGACAGGCATAGAGCTAGACAGGCATAGAGCTAGACAGGGGTGGGTTGGACTGGGTACAGTGTGCAAATTCCTACATCCTGTGTTGATACTTCAGCTGTGGGACTTAGAATTTGCACACTGTACCCAGTCTAACCCACCTCTGTCTAGCTCTATGCATGTCTAGCCCTATGTTCGTCTAGCTCTATACAAGTCTATCCCTATGCCCATCCAGCCCTGGGTAGCACACAACCCTACCTTGTTCCAATGTTTCTTGACCATTGACAATTCGTATCCTACATCTTTTTCCCCATTTCTAAAGTTTTTTATATGATTTTATTATACTTGTTGTTATGCATGATGCTAGCCCACATGTTCAATTTCTACTAGCAGTTGGGCATATTTCATTGCATTTCCTACCAAACATATTGCTTTTTGCAAAGGGAATGGAATTCCCTTCATTTGAAATGGATTCCTAGGGCCTTAGGATGGGTATTTTTGGTTTAATCAGCCACGATTATTGTCAGTCACACAATTCCTGCATCATTCCATTGTCCTAACAAAGTGAGGTCCTACCTCATTCTTCCTACTGAAAACCAAAATGCTAGACTACTCTCAGGGATGCCACTATTTCTTTGGGATGAAACTAATTAGGGAGTATTCACTCTCCCCCCTTACTGACCCCCCCCCCCCTCCCCCCTTCCCCTTTAAAGCATACATGTGTTAACTACAATGATGGATTTACAAACCTGCTGAAATGATCTAAAATGGTCACAGATACCCCTCTTCTAATTTAAAAGCTTAAAAAGCAAATTTTCTCTCAGGGAGCATACCTCCAGACCCTCCTAGCTAATTACCAAGCATCAGCAAGGTTGATTGTTTCCGTCCGTAAGGGTAGTCAGATCGAGCTTCCCACGCACTTGATTGTAAGATTTTGGCCAACGTGTGAATCTTTGCACTAAAGTTGCAGGTTGGTTTCAAGGTCAAGTCGTAGCAAAGTATCACTGGTGGGTACGGGCAGAGGTGTGCTACGCATCAAGACGAGATTTGTCTGTACTTTTACCTATGTTCCAAACAGGAAGCGTCCAAAGTCACCAAGTTTTCGGTCTCTGACAGTCTAGTCGTGCCAGATCAAATGCTTTTAACAACTTCAAACACTTCAATACAACAATATCTAATTTTCTCATGGACGAAATTTTCGGATCTTGTTTGTTAAATAATAGGACTCATTATTCTGTCGTTCGAGTGATAAAATTGGGCAGCCATTGTGTCCGACATCTTTATTGGGGGGGGGCACTTTCTTTGTTAAAATGGCAGCCGGAAGTGGGGCTGGAAAAAAGACTAAAGCTAGCGCAACTAAGCAAGGTTCTGAGCTTGGTTCAGACCTAGTAATATACAACACACACCTTCACAATACCACAGACTAGTCTCGCATATAGCCAGCCCCTTCTCCTGTTCTCTTTGAACGGAAGTGAACAGGAAATAAGGGCTGGCTGCGTGAGACTAACCACAGACTTACCTTCCTATCTCCCTAAAGGAAGACCTAAGCATAGTTACCCACCCCTGTCCCTAACCATAGTTACCCACCCCTGTCCCTAACCATAGTTACCCACCCCTGTCCCTAACCATAGTTACCCACCCCTGTCCCTAACCATAGTTACCCACCCCTGTCCCTAACCATAGTTACCCACCCCTGTCCCTAACCATAGTTACCCACCCCTGTCCCTAACCATAGTTACCCACCCCTGTCCCATCTCTGTACACATGTTTGCACTTGCATGTTGCATTGCCCCCCCCCCCCCCCACACACACACAAATTTTAAGAAGCTCAATCCCCCCCCCCCCAGCCCCAAATCCTGTATGCAGCCCTGTGTGTATGTGTATGTGTGTGTGTGTGTGTGTGTGTGTGTGTGTGTGTGTGTGTGTTTGTGTGTGTGTGTGTGTGTGTGTGTGTGTGTGTGTGTGTGTGTGCGCACACGCACGTATGGGAGAGGGGTTACCATCATAATATTATGTACATATGAACTGTGTGGGCAACGTGGTTGTCAACTTGTCAATCTGTCTTCAGGGACTATAATACATGACCATGGCTGGTGTCATGTTGTACATGACCATGGCTGGTGTCAGCTGTACACGACCATGGCTGGTGTCATGTTGTACATGACCATGGCTGGTGACATATTGTACACGACCATGGCTGGTGACATATTGTACATGACCATGGCTGGTGACATATTGTACATGACCATGGCTGGTGACATATTGTACATGACCATGGCTGGTGACATATTGTACATGACTATGGCTGGTGTCATGTTGTACACGATCATGGCTGGTGCCAGCTGTACACGACCATGGCTGGTGCCAGCTGTACACGACCATGGCTGGTGTCATGTTGTACACGACCATGGCTGGTGCCAGCTGTACACGACCATGGCTGGTGCCATGTTGTACACGACCATGGCTGGTGTCATGCTGTACATGACCATGGCTGGTGTCATGCTGTACACGACCATGGCTGGTGTCATGCTGTACACGACCATGGCTGGTGTCATGTTGTACACATTAAGACAATATTGAATGGGAGAATTTGGAAATTGCCGTAACCAGATAACCCCCTGCAGTGGACCGTTTCTAAGTTCGAAAACTTAGAGGTCCGTCGCCGCTTGGCCGTTATAATCAAAGGAAACTAAAAGACACTTCAGCCACGTAGGTATGTGTGGCGGTTCAACAAAACTTCTATTAGTCCTGGTTATGAAGGACAGTAATAGTAACAGAAAAAGGTTGCTATTAGCAGATCAAATCCTCACGCGATCATTCACCAGTGTGCTATAAGGCCTTTTCGGGGAATACCACCCTTCATCAGTAGCACTGGGTGACATCCTCTGACAGCCAGGACCCAACTGAAAAGCTGAGGATAGGCTGTACTGAGGACCAATGAAAATAAGCAATTTTCATTGGTCCTCAGTACAGCCTATCCTCAGCTTTTCAGTTGGGTCCTGGCTGTCAGAGGATGTCACCCAGTGCTACTGATGAAGGGTGGTATTCCCCGAAAAGGCCTTATAGCACACTGGTGAATGATCGTGTGAGGATTTGATCTGCTATTAGCAACCTTTTTCTGTTACAATATTGAATGGGATCAAATAGTGTCTTCCTTCTCTCTGCCCCATCCAATACAGTGGTGTGCTGGGATGGTAGCCACTTCAAGTACAGGTTCAACCCACATGCCAAAGACAGCAGGTTCTGCTACCAAGAAAGCTACAACATGTACCTCTGTGTGGGAGACGACGCCACTTAGCACAATGCTGCAACCCGACATGGCCACCTATACCATAGCATTTTTAATGGCCATGGATGCATGTTATTATACTATAATGTACATTATATATAATTATTGTATAATACTGTTCAATCCTTTGAGTATTATTATTATATGTAATGTATTTGCTAGTATACGTGTACATAATTCTATAATAACCATTGAAAGAACATCACTTCATGATGCAAACTATGTATAGCAATGTCATCTACATTGTGAAAAACAAATTATTGTCTGAAATTTGCTATTCTTCATGGCAGTTCAGCTGTCAGCTGTCTCGTCATTCTCACTGTTCCAAAACGTGAGGTTGTCCCTCAAAAGCTGCAGTATCAGTGAGCTGTCGTGTTGAGGTTGGTTCTCGGACTCCTGTAGCTGCTTGTGAGCAACATCAAATGCCTATACACAAACAAAACATACCAGTTACAATTTACTACAACCTTTATATGCAAAACAACTCATAGCTTAGAGCCAACACTATTCCCCTTTGTATCAATTCAACCATGCTATGTTCAAAACTCCGATAAGGGCACATTGGCTCTGTAGAGCACCCTGAGAAGGGTACATTGGCTCTGTGGAGCATCCTGAGAAGGGTACATTGGCTCTGTGGAGCACCCTGAGAAGGGTACATTGGCTCTGTAGAGCACCCTGAGAAGGGTACACTGGCTCTGTAGAGCACCCTGAGAAGGGTACACTGGCTCTGTAGAGCACCCTGAGAAGGGTACATTGGCTCTGTAGAGCACCCTGAGAAGGGTACATTGGCTCTGTGGAGCATCCTGAGAAGGGTACATTGGCTCTGTGGAGCATCCTGAGAAGGGTACATTGGCTCTGTGGAGCATCCTGAGAAGGGTACATTGGCTCTGTGGAGCATCCTGAGAAGGGTACATTGGCTCTGTGGAGCACCCTGAGAAGGGCACATTGGCTCTGTGGAGCACCCTGAGAAGGGCACATTGGCTCTGTGGAGCACCCTGAGAAGGGCACATTGGCTCTGTGGAGCACCCCAATGAGGGCACATTGGCTCTGTGGAGCACCCCAATGAGGGCACATTGGCTCTGTGGAGCACCCCAATGAGGGCACCTAAACCCTTGTGTGTCATGCACTACTGAATCTGTTCCACAGCAGACAAAATACACCTGATGTTGGGATATTCTGTTTGGATTATCCCAACATCAGTTGAAAACAAAGCAGTCCGAAATCCCTACTCAAAAACACACCTCTTGGGCAAGATCACAAGCCTTCTTCTTCTCGCACATGATTTCATAGAGGAACACTGAATAGTTGAGAGCAAGCCCAAGACGAACAGAGTCCAAAACATCCAACTGTAGACTACACTCCCTAGCACTGGCATATGCTTCCTCAGCAGACTTAACCACTGCCTTGTGATCATCTTCTAATCCACTCAGTGGTTTCCCATCCATGTCGACCATAACTTCTGCCTTGTAGCGATAGTAATCTCCTTTCATCTTGAGATAGAACACTTTAAAAGTACTTTTTTCTTCTCCCTCCACAAGATAATCTGTCAAAAGATGCTGAGACCAGAAGATGCCATAATTACTGTGAAAATGATCATAACCAATATCTATAGTACATGATAGGGATATACCCCCCAAGGCGGATCCAAGAAGGGGACATGCCCCCTGGGGCGGATCCAGGAGGAAAACCTCTTGTAGGCGGACACACACACACACTTACCAAGACCTCGTCACAAATTTCATTCAGTTCTTTAACAACAACTGTCCTGTAGCTATCCAGGACTTCTTTACTAATACGCTTCGCCGCAGCGATGCATCTCCAAGAGGATCTTCTCGCGCCAACCTTGTTTTTGTACGCAACTGAAAAAGAATTCCTTTCTTCGTCGTTGAGTGGTGTCTTTGGATACTGCTCTATTACGGACTTCAAAAACTCCGCCATATCATCGTACCTTTCCGCTACCTCCGCCAACTTGGCGCGCTCTATAAGAACTGCTCTGTCGTCCATCGTTGCAACTCCGTGTAAGATCCAAGGGACGATGCTAGACAACAAATGACTACCTAAAGCGTATCAACACACACTCCAAACAAACGAAAAGCGCACGGTAGTGCAGTGAGAGGGAACGACAGTGAACGGAATGTTGAACGGCAGACCGTTGCTATGGTGTTGCCATGGAAGCTGTGACGATCACGTTTACGACGTCAATGAACGTACGTTGACCTCACTCAACATCAAGTTGGCTTACATACGTAGCCGGCATCTCCAGGGCAGAGCTATGGTATACATAACCATTGAGTGTCTATGGAATTCGCCATCCCACACAACGCTTAGCTTTTCACTGACCTATAATACACCACATACACCCCCTCAGGTCCCTCAGGCCTCCTCACTGAGGTCTGATCTATAAGGTAGTTTATATGTCCTCTATGCCCTAACAGAACTAACCTACTAGTTTCACCATAAATCATTATGGTCTCCAGCCAACTTCTTGACACAGAGGTTGTGGAATTGTTTTGTAACCCTAACCCTAAACCTGTTTTGTCCATTGAACGGCCCTGCTTTTGCCATCCCTCCCCGGCGGCCCAAAAAACTAACAAATAGTATTTCTATCATACACATTACCATGGGTTTCTGGCACAGCATTCCAATGCTAAATTTAATTTGGAATGCATTGAATTATTATAAGGGATATACTCTATCCTTTCCCTCATGCATATATAAAACAATCTACTGATTTATTGCAACATAGCTACAGTAGTCTCCTGCAGTCCAGACTGCTACTTCGCCTCTTTTTTCAGTAATTGTACATCATGGGTGCATGGATGGGCAAAAAGCTCACAACATAATGACCAAAATGAGGCAAAATAGAAGTCTGGGTTACATGAGACCAGCAAACAGCACTGACTATAGTTGTATATATAACCCTAATCCAAACCTCTGATATATATATCTACCATTTTACCCTATACGATCTGTCCTGGAGAACATACTATTCAAACTCCGCTCAAAAGCATATTGTACTCTCCATTTTATCTGCAGAGCCATCTCCGGCCATCACTTGCCCCATACCACTCAAACAAATTATACAATTAATATCTCAACTAACAGTTAATATGAGTTTTTGGGTTATGTAAGGTGATATTTGAGGCCATTTCAGACCATTCAAGGTTGGTTTTGACACTAAAGGCTTTCTCTATAGTGATTCGCACTATACATGGCCGGTGGAAGCGGTCCGATAGGTCAGGTCTTGCCCGGACCAATGATTAGGTGAGTCTTCGAATTAAACCTCTGTTAGAGTGGCGTACATGAGGATCCAACTAAATATTTCCAGAATATAATACTATAAACCACCTTATCTAAAATATAAATATCATTAATAGTGGGATTTCTACAAAATATAGCCCTTTGCAAAGCAATTGACTTGTGCCTCTCGAGATCGCACTAGGACAGACATTTTTAACTGTGACACTTTGTTATTATGGGGGAAAATGTCATTATTAAAATTCATGACATACAAGTACACTTGGATACAGGCGTAAAAACATGCGTGAGGGGCATGAAAGTACCTGGCAAGTGAGAGCATGAGACATGTGTGAGGTTATATGTAAATATAACCGAGTATAATTGAAGGTGATTATGTAATATTCTAAGAGTACAAGATTAAAGCCTACTTACATACTAGTAATAATTACGTGAGTCAACCGGTGAATAATGTGAAATAATTAATTAAAAGTACAAACTATAACCAGGAACATAGCTGAGTCATACAGTGGGTGGAGAGGAGACGAGTTGAAGACTAGTGTTCCACGATTCACCAAGTCTGGCTTCAAAAATGAGTTTTGAGCAGCTAATCGCTATCTTGCTTAAGGTGAAAAGGTCACTGCAATTATCCTTCTAGTGAGTTCAGGAAGAATAGTCTTGTGAATATTAATCAGATAAAATGGCATGGTGGCGGTAACCGTTATCCATGGCCTGACCAACTGCAAACACCTTCCACCGGCCCTGCTACATGGAGCTGGAATTTTTTGGGGTGGAAGCTTCCTTCCCCCACACTGGATAGAGCCCTGCTCACAAGCCAACTACTAGATTAAGCGTCAGTTTACATGATCTGTTCTGGGACAACTTCCTTGCAACATTAATTTGATCCGGACAACCTCTGTACCTACCACTATCACTGTCCGTGCTCGCAGCGTATCATCACCAACATTGTGTCACACTCTAATCTGTAATTTTTGTCATCACCATGCATCCAGCTGTTTTGTACATGTACACTCCTCCTTATTGTCTATGGCAGGGTTCTATCCAGTGGGGTGGGGGGGGGGGGGAAGTTTCCACTCCAAAAATTCCAACTGTAGAACTAATTACCATAGAGAAGGCCCTACTTGAGTGTCAAAATCAACCTTGAATAATCTAAAATGGCCTCAGATGCCACCTTATATAACCTAGAACTCAAATTTCCCCAGCCCCCTAGTGATACATGCCCCTATAGTACCACATGCATATCTGCACCAGTTTCCTACTAACTTCACAGCACTGCATGTGTTTTACGGACATCTAGGATGCCATTTACTAAGTCTTACATACATACCTGGGCCCCTTTCCAATACTACAGTTTGCTATCGCTCCCCCAGCTTGATCATTATTCTAATTAAAAGAAACCTTGTTACACAGATGCAATACATACATCAAAACCAAGGTTAAAGTTGCACATGGCAGACATGCACTGTGATACTGAACCTCCCCCCCCCCCAAATTTTCATCCTAGATAGAATCCTCTACGGTCGTGATTACAACGCATTATATGGGCCCACAGCATACATTTTAAATTTCTTACCAATTTTCTCCATTCAATTGTCTCCACTTTATCCACTTTCAAACCTTACAATATCTCACCCCTATAGTACTCACAACCATCACAGTGACTACGTTACTTTATATTTGGCTAAACTAAAACTTGGTGTCTGTGAACTTTGTATCTGTAAAGCAAAATATTAAATGAATTCTAACCTTTTAGCTAGGTTGGTTATTGTTATTAGAATCTTAAATGGAACCCACTACCCAGGAAAATACAACCACCTCCTGCCTCCCTAACAGACCCAATCGTCATGAAAGTCTAGGGTGACTTCAGGCCTGTAGCCAGGTTGAATTATGGAGGGGTTCTTTTAGACCAAAGTGGAACTCTTCGCTACGTAAATGGCCATTGTGGTTGATTGTGTTTTGCTGGACAGACAATCTGAGATTCAAGTATTTAATGCTAGCTTTATTTCAGGGATTGATGGAGTATATAGATGAATCTAAAAAGTATAATAGTTGTAGTAAGTTCTCATGAAATAAGGCTAGAATGTCTCATTTATTTTCAGTGTTTTTAGGCAGGTGGAACTGGCTTCTAAATGGGGGGGTGCTTCTGAACCCCCCCTGGCTACGGGCCTGGACTTAGTCTGGAAAGGATGTCTACATTCTCTGCAGTAGACCTGATAGCTATAGTCAAGTATGTCCAGGATAACCAATCCTAGCATAGCCTGGTTAGTCTGTATACATTGCACATAAGAACAGCCAATGTGGACCTCTACAGGGGTTAGCTTCAGCTTAGCACACAGATGCTCTACTTCATGAACTAGGACACTCATCCAGTAGGCAAGGTCATAAATCACTCTTGGTGCCTTCTCAAAGGATAATACGCATTGATTCTTTTACTATGTATCTGCACTATAATAAAAACAATGGTCACCCCCTCCCCAATTTCATCAGTGCACTCCACCACCACTGTTCCCGAACAAGTAATTTGGGTTAATAACTCGCGTGGGGGCTGCCGCCCAGCATACTCAAATCACTTGCAAAGCATTGAAAGGTAATGCTACAAGTGAACATTTATTAAACATCAATGTCATATTGCGATCTGACAAGCATCACACACACACACTATGGTCACACTGGAAGTCCAAATTATAGGGGCTGCCAGTAAAAGTCAATTTATATTTTATCATTATTAATGCATAAGTTGCTTCCTTCAGTGGTCCCATGCACCTATAACTGAGAGCTGGCACTTTGGAGAGTAATACACAGTGGAAACTCACTATGATTATAACGAATCACAGGGGACACCAAAAATCCTTCACTATATCAGAAATTCACTACAACCAGTTACACTTTCACTGTAGAACATGAACTGGCTACATGAACTTGTTCACTATACACAGAAATTCACTGCAAGAGATTTCTATAATAACAACGAATTTCTACTGTATATGCACATCCGGTGGTCGTGTACATTACAGTTTAGGTGGTGACGTCATCCATCTCAGCACCGCGTGACCGGAAGTGTTGAAATAAACAAGTAAAAAGAAAACTTTTTATCCCGTAACTTGACTTGAACTCACCAGAAGGGCATATGATTATCAGTGTTATTTCGCAAAGGAACAGGAATGACGCATCGTTTGTACGAGAAAGACGTTGGTGAGGCTTACTTTTGATTTGTCCTCTTTTTGTCAAGCCCGGTCATCCTCTCGCTTTCTCTCCCTCTTCGTCTTGCCTTTCCGGCATTCTCAATTCTTGGCTACAAATATTAAACAGAGAATGCTACAAATTCCTACGGTAACGAACCAGACTGGGGGAAGGTGGTTGAGCTGTGTGGGCGCATTCAGAACTCTGTGGGGTCTACGGCCCTAAAAGGTGCGCTCATGGCCATTATGATGAGAGCAAAACATCCGGAAGAAAGAATCAAGCTTCAGGCTGTAGCTGTGAGTGATGGTTATTGTCTATCTTGTTTTATTATATAGGACGCCATTTTGCCAACTAATGTGTTAGTCTCGTGGAGCCAGAATAGCGGTCAGTACATCCAGCATGTACATGTTCCAGTCTCCTCACTGTATTCAGGAGACAGTTAAAGTATCTATGATGAAACAGACAACCTTTAAAGACATCTGGGAAACTTTTGTGATTTGTCCATGTTGGTTGTTATGCTTGAGAGGTTGGATTGTCCAGTGGTTTACTGTACTACTGTTCCCTGCTCATTTGAGCTTTCCCTTAGAGTGGTCCACCTGGCGTACTCATCACTTCTGTAAAGCAAACCAGTAGTGACAATATGAGGATCCCTTTGTCTAATGTAGGATGCTCCTTATTGATTCTCCTGTTGGTACTCAGTGCAAGTGTCATATTATAGCCTTAAAGGGATCTCCACTCTTTGTCTTACTTTTTAGCTACCATATACTCCCTAGGGTTTTTAGCGGAGCAATTAGAGATGCAGTGGTTAGAACCGTAAGTGTGACGATAAATAGGGAAATGCAGTGGAACCTCTGATGGGGACTCTCCCAAATAAGGACACAGTATAACAAACCTCTCTAGGACATATAATTCCTACAATACATTTTGAACCTCCCAAAGAGGAAACCTCTCTACCAAGAACAAATCAGCTGAATTTATGTTGTCCCTGAAGTGGCCTTAATTTAGAGGTTTCACTGCGTGATGACAATTACGTAGGATAACAACAGAAAATTATGTACAAAATGGCAGAATTGTCATAACGGTTTCTTTTCATGGTTATAATGTGTACATTTACCAGTGGGAGGCCAAAATTGATGCTCTACTCTTAATAAAATGTAAATTTGGTGAATATGACATACGTACTAGAAAGTATGTGTGTCTATGTTTGTTCTACTGTTTTACCGATTTTTGAGCAAAGAACTTGAACATTCAAATGATTGACACTGCCCCATACCTCGATAGATACCAAATGAGCATGCAATGAGTAAGGTAAACAGACCTTCAAGGAACAAAATATTATGTTCAAACTTTGTAGCTGTCAAAAAATTAGAGTCAGAGACTAGAAATTAGAAAATGCTATTTTCTGCAAGAATTAGAGTACAACCTGACCCTGTTTGATCAGACGCCAAAAGTTTGGGAATATACATACTATAGAAGTAACTTGTGACATCACGATGATGTAAATGTGACCATTCTTTACAGTGGTAAACTCAATATAAACACATGTCAAGGAGCAAGAAGGCCCCATTTTGGTTCCTTCAAGTAACTCAAAGGGCTTGCTCCAAATCTATGTATGTATACTGAGAACATGTCATTTACCATGTCATCTGTCTTTGACACCAGAAGCCTTTAACTGGTGATGCAGTGAACTCTTTTTGATCCAGCGCCGCTTTATCAAACATCAATTTTGTGCATGAAAAGGCTGCACATTGATTTGAATAATTCACCAAACTCATCTATCCACCCAAATTTTTCCAAACGAATTGTAACGGATTAACGAGAATTCACTGTAGTATTTTTTTTGTTGTAGTAGACAACTTTCGGTATCTTTGGTGTTCTACTGTAAACATTTTTAGAGCAAGAATTCTCAAATTGAATGTGTTTGCATATATTTATGCAGCTTTTGGAGTCTTGTGTAACAAACTGTGGTAAAGAGTTTAGAGCTGAGATGTGCGACCAGCAGATACTGAATGACCTACGAGACTTGGCTAAAGGAGTAAGTTTGATGGTTTGTGTTTGTGATTTTTTTGTGGTCTGAGAAGAATTTGTGGTATGCAGGTTGGCTGTTCTAACACAGTGTCTAACAGAATGAAGAGTTTATTAGCTAGTTGGAGTTCTGAATTTGGGAATGAGTCATCTTTCTCTGGTGTTTGTCAGCTGAAAACATCTCTACAGACTCAAGGAATATCTTTTCCAGCTGTTCGGTCAACAGCCATGCCATCTGTTCGATCTAGCTCCCACCAACAAGAAGACAGTGATTTGAAGAGGGCCATAGAGTTGTCCCTTCAGGATCAAAGTAGTAGGTCCCAGCCAGCTACCTCTAGCTCAGTGTATCCTTCACTGACCACATCTCATCCTATCAAACATCCTTCTAAGTCATCAGTGAGTGACTCTTTCTTTCTCTTCATCCCATTGCTTGACTGCTTGATCGCAATCCTGCTCAGGGGAAGAAGTGCCGTGCTCTGTTTGACTTCACAGCCGCTGAAGACAACGAGCTTTCCTTCAAAACAGGAGAAGTCATTGAAATCTTGGATGACAGGGATAAGCATTGGTGGAAAGGGAAATCCCCTGTAGGAGAAGGGCTATTCCCTTCGAACTTTGTGACCCTTGACTTATCTACAGATCCTTCAGCCAAGAGTGAGGAGGCTTTTTGTATGCTTCAACTTTGATTATTCTTGAATGACAGATTTATTATTTTATTGTAGAAAATGAGGATATCAAGAGAGCAAAGGAGAGAGCAAGATTAGCCTCAGCATCTAGCAAGCCTAAGCAGATAAACATGGTATGTGTGTACTTCTGCTCGCACTGTTGTGTCTTTAATCTACGTACTTTGCAATTTGCATTTAGGAGGTAATTGATGTGTGCTTGGACATGTTGAGAAGTGCTGACACAACCTGCAGTAACAAAGAAGAGAATGCTACGTTAAAAGAGATGGAGTCACAGTGCAAAGCAATGAGGCCTATTGTGGAAAAAAAGCTTCTTGAAATAGAAGGGTAAGATACTTCTCTTTGCTGTAAGACCTGTTCTTACTCGCCAAGCTCACATCTAGGCAAGTGGGTCAGTTACAGCAGCTCAACGAAGAGTACCAGCAGGCCATAGTTTTCTACCGTCAGCTGCTGACTTCTGGAGTACTTCCCAGCCAGCCCCAGGTGCCTGCCATGAGTATTGGACAGGTTTACAACAGTGGAACAGGCATTCCCTCGGGTGACATACATAGTATGGCACCACAACAATCTTGGGTAAGTTGCCTTTTGTTAAGATATGTTCAATCTTGTCTATTCATATTCGCCATGCTCTCTTTGTAGCAACAGCAGGTGCTGGGACACCCTTCAACTGTCTCTGCTCAAGACTATGCATACCAGCCAAATCTTACCAATCAGTTAGTTTTTATAAGTGTATCATTTTTGCCTTGAAATTTTGTTCATTCAACAGACTTTCCAATATAAAGTAGTGTGTCAGTCCATTTTAATTAGCATTTATCTGGCGTATCCAATTCCTGGTTTATCTGATCCTCCATCTGGAAATGCGGATGGCCAGATAAACCAGGTATTATAGTGAATCCATGTCTGTGACA
Organism: Halisarca cf. caerulea; assembly: GCA_963170055.1. NCBI lineage: Eukaryota > Metazoa > Porifera > Demospongiae > Chondrillida > Halisarcidae > Halisarca > Halisarca cf. caerulea. The sequence continues at coordinate 305,596 of CAUJGJ010000371.1, forward strand.
GTTCATGATGTTGCATCCTGACTCCTTTTAGATCAGTGGTTGGTAACCCAGTGATGGGGTCATCATACACTCAACAAACAAGTCAAGCTTACTACTAGCCGGGAGAAGGGAATAAACACAAAGTTCTGCATGCATACTGTTTGGACAGCATCAATTTTTGTTTGTATTTTAAGCAGTTGACCACTGTAATAGATGGATTCTGCAAGCGCTGAATATCCCACCTTGTTAGATTATTATGTTACGTGTTCGGTTACCATGACAATACTATGGAAACGTAGACGTCATTGCAACGTCACCATTACCTGCAGCCCATTTTCGTGACTAACGATCTGCCTTCTCTCTCTCTTGCGCTCTCTCTCGACCACCTAGCACAATGACTAGCAATAGGGATACGCTAAACGAACGAGCAAAGTGTGCCGAGCAGGCCGAAAGATACGAAGACATGTCGAAATGCATGAAGGAAGTCGCTGAGAAGCTAAAGGATGAAGGGGGCCAGCCTAGTCTTAGTAACGAGGAAAGAAACCTTTTGTCGGTAGCGTACAAGAATGTGGTCGGTGCAAGGAGATCGTCATGGAGAGTTATTTCGGGTATTGAACAAAAAGCCAATGGTGACGACGCTAAGAAGGAGCTTGCTAGGGAGTACCGAGAGAAGATTGAGAAGGAACTAGAAGTCATTTGTAATGAAGTATTGGTGAGCACCCTTTGACTTCAGCCGTTTTTGTAGCGTATGTAGTGGTTTTTATCGAGTTGTGATCGAATCTCCTTTGCTCTGGGCAGAACCTTCTGGACGTCCATCTCCTTACAGAGAATGTTGACAAAGAATCCAAGGTTTTTTACTTGAAGATGAAAGGGGACTATTATAGGTACCTTGCAGAAGTGATGACAGGCGAAAAGAAGGAAGACGCAGTCAGTAAATCAAAGTCAGCTTACATAGCTGCTACGGAAAGCGCAAAGGAGGATATGCCCACGACCCATCCAATCAGGCTTGGTTTGGCTCTCAACTTTTCGGTGTTTTATTACGAAATCACCAATCAGCCAGAAGAAGCTTGTTCAATAGCTAAACAGGTACGTATGGATTTTTTGTATCTCCACTTCACATATCCTTCGAACATGGTTTCACTTAATATGATGGTCCTTCATTAGGCATTTGATGAGGCTATAGCAGAACTAGACTCTTTGAAAGAAGATTCTTACAAGGATAGTACTTTGATAATGCAGCTCTTGCGTGACAACTTAACTTTGTGGACGTCTGATGTGGCTGATGATGCTGACGAAAGCTGAACCAGAATATTCAAAGATTGTACCAATAGATTTGTGTAGATGACTATGTTGCTGCATGAGCATAGGTAGGACTACTGTATAATAACTGTATTATTTCTAATTTCATGTTCTTGGTAGTATTGTATTAATTATGGTCATCAGTAATGGGGAACTTATGCAATTAATTTTTAGCAGTAATATGGACAGGTGTGACTGGTGCCACTGATGGGTGTGTGTTTGAAGCGGAGTTGGGCATGATGAACACAGTTTTGCATCCACTGCTGTGGCTGGTTGCAGTGGATTGGTCTTGTCTAACCATCATAAGGTAAAGGGGTAATTCGGAACAGTCAGGCCAAAAGCAGTGTCAACCACAAGCTACATCAATTATTTTCGTCTGTATTGTCTCCATGAAGGGGGGAGGGGGGTTGGCAGCAGTAAGGATGGTTAGGTAACTTGATCACAGCAAAAGTTACAGGCCCTGTTCAAAATTACCAGCGTGTTCCAAATTACCCTCCTTTACCTTCTATTGAATCATCAGTACCTAGAGCAGAAGTGGTCTGGCTGTGTGAGATCAGCAATCCAAAGTGGTATATAGTACACTGCATTGCACTGCATGTGTAGAGCACATTATAATGTATATGCTGCGTGATGTAGGAATTTGCACAGTGTACACTCAGCTAGTCCAATTAAACTCTGTCTAGCCTCATGTATGTGTAGCCCTATGCTTGTGTAGCCCAATGCTTGTCTAGCCCTGTGCCTGTCTTGCCTTTTGCCCATCCAGCCCTGTACCGGTTTTGCAATTCATCTTAGTTTCAAGTTGCACTGTCCTGTGTCAATCCTACATCCTTTTACCATTTTTAAATGGTTTTTATACACCCTTACATATATATATATATATATATATATATATATATATATATAATTATATATATGTAGGATGTAATGATTTATTCCGCTGAGGTCAAGGGCCGTTTTGGCTATGACCAGTGATGATGATTATATATATATAATAAGGCCCCATTTGTTGCATGTTTTCTTTCCTTTCTTATACAACTTGTATGCATATTAATAATATATATATAACTGCATTAAAAAAATTATATATATATATATATAATTCTTCTTGAAGGAGTTAGGCCATCTCACCAAGATGAAAACATCAGATTCCCAATCGTTCACATACATGTGTCAGAGGATTAGCGTTATTATTCAAAGATACAATGCTGCATGAAGCTATTTTGTCATGTTGTAATGGTTAATCCTTTTTTCTTTCAGGCTGTAATTTGTTTAGGTTGCATGTTAAATTTAGCTTGTATAGATTTCATGTCTTTCTCTGTTTTCTTTCCTTGTACATGTACAATAATTCAAATTATAAATTAAATATATATATATATATATATATATATATATATATTATTATATATAATTATAGAATAAGTACACACACAAAAAACACCCCAAAAGGGGACAATCAGTTAGTGAGCATTTAAATCGAAGTACAACAACCCATATGCATGATAGAGGTACAATTAAAGTTTTGAACACAAATATTGTATCTCTGGCAAAGCTTGATGTACTAAAGTGGATCATGAGTCTGTGATCTGATATGATTTGCCATGCAATTCATGGAGGTAGGCAATAGTGTCTTCGCCAAAGGAGCCGTAGTTTCTACTGCAATAGGCACAGAAAGGTGGTTGCGGGCCAGATCGAGGTAGGTATCCTTCTTTCAACGGGCGGCCATGTCTGCGACTCTTCCTGGGCCGAAAGCAGCCAGCTGCAGTTGGATATTGGAAGGAGAATATATATGAGTCCCAGCATGTGGCTACCCATGCAGAGAAGTAACTGCCCACGGGCCCATGGGGTGATTGACATTCCATCTGGGCGCTTCCCGTCCAAACGAGACAGTCCCCAGGGCTCCAGGACAGAAGGGACATTTGCACTGGCCAGAGACTGTTTGATGATGGCATTCAGCTGAGTGTGTCGAGGAAGTCTTCCCACACTTTTTTGACAGCTCAGGCCATGTAGGCCTCTGTCATCAATCCTCCTGCCACAGTGAGTGCAGTCGTGAGGAGTACAGATTGGAGAACCCAATCAAAGACTTGTAGCAATACGGGTGGTGGGGTTGCACATTCTGAGTCCAAGGGTGCTAACAGGAGGGGCAGTGAGCCAGGCACTGGATTCTTTCTGTCTGCAGGCTTGCAGGTGGGCTCGATCTCAAAGATCAGTTGCATTAGAGAGGATGGTGGAAAACTGAACTTCCACAACCGGAGAGTCCCAGCATTTTTGTTTGGAAGCAGCTTGACCCGATGGTGGATCACATGAGTGTTATACAAACTCCTCCCACTGGTTTAGAGCAGCAGCCTGTATAGATGGTATAGCTGGTTCTATGCCTGCTGGTAGTATGGTACTAGAGACAGGGGTGCAGCCAGCAGCTGAAGCCAAGTAGGCTGAGGATGCCAGCATGGCAGCACTCCTGATTCCCATACCCCCACAGTTAACAGGTGATGATGCTTGCTTCCAGCTATCGTTACACAAGTTGATGTTGCAGATGTCTTCTAAGAGGGATCTTTGCACATTGTCGAAGAGGCATAATGATGGTGACAAAAAACATGGAGCCGTTCTCAAGATATAGCTTTGGGATAGCAAAGGCACTATGGAGTAGGCACAGTGCATCATGCACCTCCAGTAACTTTAATCAACATCCCATTCTCTCAAGGTCCAAAATTTTGGATGCTATGGCCAATTCAATTGCCTCAATATCTCCTATGGGTGATCCAAGCAGAATTGCCAGCTCGGGGTCAGTGTAATGCATGTCAGGATAGTTATTCAGAAGGGATGATTGCACCTCCTCGATCGTCTCAACAAATGACTTCTGACTTACTGTGGTTGAGAACCAATCCTAGGCAGGCAGAGCAGACCTCAATATGAGATATGTCAAATAGTATCTCATCTGGGGTACCCCCTAGTGTACCATCATCCAGGTAGAACATCCAGGTAGAACATCCAGGTAGAACATCGATCCAGGTAGAACATATATAAGGTGTAGCATGAAGTATGAGGTGGATGGGATGGAAATCCCATAATATATATACAGGTACTTGGGGTGTGTGATGGATAAGCACTTGGAACTGAAAGAGATGGTAGAAGAGAGGGCAGCTGTGGGAAGGAAGACACTCGGGGCTTGGCTACATCATTGTCGGGAAGAAGTGGGAGATATTGGGGTGGGAACATTTAAGATGATGAGTTCCCTTGTGGATTCTACTATATACTGTATGGAGCCGAGATCCGGGGGTGTTTGAGGAATTTGGAGGATATAGAACAAGTCCAGTTGCGTGCATTCTGCATTTTTTTGGAGTAGTTTTTTTGAATTTCAAAAAAATGGCCTTAAACTAAACATCTCTAAGACCAAGACCATGCTGATCCACTCCGCTAGAAAAAAAGTTAGTGACACATTAGCCCTCAGCGTAGAAAATGTTGACATAGAACAGGATCAAAAGTTCAAATTTCTAGGAGTAATAGTTAATGACACATTATCTTGGGGTGATCACATTGATTTTGTTTGTAACAAGGTCACTCGTAGTCTTAGCCTTCTACATCGCCTGTCTTGGTTTCTCCCCCGACCTCTTCTTCTTCTCTATCTCAAATCGTACATTCTTCCTCTATTCGACTACTGTGATAGTGTGTGGTCTGTTTGCACCAAACAGGATAGTCATCGGTTAGAAACGCTTTTAAACTTCGCTTGTAGAACCGTCCTTCGCAAACGTAGAGATTATTCTGCCTCTTCTGCTCGTAAAGAATTAGGTGTTTCAACTCTTAGTGCTAGACAAAAAGTACATTTGGACCAAACTGTTTATATATTAAGTGCTTATCTCTACAATCACCTACTTATCTTAACAACCTTTTTTCCACACCAACCTCTCATTATAATACTCGAGCATCTTCTACTTCATAATTAAACCTTCCACATTTTCGTACTTCCCTTGGCCAGAAGGCATTTAGTTTTGTTGGCACATCATTATGGCGATCACTACCAAATAACATCCGATGCTGTGCGGACTTTCGGGTGTTCACTAAACTATATGTGAAAATCACTTTTTAAATGAATAACTCATTGACAATATGATTTTGTACATATCATCAATCAGACACTGTTTTCATACTCATGCACCAATAATCTTATCTCATTATAGATTGAATTTATTCCATTCACTAATGACTAAATTTATAATTTTTGCTCATCTATTCATTCTATATTATGATCATTTCATCATGATAATGTAAACCTTGAACTCTTTTGTTGAATCTTTGTACAGTCACCCCCTTTGTTGTTTTTGTTTTTGCCTTTTGTCCCTTTTCTTTTCTGGGTGCCACTTACAGTAGCCTCTGGCTAAAGGTTCCCCAGGTTAAATAAGAATACCCTATACCCTATACCCCTAGTAGGCACCATGCACCCTAAAGTGTCACTATTGGCAGAGATGGGAGAATTGCCTGTGTTGTGGGAAGCTCGGGTGAGATGTGTGCTTATTTGGTACAAAGTTCTATGTAGCAAGGTTTATAAAGGATTTAAGACTCTTGAGGAGGGTGCAGGAGAGGCTGTTCGGTTTGGAAAGGGTCATAGGATTCAGAAGATGATGAAGTGCATGTGTGGGAGAGTTTGGGTGGCAGGGTGTGAACGTAGATGATGTGCAGAATTTGTTGGAAGTGGATCTGAAGGAGATGTTGGTGTGTGCTGCACGGTGAAGAGTCAGACTGAAAGAAGAATGGAAGAGACAAATGGAAATAAAGCCAAAGTTGGCAATGATGAAACTGATTGGGGAATGTGAAGTGGAGTCAAATTGTGCATGTCTTAAGTTGAAGCAGGATAGGAGGATGATGATATAGTTGAGAGGTGGAACAGCAGCATTTCAGATAGAAACGGGCAGGTGGCATGGGGTGAAGAGAGAGGATTGAATTTGTAAGGAATGTGAGAGTGGAGAGATGGAGGATGTAACCCACTGGCTACTTAGGTGTGAAGCTTGGAATGAAGAAAGAATAGGGATGATACAAGCTCTCAGAGAGCCCTATAGAGTCTGGGGATTGGATGATGATATCAAGGCAGCTAGTATATTGTCTGATGCATGCTTAAACCACCATATATATATGTATATTAATCTCTAGGGTGTGGCATGCTAGGTTTAGTAAGTAGTTTGGACCTAGCATTAGACTAAGTATGTTTCTTTTCTTCTTCTCTAATTCTCTTGTATGTACTTGTGTTTTAGTGCTACATTGGACCATCAAGTGTCCTAGTGCCTTCATGGCATGATGCAAGTTTTTTCCCTGCACCCCCCTGCCACGAACCTGGGAACAGCTAGCTGAGAAGATGACCTACTGCAGCCACCAAACAATTTGAATTTGATTGAATTTGATTGTGTGTGTGAGCGAGTGTGTGGGATACTGGGGGCCTTAGGAGTAGCCTCAGGCTAATGGCCTCCCAGTTAAAATACGAAATTATTATTATTATTATTATTATTATTATTAAACACTTGATACATAGATAGTTAATATTATACTATACTAGACACAAACACAAACGGAAATTACTAAATACAGATTATTATATTATTATTATTGATTACCAGTTGAGAGGGATGCTCATGCAGGAGTATCGTGGAGAATGTAGTGTCAACAGGGTGGTTGCACAAGTTGGCTGAAAAGTCAAAGCTGAACCTACTTCACAAGATCTTGGATCTTGGTTTGAGCCGGAGGTGCTGGCCGGGTAGTTCATGATAGAGCTATGAGGTCTATGCTGGTGAAACTGAGAGGAGGCACTGCACACTTTGAGAATGAAACAGGCAGATGGCTAGGCATGGAACAAGAAGAGAGAGCTTGTCGGGAATGCAGTGTTGATGAAATAGAAGACACATGTCACTGGATGATTTCCAGCCCTGCGTGGAACCATTGTGTGTGTGTGTGTGTGTGTGTGTGTGTGTGTGTGTGTGTGTGTGTGTGTGTGTGTGTGTGTGTGTGTGTGTGTGTGTGTTGATTGTGTGTGTGTGTGTGTCTGTGTGTGTGTGTGTGCGTGTGTGTGTGTGTGTGTGTGTGTGCGTGTGTATGTTGATTGTGTGTGTTTGTGTCTGCATAATACTGTGTATCGTGTGTGTAGTTAGAACTAGCGTCAAACCTGCCAGATTCGCGTAATGTGGTTTATTAGAAGTGATTTTAATGTTTGCTGCTGATTTCGCTGGTGTTATCAGTCTTTTGTTCGGGCTAATCGACTTGTGGAACGAACAGAAAGTGTGTAGAGAAGCGTTCCGGAAAATAGGGTGTTCCGTTCCGTTCCGGATTTTGGTAAGGTGACGTCAGTTGTTATAGGGTCTATGGTCACGGCGAGTGTGGATACAAACCATAGACCCTCTAAACAACGTAGTGTGTCTAACAAACCATGTGGGACTAGGTCATACTACGTCATCGTCACCATTCCTTAGCTACGTATTATAGGTCTTCTAGAACTCGCGAACGGTATCAGTGCTCAGTTCGCTTCATCCCCTTCTTTCTCGATCGCCAGTATGGATAAAAGAGAAAAAAAGTGCATTCAGGCTAAGTTAGCCGAGCAGGCCGAAAGATACGAAGATATGGCGCAGTGCATGAAAGAAGTCGCTGAGGGGGGGATGCTTACTAACGAGGAAAGAAACCTATTGTCAGTAGCGTACAAGAACGTGGTCGGTGCAAAGAGATCGTCATGGAGGATTATTTCGAGTATTAGACAAAAAAAGAACGACGGTAAAGCTCAGATCCTACATAATGATATGATAACAATAAGGCAAGGGGGGTAATTTGGAACAGTCAGGCCAAAAGCAATGTCAACCACAAGCTACATCCATTATTTCTCGTCTGTATTGTCAACATGAAGGGAGAGTTTGGCAGTAGCAAGGATGGTTGGGCAACTTAATCACAACAGAAGTTACAAGCCCTGTTCCAAATTATCATTGCGTTGCAAATTACCCCCCCCCCTTTATCTTACATGTGGTACTTTTTATCTAATAAGAGTCGCAAGACCTGACGATTGTTGATGAGTACCAAACGAGGATTGAGACGGAACTAGACGACGTATGTAAGGAAGTATTGGTGAGCACCTTTTGACTTCAACCGTCTGTGTGGTTTATGTAGTGATTTTTATTGAGTTGTGATCGAATCTCCTTTTGTTTTGGGTAGACTCTACTGGACGACTATCTCCTTACAGGGAGCAATGTTGACAAAGAATCCAAGGTTTTTTACTTGAAGATGAAAGGGGACTATTATAGGTACCTTGCAGAAGTGATGGCAGGCGAAAAGAAGGAAGATGCAGTCGATAAATCAAAGGCAGCTTACATATCTGCTACGGAATGCGCAAAGGAGGATATGCCCACGACCCATCCAATCAGGCTTGGTTTGGCTCTCAACTTTTCGGTGTTTTATTACGAAATCGCCAATCAGCCAGAAGAAGCTTGTTCAATAGCTAAACAGGTATGTATGGATTTTTTGTATCTCCACTTCACATATCCTTCGAACATGGTTTCACTTAATATGATGGTCCTTCATTAGGCATTTGATGAGGCTATAGCAGAACTAGACTCTTTGAAAGAAGATTCTTACAAGGATAGTACTTTGATAATGCAGCTCTTGCGTGACAACTTAACTTTGTGGTCGTCTGGAGATGCTGACGAAAGCTGAACCAGAATATTCAAAGATTGTACCAATAGATTTGTGTAGATGACTATGAGCATAGGTAGGACTACTGTATAATAACTCTTCTACCTGCTTTAGCATTAAATAGTTTAGCAATAATATAATGGGAAGGTGAATCAATGATGTATTATTGTTTGCATGGGAACTTGCAATGCACACAGTGATCATGTTAGAATGTACAGTACAATTAGAGGTGTATTGGGCCTAGTATTATGCAAGAAGTTGAGAACTTGTTATCGATGTCTCTCACAGAGTCCCTGTGTTGTAGTAGGCGTGTGGTTCATCACATGTGTCAACAAGCCCTGGCGTTTTCTCATATACATGCTTTGCTTGTGGCTTAATGACTGAATATGTGCTGTCAGAAGTGGGAGTGCGAGAGCACAGTAGCTTATCTGTGCTGGCATACCAGTACAGAGAGTCTGTTGTCGCACTGGACCGATCCTTAACCCTCTCATAACCATCTCCAAAGGATTGACCAACTGATGCATATTCCCCACTGAAGGAGCCATGTCTCAGTGCACTGACAGGTCTCTCGTGTCTTCCCCATGATGTGTGTTCATGCATCATCTCACATCCATGAGACTTGATGCTGGCCGAGGCTACTGAACATGGACCAATATGTCCCTCAGTTGACATGGTTATGTGCTGTGTTTTGGTGTCACAACCTTCTAGCTTAACCTTGCCCATATATTCATCATCATGCATGCTGACTTGGCCCATTTTGATGTAGTCGTCCTCAGGCCTTACTTGGCCCATTTTGATGTAGTCGTCCCCAGGCCTTACTTGGCCCATTTTGATGTAGTCGTCCCCAGGCCTTTCTTGGCCCATTTTGATGTAGTCGTCCTCGGGCCTTTCTTGGCCCATTTTGATGTAATCGTCCTCAGGCCGTACTTGGCCCATTTTGATGTAATCGTCCTCAGGCCTTACTTGGCCCATTTTGATGTAATCGTCCTCAGGCCTTACTTGGCCCATTTTGATGTAATCGTCCTCGGGCCTTACTTGACCCATTTTGATGTAATCGTCCTTCTCTGCTTTGTCTACTGCACTACAATTCGTGGCCACGTAACCCATAGAATTCGAACTTGCTTTATCACTTTGCTGAGAGGAAAATCTTCGACTAAGAGTAGCTGAGAGTGATTCATGCCTGACCACTTGCATCTCTTTCACAGAATCCTGTTCCACTGCTACAGCATTAGTATATCTGACTGAAAACATATCATGATCCTACAAAATTGAATATGATGTAATAAAGTTACTGTGTTCAAAGATACATAAAAGAACTTATTGAGAGCATGAGCAATAGATACAAGCCTTGTGGGCATGCATGCATACACACAAGGCAACTGTAGTTATACTGCATAATCTCACAGGTTGAGTCCCATCATTGGCTCCATGGTCAATGTACTCTTCAAAGTCAACTTCTCCTTGCTTCCTTTCCTTGAACTTTGAATAGATCTTTACAGCACTCATGAGAACGCCCAGAAAAGAAGCAAAGGCAATCAGCAATCCAATTGTCAAGCCAGCAATTCCACCTTGATCTAGCCTGTAAGCAAAATTAAGCATATTCATAGACCTCATAGCTCATTGAACATATTGTTAGCACTATAATAGTGCTGAAGCAACTGGTGTTCTGCACTATGGAAACTCCTACACACATAGTGGGCAAGCCTTATAGGGTAAAGAGATCATAACATTCCATGTAAGCCAATACTATAGCCCTTGGCAGGATAGCTAGGTCATGCTACACGCATGCACATGTGAACCCAAATACACACATGCACAGTTAATTTACACACACACACACACACACACACACATACACACACACACACACACACACACATACACACAGTCACACACACACACACATGCACACACACACACACACACACACACACACACACACACAGTCACACACACACACACACACGCGCGCACACACGCGCACACACACACACACACACACACACACACACACACACACACACACACACACACACTGCTATTTAAAAACTGCACTGAATATAACTTGGATCAATGACATGGTCTCCAGTTTGTGGGCACATAGAAAGGATGGTAAGATTGCAGAGAACTTAATAATCTCTGCATGCGACTTTACCATAACCCTAGTACTCACTCTTGGCTGTCAGAGTCCAAGGATGGTGCAAGTTTGCATCGTGTAGTGTTGGTGTCTGTATCAGCAACATAACCATCAGGGCAGGTATCCAAGCAGCTCACAACCTCTCTACCATCTCGTTCCGCTCCGGACGACACAAACACCCCAAAGCAGATGAAGCAGTCGCTGGATCCAAAGTCAAAGCAATCTATGCAAAGAGAGTGGCAAGCGGCGCACAGAGTATCATTGTACGATGCGAAGTCGCTGTCGTTACTAAATGACGGACTGGCGGAAACATCAAACGATCCCTGACTACAGTTCTGCAACAATAGTAAATGTGAAGATTGATCAAATGGCGGTTTACCAAACTCCAAGAATTACATACTAACCTGAGCAGTGATTACTGAGAAAACGGAAAGTGTCCACAGCGCAACGAACGCTGATATTGCTCGCATGACTGCACGAAACCTCTCCATGCACGAGACACTTTATCACGTGAGGATCATGTGATCTCAGCAGTCAAAAGCAAGTTTTCCTCGTTCCGGTATCTTCTTCGGTACCTAGCAGAACACGGTGGGTTTGTCGGGGTCTTCACCGATTGTCTTTCACTTCTGCTTCATTTTTCTACCTTTGTTCTTCTCTCAGAAGTCATGTATTTCTCGCCATTGTTCGTGGTATTATTGGTAGCTGAATTCGCAACTTATGTTACCGGTCGAGATATCGTGGATGTATTGAGTGAAAATGAAACGCTCAATTTGTGGGAATCTACCGTCGCCATTGACTCGGCATTTTACAACAGTAAGTACGTGTTAAATTCATCTAGATTTGTTATTCGTAAGAGGCAGGATTTGTCCACAGTAGATAAGTTAGTAGTCCCTAAAGTAGTTAACGCCACCTTAGACAGGCCGCAGTGCTTGTAGACAGGTCGCAGTGCTTGTAGACAGGCCGCAGTGCCTGTAGACAGGCCTCAGTGCTTGTAGACAAGTCGTCCACTTGTGCATGTGTGCAGTAAAACCTTGATGATGAATCTCTCCTGGATCCATGAGAGCTTTGTGGATCTAATTCACAAGATGACACCAACCCTGTTAATCTGCCATAGATTTGTTTATCCAAATATGCCAGACGGACCAGACTATAGCCAGACGGACCAGACTATAGCCAGACGGACCAGACTATAGCCAGACGGACCAGACTATAGCCAGACGGACCAGACTATAGCCAGACGGACCAGACTATAGCCAGACGGATCAGACTGACTAGACTGACTAGACTGACTAGACTGACTAGACTGACTAGACTATACAGAAGATTGCACTGTATTTCTCTGTAGGTGGGATAGGCTCAGTTATTTCTCAGTGGAGAAATTTGACCTCTGTCGACCCCCTCCTCTGTCGACCCCCTCCTCTGTCGACTACCTCCTCTGTCGACTACCTCCTCTGTCGACTACCTCCTCTGTCGACCCCCTCCTCTGTCGACTACCTCCTCTGTCGACCCCCTCCTCTGTCGACTACCTCCTCTGTCGACCCCCTCCTCTGTTGACTACCTCCTCTGTTGACTACCTCCTGTGTCGACTACCTCCTCTGTCGACCCCCTCCTCTGTCGACTACCTCCTCTGTCGACCCCCTCCTCTGTCGACTCCCTCTTCTGTCGACTTCCTCCTCTGTCGACCCCCTCCTTTGTTGACTCCCTCTTCTGTCGACTTCCTCCTCATCCTGTGTTTCCATGATAGCCTGTGAAATGAACTGTGGCGGTGTGAAGCCCTACACCACTCACTGAATGTCCTGTTAGGAAACTTTCCTCATTATGTGGTTAGCACTTATCTTTGCCTACAGAGTACGTCCCGGATGGCCACTTTGAGCTGACGGTCAATGCTTATCTGAGTTCGGCATCAGTCAACCTTGTGAAGGTGACCTGCCCAGAAGAGGATAAAGGAGTTCTCTGTGCTCTGTTGAGTGAACATCACTTGTCTCTTGTCAGGTCAGCATGCCCAGACCTAGTATACGACATACTGTGTTGTACAGTTGTACAGGGGATGTGGTGCACCCCAGTTGTATGTTTGTTGGTGAGATTAACACACCATTATCTCCTGTTGTCTATTTAGCATGGACCATGCCCCCAAGCCCCTCCCCATAGATCCCCACCCTGCCCCAGACTTGTTTACCGCCCACCTCATCAGGTCAGTTGCCTGGTGACATTTACTAAATTGTATTGGGTGTGATTTCATTGCCATGGTGACGAACTTTCAGAAAAGCCTTTCCCAAGTTGATAAAAGAGTTTGAAACAACGGAATCATTGAACAGAGCTCTTGGGAAGCAGAAACCAGTGTTCATAGCCTACATCCCGCCTGATAACACAGAAGGTTTGCTGATGGTCTTTGACTTGGCTTGACTACTGTTGGTTGCTTGTACTGTCAGTGTGCTTTGAGCCTCTCTGGCGTGCATGCCCAGTGTGCTTTGAGCCTCTCTGGCGTGCATGCCCAGTGTGCTTTGAGCCTCTCTGGCGTGCATGCCCAGTGTGCTTTGAGCCTCTCTGGCGTGCATGCCCAGTGTGCTTTGAGCCTCTCTGGCGTGCATGCCCAGTGTGCTTTGAGCCTCTCTGGCGTGCATGCCCAGTGTGCTTTGAGCCTCTCTGGCGTGCATGCCCAGTGTGCTTTGAGCCTCTCTGGCGTGCATGCCCAGTGTGCTTTGAGCCTCTCTGGCGTGCATGCCCTGGGGATAAGGATTAACGAGTCCTCTACACAGAATAGTCCATTATCAGAACTCTGTGTCAGTTAATGCGTGTTGTGAGGGGGAAGGTGTGCTCCTTTGAGTGGGAGTGGCCTACTGGTTGTGTGAGTGGGAGTGGCCTACTGGTTGTGTGAGTGGGAGTGGTCTACTGGTTGTGTGAGTGGGAGTGGCCTACTGGTTGTGTGAGTGGGAGTGGCTTACTGGTTGTGTGTGAGTAGTATGACTAATGTGGTGGGAACTGTGCCAGTACGACCAGTGTGGTGGGAACTGTGCCAGTACAACTAGTGTGGTGGGAACTGTGCCAGTACGACTAGTGTGGTGGGAACTGTGCCAGTACGACTAGTGTGGTGGGAACTGTGCCAGTACGACTAGTGTGGTAAGATCTTGCACACAAGATCTCACATCCAATTCTACCTGCTGTAGATATGGTGAACTATGTGATCACAGCTAAGAACTCAGCTAGTTTGTCCCACAAGTTTGGACTGGTATCAGACATCAATGTCATTGGAGGAGCTACGACTAAGATCCCAGCTAAACTGGATTTGGAACAAGTGGTGGTTTGGTTCAGTGATCGGATCGGTGATTTAAGGGGTTGGAAGATGAAGATATTTGACAAGGGATTGAAAGGTTTTGATGAGTTTCTGAAGAAATGTACCTACCCCACACTGGTGAGTGTGTGTGTGTGTGTGTGTGTGTGTGTGTGTGTGTGTGTGTGTGTGTGTGTGTGTGTGTGTGTGTAGCTACCCCACACTGGTGAGTGTGTGTGTACCTACCCCACACTGGTGTGTGTGTGTGTGTGTGTGTGTGTGTGTGTGTGTGTGTGTGTGTGTGTGTGTGTGTGTGTGTGTGTGTGTGTGTGTGTGTGTGTGTGTGTGTGTGTACCTACCCCACACTGGTGAGTGTGTGTGTGTGTGTACCTACCCCACACTGGTGAGTGTGTGTGTGTGTGTGTGTGTGTGTGTGTGTGTGTGTGTGTGTGTGTGTGTGTGTGTGTGTGTGTGTGTGTGTGTGTAGCTACCCCACACTGGTGAGTGTGTGTGTACCTACCCCACACTGGTGTGTGTGTGTGTGTGTGTGTGTGTGTGTGTGTGTGTGTGTGTGTGTGTGTGTGTGTGTGTGTGTGTGTGTGTGTGTGTGTGTGTGTGTGTGTGTGTGTGTGTGTGTGTACCTACCCCACACTGGTGAGTGTGTGTGTGTGTGTACCTACCCCACACTGGTAAGTGTGTGTGTGTACCTACCCCACACTGGTGAGTGTGTGTGTATGTAGCTACCCCACACTGGTGAGTGTGTGTGTGTGTAGCTACCCCACACTGGTGAGTGTGTGTGTGTAGCTACCCCACACTGGTGAGTGTGTGTGTGTTTGTAGCTACCCCACACTGGTGAGTGTGTGTGTGTGTGTAGCTACCCCACACTGGTGAGTGTGTGTGTGTGTAGCTACCCCACACTGGTGAGTGTGTGTGTGTGTAGCTACCCCACACTGGTGAGTGTGTGTGTGTCTGAGGAAGCCCAAGTGCATGGGTCAAATGCTGTGCAATTGAATAATTGTTTGTTGACAATTTGTGGCATGTGTTATCTGTCCAAAGACAATAATAGTGTGTGCGCGCGCATGTGTGTGTGTGTGTGTGTGTGTGTGTGTGTATGTGTGTGTGTGTGTGTGTGTGTGTGTGTGTGTGTGTGTGTGTGTGTGTGTGTGTGTGTGTGTGTGTGTGTGTGTGTGTGTGTGTGTGGCTGTGCATATGACCCAGATCCTCCTCCCAACTCAGGTCCACTATCGTGGTAAAGAGAGTCACAATGTGTTCAAGGGTAGTGGTCTTCCTCAAGTTTTTTTTCTCTTTGACAATGAGAAAATGGATCAAGTGCCTACTTTGGTTCATCCTTTGGCTGTGGAACTTTTAGGAGACTTCGTTATTATGACAATAAACATGTACATAGTATGCTGTGCGTGTGCTGTGCGTGTGTTGTGTGTGTGCTGTGCATGTGCTGTGCATGTGCTGTGCATGTGCTGTGCATGTGCTGTGCGTGTGCTGTGCGTGTGTTGTGTGTGTGCTGTGCATGTGCTGTGCATGTGCTGTGTGTGTGCTGTGTGTGTGCAGTGCATGTGCTGTGCATGTGCAGTGCATGTGTTGTGTGTGTATGGAGGGGGTATGGGTGAGTGTGTGGCACCTTGTGCTGTGTCAATGTGCACCTGTGGTTATGTGTTTCTGTGGTTTTCTAGCGATACTCACCCAAAGATGCTGGACCACTTCACTGGAGCTGATGTTGCCAACCTTCCTGATGTCTTCTTCAGACCTATTCCTGTACGTACCTACATAAGGTGAGTCTGTTTGTGTGGGACCACTAGAGCTTCCTTTTTCTTCACTCCAGTCTGAGGTCCTTGGTCTGGACGACAAGATAAAGCGATCCCCTTCTCATCTCTCGGATGCACTGAGGGCCATCTACAGGGACTACTCCTCTAAACCTCCAACCAGGAATGATGGCCACGACCAGCAGTTCTCACCAGGTTCTGTCCTTGATATGAAATTGAAGGAGTTTGGGGAGTACACACTTGAGAGTGACATTGCCATTCTTGTGGCATTCACTAGCAAAGGTAAACCATGACTGCTCTCCTGCTATGGGCTGGGTTGAGTAGGAACTAGAGTTCAACAAGGGGAGGGGGTGTGGTTGGCATTGGGGAAGGGGGTGTGGTTGACATGGGGGAGGGGTATGCAGGGTTTCATTTAAGGGGGGGTGGGTGGGCATTCGCCCCCGCCTTGCTTGAGTCTCGTCGGTTAGCCTTATTTTCGTTAAAGAGGTAAAATTGAATACAGAACTGAACTGCTGTTCTACCTTTTCTGTTCCACATATCTACAATCTCTTCAAGGTCAAAGGGTAATTCTGTGCCACAATCAACCTTGAATGGTCTAAAATGGCCTCAGATACCACCTTATATAACCTAAAAACTCAAATTTTCCCTGGGGGAGCATGCCCCCAGACCCCCTAGCTATATATGTACCCCTACAACTCTACTACGTACATATCCGCACATCCTTACATCACTGCACTGCATGTGTTTTTATAGACATTATGATACCATGACGTACATATGAAACTACCGGCATG
>CAUJGJ010000371.1:327500-342500 GCA_963170055.1 Halisarca cf. caerulea
ATAGACATTCAAACCCGACTTGCCAATATCCACTCAACTGTAGTCTCTCAACTAAAACACTTAACTGGTTCATGGAGTAATGGAACAGGACGGAATTGAATTTGATGTTCGAAATTCCAAGTTACCCTGTTTTGCCATACATGATCAATGACATACAGTCAGACCTCATTAGTAAGAACACTGTTAATGAGTAATCCCTGGTTAGGAAGTACAAGGATATGATACTCCAGCTTATAACCCATAACACTAATCTATATGGTTAGCAAGTACTACTGGTAGTGAGTAGCAATTTGGAGGGTCCCCAGGTGTACTCACTAATGAGGTCTGACTGTATTTTTAAATATTTTCCATTAGATCCAGCTGGAATTCACTTAGGTATTATTGTATGTATACCAAATGCGACACACACACACACACACACACACACACACACACACACAACTAGTCTTTTAATTTTAAATGGCTGATTCTTTTATTCTGCACTATATAGGTGCCCAATGAAAGTGATCTCCATGCCTTGTCAGAAAGACTAAGCTCATCAGATGTAGCCCACCACCTATGGATTGAGCAACCAGAGAACACACCCACTTGCCTAGCAACTGTACCTAACGACAAATCCACTGTACAGAAGCACTTCAAGCATCTCAAACTCTTCAAATAGCGAAGTACTTATGAATGCAACACCCCATGTACAAGAGCTGCACTTATTATAATAAACTCATTAAATGTACAAGCATATCAAATCAGGATACATCATTATAAATGTATACATAACATTACAATAATAATTATGTATACTAGCATGTTTGATTTCTGAATGACCATAAAAATAATTGAATTTAAATATTTAATATATTGAGAGCGATCACAGTAGCTGATGAATGTTGCCATGGTAACAGTATTGAAGGATGAGAAAGTAAACAGGACAAGACTGACCCAAAGAACAATAAAACAATATTTTATAATACACGAGGTAGTCTTCACAAGGTAGTCTTCACAAGGTAGTCTACACAAGGTAGTCTTCTTGCACATATGCACAGTGTACATAAAAACTAAACATACCATACTCCAAATAAGCAAAGCTGCGCCCCCTACTGGTGTGTGCCACTCCCCCCTGCCGTATTTTGTTGCTCTCCTATCAGCTGCTGCTGGAAAAGAAGGTTAGCATCAGTTGGGTACATCATAAGGGGAAATCCCCCTGGATACCGTGACGACGGCTGTTGATAAGGCCAGTACAGAGGTGTCTGTGGAGTTTGCAATTGAGCAGGCTCAGCCAAACCATGGCGATGGTCACCCGGGTGACCAGGGATGATCCGATTGGAGGAGGTGTCAGAGTGGGTAGGATGAAGTGGGTTGGACTCTGAGTGTGTTGTTAGACTGCTACCAGAGGTGCTGACACTACTGGGGTTGCTATGGAGACTCGGACTACTCTTTGCAACCTGTAGATTAGGAGACAAGGGGACTGAACTGGGAATGGGAACTGAACTTGAAGCTGGAACTGAACTTGGAATGGAACTCCGAAGAGCAATGCCTGGATTTGGTATAGATGCGTGTGGAATTGAGGTTGCCATGACAACATTGGACATAAGAGTTGAGTGTGAAAGTGATTCAGACTCTGTTGCAGAAGCATTATGCTGGAGGTTAACCCCTGCTTGAGGGGGCGGGTTGAGCACCGCTTGTGTGGGTGGGTTGACCCCTGAGGGGGCTGGCAGGGTAGACTGGGACTGCGAAGGGGGAACGGGAACACCTGATGAACTGAAGCTGAAAACTTGATTAGTCTTCCCATCGTGGACAGGTGACATCAAGTTGGGTGTGACTGACACACCCATACGACCTGGAGAACAATGCAAACAGATACCAATCAACACCTCAGAAGATAAGAGTAGACGTCCTTACCACTGGACACATCGCTTTGAGTGGCTGAAGACATTCCTGTGATCTGAGGATTAAGGCACTGTTTCTGATGGTCCAGCCAATGGTTGTTCTGGCATTCTTCACTGCAGTAGTTGGCATTCCAACAGCAGTAGTGAGCTGCCTCCTTGCTGCAGTATGAGCACTGAAAGGAAGAAATGGATCAGTCACACACACACACACACACACACACACACACACACACACACACACACACACACACACACACACACACACACATACACACACACACACACACACACACACACACACACACACATACGCTTGCTTGCACACGTGCAGAGCACTACCCAAAGTCCACATACTCACCCAATGCTTTTTCTTTGTTTCAGTGACTGCCATATTGACAGCTTCTTCAATTGCTTTCTTCTTCTCCTGTTCAAACTGCTTCCTCAATTCTTGAAGTTTACAGTCACTATCCAATTTAGCAGCAGTTTTAACCTTTATATCAGCAGAAGAAAGTGCAAATCTTCAAGATAACCAGGCCCAACACTTCACACACCAGGCACCCTCACTACACACACACACACACACACACACACACACACACACACACACAGGCACCCTCACTACATAAACACCACACACACACACACACCAGGCACCCTCACTACATAAACACCACCACACACACACCAGGCACCCTCACTACATAAACACCACCACACACACCAGGCACCCTCACTACATAAACACCACCACACACACACCAGGCACCCTCACTACATAAACACCACCACACACACCAGGCACCCTCACTACATAAACACCACCACACACACCAGGCACCCTCACTACATAAACACCACCACACACACACCAGGCACCCTCACTACATAAACACTACCACACACACCAGGCACCCTCACTGCATAAACACCACCACACACACCAGGTACCCTCACTGCATAAACACCACCACACACACCAGGTACCCTCACTACATAAACACCACACACACACACACACCAGGCACCCTCACTACATAAACACCACCACACACACACCAGGCACCCTCACTACATAAACACCACACACACACCAGGCACCCTCACTACATAAACACCACACACGCACACACACACATACACAACAGCAGAAACTGACTTGGTCAATTCGCTGATCCAGTTCATTCCTCATTTCTACCCTCAACTCCTGCACCATGCGATGTGAGGGGCTGATCGGCCACGAGGACAGCAACTGGTCTCCCATAGCCTTGGCACCTTCCTTGCCTTTGGTGTGAAAGTCTGCTAACATCTCCAGCAACACCAACTGCACAGCTGACATCAGCTAGCAAGGAAAGGCAGACCAGGTCATTGGATGAATAACATAAACAAGCACACATTAAAGATGACTGCATAAAGATGTATGCACACACACGCGCGCGCACGCACACACACACACACATACACACGCACGCACACACACACACACACACACACACACCAAGGAGAGACAGTGCATGTTGCCTTGTAAAGCACTGGACTTACATTAGTGCTTATATGACATTGAGATATATGACATCTGTACACAACATCTGTACACATCATCTGTACACAACACATGTACACATCTGTGCACAACATCTGTACACACCATCCTGTTTCTATACACAACACCTGTACACAACATCTGTACACATCATCTGTACACATCATCTGTACACAACATCTGTACAAGTTAGTCTAAATCAACCTTACATCAGAACAGCAGTGGGGCACATCCTCACCCCACACTCCATCAACTGATTGGTAGGAGTTAGTAGTTTACGTACGGATGTACGCAAACACTGACTCACTTGTGGACACTCAGTCTAACATGAGAAGTCGGCACACAGTGTTGCACTGGTATTGCAAATGAGGATGACTTTGAGGAGATTGTATGTATGCTGGGTTTCTTTCAGGAAATATGCCTAGCGCAGGGGGGGGGGGGGGGGGGGGGGGACTTACTCATAAAGAATATTATGTGGGACAAGTCAAAATATCTGGAAATACTGGAGATCATTAAATTTGGCGATTTGCGCAAGATCAGGCTGTAATTTAATAATGACTGAAATTATATATGGCGGTTGCACAGCAAGGACAAAGCATAGTAAGTAGGTCTACAATTGGTGATAGAAATTTGGTGATTTAGATCCTGACCACCAAACCACCAAACAAAAATGCCACCAGTACTTCTGGATATACGGTATAGCCTCTGCAGTCATGCTGTGATACAGAGCATCCGTGTATACTATCTATGATGGAAAATCTTGCATAGCATCTGTTACCGTGGTATCGACACGATTATACAGTGATTTTATATTGTACACTTGCCCAAAGTCCACAAACAGATTCTATAATGGGAGGGTTCCTTCTAGAATGAAATTTTGGGGGAAGCTTCACCATTCCAGTGTATGCCTGCCATGGGAGACATGATCGTGTTTTGATGTGTCTATAGTATCTCTGTAGCAGGTTTCCTTCGGGACAATGGTCATGAGACCAATAACAAACAAACTACAGAAACAGTGTTCTCAGAAACAATTCCAGACATGTTGAATATGCACATACGTACATGCATGCGCACATCACCACACACGTATGCATGCGCACATCACCACACACGTATGCATACGCACATCACCACACATGTATGCATACAACGTATTACATATTGACTGCAGCTTCAGCTATGGGCACTTGCATGATTTGTACAAAACAGATTTTCAAAGATCTATGAATGCTTACTTGTTTTTCATACAACAAGCTATTCGAGTTTAAAAAACTCGTGGGCCGCCTACAGCCCTGGAAACTTGAATCGCTTGGAAATTGTTGTTATTCATGAAACTAACACTTCAAAGATCTATTCAGCTTTAAAAGACTCTTCGCTGATGAAATGAGGAGCAAACGTTCCAATTTCGTCGAATTATAGCCGAGAATTTAGTACCACCTTTAATGTCCGCCATGTTGTTGACATATATATAGACATGGTTACAGACCTTACGGACACTTCCAGTGAAAGTAAACATAATATAGGGGCCGCCTTCGGGCGGCCCAAAATGTATTAAATTTAAGAAAAGAAGGCATGTTGGACTGACATGTCTCATGATACATGAGGAGAGCACCTGATCATGAGGCCAATAACAAGTGTTCAACTAAGAAATGGAGGGAGCAGATGTGTACATATGTACGTGGCATCCTAGATGTATATAAACACATGCAGTGCAGTGATGTCAGGAGGTGCAGATGTGTACGTATGTGGTAGAGTAGGGGTAGAAACTAGGGGGTCTGGGGGCATGCTCCCCAGGGAAAATTGAGTTTTTAGGTTATGTAAGGTGGTATCTAAGGCCATTTTGGACCATTCAAGGTTGATTTTGACACTCAAGTAGAGCCTTCTCTATGGTAATTTGCACTACAGTTGGAATGGTTAAGACATAGGCACTTGGGCCGTATGGCATATAAAAGTACGAAGTGCCAAGGGTAAGTGCCACTTGTGTTCCATACAGCCCTCAAGCCTATGTCTTAGCCACTAAATAGAATACAGCTGTTATACAAAGAGATTTCTTAATAATCCACCTGAGAACATCTGAGACCTCCATGATTCCTCTACAGGCAGGGGTGTGTACATGGTCACTGCCATAGGCAGGGGTGTGTACATGGTCACTGCCATAAGGCACAATTTCTTAAGATGACAGGAAATTAGTCTCTATTTCATGCTACTGTGCAGGGGAACAAGCGATTCGAGTTTAAAAAACTCGTGGGCCGCCTATGGCCCTGGAAACTCGAATTGCTTGGCAATTGTCATTATTCATGAAACTAACGCTTCGAAGATCTCTTCAGCTTTAAAAGACTCTTCGCAAATGAAATGAGGAGCAAACGTTCCAATTTTGTCGAATTATAGCCAAGAATTTAGTACCACCTTAACGTCCGCCATGTTGTTGACATACATACATACATACATACATATATATATATATATATACGTATATATATATATATATATATATATATATATATATATATATATATATAATAGATATCGTTACGGACCTTACGGACACTTCCGGTGAAAGTAAAAATAATATAGGCGGCCCAAAAACAGAGACACAATTTCCTTATAAGGTAATTGCACAAGCCTAGCAGAGAGAATTTGGATCGTGTCAAGATCAGAAACTATAGACAAAGTGTTCATGTCATTGTGATGACCCTACACATAAATATTAACATAACATTTTGTAAAAATATTACCATTACAAATATTCAAGGGGGGCAATGCCCCCCCTCCCCCTAAAAGAAACCCTGGTATGTATAGTGATAAACGTCCTCATGGAATCACGATACACATGTAGTAGTGACTGCACCATGTACAGCAGGCAGTGTGGTGACTACACCATGCACAGCAGGCAGTGTGGTGACTACACCATGTACAGCAGGCAGTGTAGTGGCTACACCATGTACAGCAGGCAGTGTGGTGACTACACCATGCACAGCAGGCAGTGTGGTGACTACACCATGTACAGCAGGCAGTGTGGTGACTACACCTCGTTACATGCTCACCCTTTCAGAGTAGTGGTGATATCCCATGTCGTTGGAGGGCCCAGCCAACACCTTGTGAGCAACTGCAGCAGATGATCCAATAGTATTGATTGTCTTACTTAGCAAGCCATCACCTCCCGATTTCACCGGAAGGGGGGAGGGGGGGAGGGGGTTGTGACGGGAGCCATGTGAACTGCTGGGGGCAGAGACAGCAGGGTGGGTGTTGATGCTGAAGACATTCTTAACTTGATCACTCAATGCTTGAGGCTCTGGCAGCTGCTGTGGGTGTAACAGTGGCCCGCCATGTTGAGATGTACTGGGTTGTACCGGACCCAACACTGGCTGAGGGGGTGGGGCAGAGGGCGGAGCTTGTGTGCTAGGCTGGGGTGGAACATGTGCTATGTGTTGAGTAGATGGGATGTGGGCGGGTATGGTCACAGGAGTGGGTGTGATCTTAGCGGTTTTATCTACCCCAAGTGCCACCACAGAGTTGGGGAGTGCAGAGGACGTTGCATTAGAAGTCAAAGACTTGCCGGAGAGCTTGTTGCTGGCAAGGTTAGTAGGAGGGGATACCAGGCTTTGCTTCTTAGGTTTCTTGGCCTGCACTGGCGGGTTCCTCTTTCTAGGTAGACTAGGAGATGTGCGCGGTGGAGGGGGCATTGGGGGCTTGGGTACTGCCATCTTCCCACCTTGTGCAGGGGTTGTTGTACCTACTGATGGAGACAGGACACTAAGATCAACAACATACACCAGCTCTGTCATGGTAGAGCCAACACACACACACACAAAAACATGGGGAGAGAGAGAGAGAGAGAGAGAGAGAGAGAGAGAGAGAGAGAGAGAGAGAGAGAGAGAGAGAGAGAGAGAGAGAGAGAGAGAGAGAGAGAGAGAGAGAGAGAGAGAGAGAGAGAGAGAGAGAGAGAGAGAGAGAGAGAGAGAGAGAGAGAGAGAGAGAGAGAGAGAGAGAGAGAGAGAGAGAGAGAGAGAGAGAGAGAGAGAGAGAGAGAGAGAGAGAGAGAGAGAGAGAGAGAGAGAGAGAGAGAGAGAGAGAGAGAGAGAGAGAGAGAGAGAGAGTTGCTACACCAGCTCCATCATAGTAGAGCCAACACACACACACACACACACACACACACACACACGCACACACACACACACACACAGATTATGGGACACAGTTGCTATGTCAGCTCTGTCATAGCAGAGCCAACACAACACAGAGAGATTGTGGGACACAGTTGCTACACAAAATGCGAACAAAGAGGTAACTACGCACCTGCTAGGGACCAACTCCTGTGCTAACCACACAAGGTTTAAGCATGGACTTTCAGTGAACATGTCCAACTAATAATCAGGTAATGGAAGGTTCTGACAGACCAGAGATACGGTCTGTCAGAACCTCATGAAGACTGTTGCAGTGCATGTACCTACGCACACTGGTGCATGCAGACTGCTGCAGTGTACGTACGCACATCGGTGCATGCAGACTGTTGCAGTGCATGTACCTACGCACACTGGTGCATGCAGACTGTTGCAGTGTACGTACACACATCAGTGCATGCAGACCGTTGCAGTGTACGTACGCACATCGGTGCATGAAGACTGTTGCAGTGTACATACGCACACTGGTGCATGAAGACTGTTGCAGTGTACGTACGCACACTGGTGCATGAAGACCGTTGCAGTGTACGTACGTACACTGGTGCATAAAGACGTCTGTAGTGTACGTACGCACACCGGTGCACGAAGACCGTTACAAGCACACATACATAAGAGCAGAGGGTAACTTGTTTTAATTAGGCTTCAGATTCACCTCTGGTAACACCTCCCTGTGAGCTCCGTCCACCCGTCCCGCCTACTTTGTGGCTCCGCCCCTTGTGCGGCACAAAGTCCTGGTCCTCCTGGTCACTGTCATGGGTGTGGCCTTCAGATTCTGTGTCAGACTCGCGTTGCAGCCCCAAGCTCACTGGTGTCTCGGTGGTATCCATAGCAGTTGTATTCTCACCAACCCCTCCATTGACAACTGATGCACCCTGAGTAGCATGGTTACTATGGGAACCAACAGGTCCTGAAGTTTGCACACTTGAGGTTTGCTCCTGTACAGCAAGGAAATTAGTATTCAATCTAAAGCAGCCACCTGTCTACAGCAACCACTTGTCTACAGCAACCACCAAGCACCTACCTTACGCACAAGCCCGTTATTGGGGACGAGGTTGACAGAAGTGGGAGGTTCCACTTGTACTGTGGGAGGGAGGCTGGGGGAGGCAATACCTGACTTGGAGTGAACATTCTGGAGGTATCGTTTCAGCTCAGCAACAGTCCCCACCCACTCCTTCTGCTTAGCAGCTGTCAGTGAAGGAGGTGTGGGTAGAGTACCTCTAAACTCTTGTACCGAGGATCGTGGGACAATGGCCCTACAGGTGCAACAAACACTGACAGTACCCACGGCAAGATGGGGGGAATTTTACAGCCACACTTCCATCCACCTGTCCACACACTCATAGTCCCACCACCTGTCAACACACCCACAACCTCACCACCTGTCAACACACCCACAATACCACCACCTGTCAACACACCCACAACCCCACCCACCTGTCAACACACCCACAACCTCACCCACCTGTCGTGCTGTCCAAAGAAGCGAACATCACACTTGTCCTGTCCCATGTTGATCAATTTGGCTGGCCAAAAGGGATAGCGATTCACCTTTGCCAGGACAACGTCATGTGGTGGAGACTAGTGTGAAGACATGTGATTATCATGTGACAGTCACACGACAATCATACAACTAGTGTTCAGTTTGAAGCAAACACTCACACACGGGACTTCAAACCAGTCTTTCCTCATAGCCATGTTCTTGAAGCAACAAGAAGCTAGCTCAATCTCCTTCATCTGTAAAGAGGAGGGAGCAGGTAGAGATTCCACTGTAGTAAACTCTGGAGAACTCAATACTTACATCATTTTGGCACTGTCGTATGATGTTCTTGGCTATCTTGGTTAGCTCATGCCGTGCTACATGTGTGGACATACAGGACATCACTTGAGTAATACGACATGGCAAACACCGCTCACCTACGTAAATAGGCTTTAACCCTCACACACCCGGGGCCCACCACTCACACACCCTGGGCCCACCACTCACACACCCTGGGCCCACCACTCACACACCCTGGGCCCACCACTCACACACCCTGGGCCCACCCCTCACACACCCGGGGCCCACCCCTCACTCACCCTGGGCCCACCCCTCACTCACCCCGGGCCCACCCCTCACACACCCTGGGCCCACCACTCACACACCCGGGGCCCACCACTCACACACCCGGGACCCACCACTCACACACCCGGGGCCCACAACTCACACACCCAGGGCCCACCACTCACACACCCGGGGCCCACCACTCACACAAAAGCCTCACCCCTCACACACCCGGGACCCACCACTCACACAAAAGCCTCACCCCTCACACACCCGGGACCCACAACTCACACAAAAGCCTCACCCCTCACACACCCGGGACCCACCACTCACACAAAAGCCTCACCCCTCACACACCCGGGACCCACAACTCACACAAAAGCCTCACCCCTCACACACCCGGGACCCACCACTCACACAAAAGCCTCACCCCTCACACACCCGGGACCCACCACTCACACAAAAGCCTCACCCCTCACACACCCGGGACCCACCACTCACACAAAAGCCTCACCCCTCACACACCCGGGACCCACCACTCACACAAAAGCCTCACCCCTCACACACCCAGGGCCCACCACTCACACACAAGCCCCACCCCACACACACCCAGGGCTCACCCCTCACACACCCGGGGCTCACCACTCACACACACGCCCCACTCCTCACACACCTCCATTGAAAATAATACAGTTGTGATGTATCCATTCTGTATCAGCTAAGAAGTCTCTTGTGGTAGAGTAGGCACCTTGGAGTACCTTCTGCAATACATACAGGTGAATGTTCATGTACACTTGACATACATACGTACATGATGGGTGACACACACACACACACACACACACACACACACACACACACACACACACACACACACACACACACTCACACACTCACTCACACACACACACACACACACACACACACACACACACACACACACACACACACACTCACACACTCACTCACTCACACACACACACACACACACACACACACACACACACACACACACACACACACACACACACTACCAAATGTACAGTATGTACATGTGTGCTCTTCCACTCAAACAAACCTCCTTGATCATCCCAAGATGCAAGGGATGGAAGACCAGCTGACGATACTCCTCCCGAAGGTCTGGACTCACGTCTGTCTGAAAGAGGTCCGTCTACACAGAGAGAGAAACAGTCAAACCAAAAGCAGAAGCATCCCCAAATGCCCGGCCCTATGTGTCCTAACTATGGGATACCAACCCACTGTATTCGAACTATGGGATACCCACCCCCTGCATGCTAAATATGGGATGCCCCCTCCACCATCCACTTACTCCTGGCAGCATCATCCTGTTCACTGCCAACATCAGGCAGTCCTTCAAGTCACTTGGTCTTGTCTTCTTAATCTTCTTCGACAAACCCTTTTGAAAAGGGAGGAGAAACAAAGAGCTTTGGCGTGGATAAGGTTAGTCTAGCTGCTATCCCCGTATTTTCCTCCCACCCTCAGGAACAGGAAAAGTATGGTGCTAGCAGCTGGACTAGGACATGGTAGCAATACAAACACACCAAAAGCACTAAATGGCTCCGCAGGTACATTCATAAGTGTGCATAGAAATATCATGTTCAGTGAACTTGCTAAGTAAGTACCTCAAAGGGGACACAAAATCAGTAATCACTATCAGGGTTGGTTTATGTACATGAGGTATACACAGGGACAGAATGAGGAGTACTTACTATCCAGGAGTACTTACTGAACAAGTTCTACAGTGCATACACAATACTAAGTCACAATACACTACAAATATGATCTCAGCTGGAGTGCAACTTACAAAACAGACTGGACAGAACCACTCTTCCCCTTCCGGTTCCTGGTCCAATTTGGTACATTTGAAATGGAAAACTCGTGGACACTTGTCACAGCACAGCACCTCCCCCTCGTGGCACACCCAGCAGTATGAATCGTTCTTTCCAGTATCTTGAAATGTAGAGTAAGAGCTATTATTGCGATCTGAATACAACAAATAATTGCTGTCATGGAAGAAGCTTGGCAAACAGCACATAAAACAACATGTATGCATAAGCTGGGTATAGCAATAACCTTTACTGTTCTTCTTTATACTGAGAATGATGGAATGCTTCTTAGTGTCACTGGAGGAGGGCAGGGAGCACACAGTAGGTGATTTGTTACATACGAACAAATATGCACCTATATGGCACACACACACACACACACACACACACGCGCGCGCGCGCGCGTGCACACACATGCATGCACACATACACACACACACACACACACACACACACACACACACACACACACACACACATGTACACACACACACACACACACACACACACACACACACACACACACACACACACACACACATGTACACACACACACACACACACACACACACACACACACACACACACACACACACACACAGTACATAACTTGTGACAACACACACACACACACACACACAAGTACATAACTTGTGACAACACACACACACACACACACACACACACACACACACACACAAGTACATAACTTGTGACAACACACACACACACACACACACACACACACACACACACACACACACACACACAAGTACATAACTTGTGACAACACACGTACTGTACGTACAAAGACACATGCAAACACACGTTGGTTTTCCATGAGTGACTTCCTTTGGCTCAACTACAGACAAGAAAGAAACGCATCTCAGTGACCAGCCCGCATGCCTGTGCACAGGACACGGCGGGTGTACGTGTATCTCAGGAATGTGAAATCAAGGTCAGCATTACTCACTACTGAGCTGTGGCGAATATTGCACATACAAGTACGTAACTGGTTGGCAGTTGTGATTTGCTTTTTAATACCAATCAACCAATGCTACAATCAAACAATACTTTTCACCACTTGTGTTTCTTATTTATTTTCATATTTTGACTGGGTTAGCCACTAGCCACAGGCTACTGCTAAAGCCCCCAGTATCACAACTACACACACAAACACACTACATCAACATGCAATCAAAACAACATATATACAATCAAATTACGTAAATCAAATTGAAATCAGTTTTGATGGCTGCAGTAGGTGATCTCCTCTATTCTCTCAGTATGTGGCAGAGGTGCAGAGAAAAAACCACAAATTGGTACACCATCCAGGGTTCATACCCCATCTCCACAGCTTAACTTCATGTGAGCTCACCTACTGAGCCACTGGCACCCCCTTGTTTTGGTAACACCACTGTACCTCTCAGGCATCACTTGCCTACAGCAGCCACCTGTCTACAGCAGCCATCTAAAGCAACCACCTGCCTACAGCAGCCACCTGTCTACAGCAGCCATCTAAAGCAACCACCTGTATTCTGCAACCACCTGTCTACAGCAACCGATCATCTTACCTTCTTCCACATTAATTTCTTCCTCTTTGTCCAAGCCTGATGAGTCCATTGGCTTGATCACCATGGCCACTTTCCCATCCTTACCTCCGCCTCCACCCCCTCCCACTTTAACAAGAAGATCCACTTTCTTTTGAGAGTGATGAGACGTGAGGGTGTCTAATGACTGACCATTTGGAACCACAGACGAAGACATGAAAGCACTTGAATCAGAGGTGGTCAATGGTGTAGACCCCATCGCACGTGGGATGAGTGGTGCAGATGTCCTAAAGTTACCTCCACTGTGCA
The DNA here is from genome assembly GCA_963170055.1 of Halisarca cf. caerulea. NCBI lineage: Eukaryota > Metazoa > Porifera > Demospongiae > Chondrillida > Halisarcidae > Halisarca > Halisarca cf. caerulea. The sequence continues at coordinate 340,852 of CAUJGJ010000371.1, forward strand.
CACCACTGGAAGACATCTCTCTCTCACCTCATAACACAAGCAACAAGGACCCCTTGGACAACTGGAAGGACGAAATGTCATGTGAACAACATCGAAAGTAAATCTTTTCATGACACACTAAATCACGTGTAAGAATCGTGGTATGCACAGACACAAATAAAGTATTTTTTACTCCATGAAACATTTTAGAGATATAACACAACAAAACTAAGAAAGCACAATCGAAATCTATCCGTTCTATGGAAAATATACATGAAATAACCAATGTTGTATTGTAAAAGTCTTCTATCATCAAGGATAACTTGCCTGATTCAAAAACTTGGCTAAAATTTCGCCAAAAGAATCTAAAAACTTACAAGCCTAAATCGGCAATTCACCAGATTCCGTATAAGGGAGACGCAGGATATTTACGGATATGTTGGTATACTTATCCCGAATTTGGCAAAATTCCTAGCTTTGCGGTTTTCATTAGCCCAATGTTCCGTAATTTCTTGGATAAAATCGTATTTTTCCGTTCAGGGTGCCACACTGTGATTAAATGGCCGCTTGGAAGCGTTAGCATTTGTCTTGGTAGTGATTTTATAGACTTTAAGTCCATATTTTCTACAATGAAGAATGCAAAACTAAGTGGGAAGGGGGTGAAATCAGGAGGACCTCCGGTGTTTAGCTATGAATTCTTCATCCTAAATCACGCTGACATTGTTTCTACCATTTGCATAGTGGTTTTCATGGGATTGCTCTTCAAGGTTTGTTGTGTGTTGTTGTATGATACAGTGGGCGCATTGATTAGCTAGTGGTAACGTCCTGCATGTCTTTAAATGTCGTGTTTCGAAGAAGAAGTACTACAATTTACGCTTAAAGCTCGCTTTCTACCATGAGCTTTTGCGGTTTAGGAAACGCACGGAGAGCGTGGTATCACGTAGGAAGATGGGCCCGTGGAATTGTCTCTATGTGCATGCTTCCGGAGCGCGTATGGCACTGGGTCATATCCCATTGAAAGCTTGTGCTGAGATCTGTGGCGCACAGGCAGTATCTATAGTTCGTTTTCTGGAGCTGTTCCACAATGACGTCATTGTTTCTCGAACTTGTGCTTTCAGAAGAATACGGAAGAGCTCCTGATTTGCTTCGAAAGTAATTGGTTTAATATATGCGCCGAACTCTTTATAAGTGTTTCTCATTTCAGTATATCTTCACCGATTGTTGACAGTGAATGCCTCACATGTCCACATGTCTCATGTTGTACTCTGTGGACATGTCCCATGTACTCTGTGCACATGTCCCATGTTGTACTCTGTGGACATGTCCCATGTTGTACTCTGTGGACATGTCCCATGTTGTACTCTGTGCACATGTCCTATGCCATCCCCCTCTCAGCCGACTCATGACCTTGCCTCTTCATTCATATTTGCTCAATACAATGTTACAGTTGAGGGGAACACATCACAGGTCAAGTCAACTGGTATGTGCATTGTGTACACTAGTTTATCCTACTTTTCATGAGCATCTACGTATGTAATCAAACTGACATGCTCTTGTGTACAGTGTTTGACCGTCTTGGCTTAGGTGAGACAGTGCTTATTTGAAAGCCTCTGTACCCAAGACCTGCCTGTCCCTTGGAGAAGGCAGTGTCTGTCCTACATTGTGGTCTT
>CAUJGJ010000371.1:347500-350000 GCA_963170055.1 Halisarca cf. caerulea
TAGATAATAGAGGTTCATAGCTTACACCCCCTCACTAGCACATCTACACACCCACACAGTGCTGGGCGTGTGTACTGTGATGTGGAAGCAGGACAACCACTGACAGGAGGACACTTGACTGGCAGGAAATTAAAATGAAGTCAAATGCATCTAATAGTAGATCACAAGACGTACAAAGACAGTCCATAAACAATTGCACAGGTTATGATAGTTTTGATTGCTTTGATGGAGGACCCATTTCAAATCCCATTTCACTGTGGTAAGCAGAAATGAGAGTAGAAACTGCAGGTCCTAACAAGTGTGGCTTCTTCAGTGCTGAATGGAGTAGAACAGGAATTGAGAGGCATCTACAGGTAGAGACACAAGGAAAGACAGCAGTAGTCCACATGCAAGCACACACACACACACACACACACACACACACACACACACACACACACACACACACACACACACACACACACACACGACATACGCACACACTTGGCACACACCAGCTGCACAGCACAGGTCAACATACTTTGAGATGGCTTTCGACAGGATCAAGTTGGGTATGAGTGCTTGAGATGACATACCAACTTGAACTTCGGGAAGGAAAGGTTTATTCTCAGGAATGACTATCTTGACTGAAAGGAAACAGCCGGGAAGGAAACAGTAGATCACCAAGGAATACGACAACAGACAGAATCACACAAATATGCATACACACAACAATGTGCATACCCCTCCCCTCCCTCCCCCACACACAACAATGCGCATACCTCTCCCCTCCCCTCCCTCACACTCACATTTTACACTAAGTCCATTGCTTTGCATTAAGTCCAGTACAATGTCAATACTCCCAGGGGGATTTCCCTCAACATTGAACGCATACTCTGTCTTGTCTGCGGCATCTAACAAGCAAACACACTTCTCATCAGCAGATCAGAGGGTGGAGTGTGGTCAGGTGTGGTGATCAAACTGGGCATTGCAAGATTTGATGATCAAAGGGTGTGATCAGGTGTGGTGATCAAAATGGGCATTGCAAGATTTGATGATCAAAGGGTGTGGTCAGGAGTGTGAAGTCACAAGGTGAGTTTTCTGACTGACCTGCTCCTCCATTGGTGGGAGGCGGTCCACAACAACTGGAATATAAACAATTGTAAACAAGTTGTTGGCGAACAAGCTGTATGATGGACAGTAGCTGTCGCGGCTCGAGGAATGGTATCTTGGAGAGTGCAACACCACACTCTTGTCGCGGGATATCAGGGGATGACCACTTACTACCATGAAAGTACCTCTGGCACTGCGTGGGCAGTTGCTGGGGAGTTTACACATCCAAATAAAAAAGTGAAGCTGAAATGGGAAGTCACACCACTTACCACAGTATGGCATGTATTAGGAGCTGCTGCTGTGTCTGGATTGTAAGACTAGTTGTGTAAAATAGGAAAATGGCTGTCGATGAATTCACATTTGCCATGTAGTGTGATGTTGCCACAACTTACATTCCGCTTGGCCCAATCTCTGATAATGTTCTCGTCGGTATGCCTCCTTGCTGGCCACTGGAACGCATGTTCATTGACGTAGACAACTCTGTAGATCTGAAACATGGTCTGAGCAGAGATGGGCACTTCGTGTGGGAAGTTCACAAGTAAGGTCACAGGAGCTGTGATGGAATTCTGAGGAGACAGTGATTGGAATTTCTTTGTGGGCAGGCTGGAAGAGAGGCAGAATAAAGAATTAATAGATCACTGAAGTTTGATATCACAGGAAAATACTACCACAACCTACAATATGTTTACACCATGACAACAGCAACACTGACTACTCAGATAATTCTGGCATAATGCTCTTTGCAGTATCTTTCCAGTTCAAAGGTAAACACACTTCTCCTTATGTCAAACCTGAACTATCCCAATCTTTGGTGCATTGGTACGGCACAAGGTTGTGAATCATGATATCCACGACATCAATCAATCATGCAGGTTTTTATCTGGGGTCAATTTTTTTTTTGGGGGGGGGGGACCTACACATCTTTATGTATGTACACACACACGCGGCATGGCACATGTGTATTCAATGATACTATAACCCCCACTCATGCAGCATGCATATCAGGGTTTCTTTCAGAATAATGATGAAGACGGGGCAAAGTATAGTGATGTAATGAGGGGCAGATATGCACATGGAATGATAGTGGTCTAAGCTAGGGGGGTCTGGGGGTATGCTCGCCCAGGAAAATTTTTAGTTTTTATGCCTCAGAAGGTGATAAATGAGGCTTTTTTTACGCCACTCAAGCTGTTTCTGAATACAGTCCACAGATTGGTCTGTTGCAACTTTGCATGTGTTTTATAGCTAGGATAAAGTTTCAAGGGAGAAATACCCCCTGTGCCCTCCCTCCAATAGAAACCCTGCACATGTGCACACATGCACAAGTACCTACACATGAATAAATCCTTGCACAAATGCTTATGCCATGCTGTTGGAGCAAAGCTGAACCTTGTGCAATTTACATTTAGAA